>KZ308159.1:752389-845071 GCA_000376725.2 Ladona fulva
ATAGAATCATTCGATTGAAATTATTCGAATAGAATCATTCGATTGAAGTTATTCGGATAGAATCATTCGATTGAAATTATTCGAATAAAATCATTCGATTGAAGTTATTCGGTTTTGAAACACTTTATTCGAATAATTCGATTGAAGCGAACAATCGAATAATTCGAATATTTTTATTCGATTGTTCCCACCTCTAATTAGAACGTGCTACGTTGCCTTAGAAGTTAGGCTACCTGATAAATCGGGAAGTATTAAGGGGTAACTACAAACTAAATTTTTTAATTATATGTTTTCTTTTTCTAACTGGTTGTAATTCGAATGGTTATTACTTTGGTATACCACGTAATTCGGAATCGATAAATTGCTGTTGATATCGGAGAAGCTCTCTCAGAATCTTCGAGGCTTAGAAAGTTATTCTCCATCGCCCTGGAATTTCGTTTATTTGCTTGAATTCTCGTTTTCATCTGTCGATGTAGACTTATCTTTTCCTCTTTCTGATAAAGATAACGTCACCTCCAAGTATAGCTTTGGACTTGTGATACGAAGACGTCAGTTACAGGTTGTTGAAAGAGGTTCCCAAGCGGTTTATCATTCTCTGAACTTGGAATCCATTTTCCGATCGATCGGGTTCTTTCTTACCCTCCATTATTTGCTGCAAGACCTGTGATTTGCCGCAGCATTTTCTTATAAGTAACCTAAAATTTGTTGTAAAAGGGGATTGAGTTCTCGAATGCTTTACCTGAGATATTCTACTAAACGGAAATTTCCCGTGTATGGTGTTTTGAAAAATATTGCATTTTATAGTAAAAGAATGTAATACTCAATCATTTAATAATTTACGTCGCAGATTTTTATAGACTGAATGTTTAAAAATGTTTATTTTGTTGTTTTTGACGTTTAATTTGGGACTGGCTATTGCCAATCACGCAATATTTGACGTTGACGAATATTTTAAACTTTTTCAGTATTTGTGTTAATGTTGGTACACCCGAACAGCATATTAATCAAACCTTTATTTTTATCACTATCTCGTTTTTCTGGTAATCAAAAGGTTGATAGACGTAGCCCATAAAACTGGAGAGTGAGTTAGTCACCTTTTAATCCTGGCACCTAGTTTTTAAGGTGATAATTTCTAATTTTGGCCGAAAGGAGATTTAAAACATCCCTTTCCTCACCGGTAATTATTTCAGGATACCGTCTGCCTTGAACTTGATTTTATCTCAGTAGTATTTTCTTTGGAAATAAGCATATTTACCAGTGAGTTTATCCTTACTTCACCTTGATGTCACAGTTATTTTCATGTCGTTTCGACCATGAAGATTCAAGATTGGCCCCTACTAAAAAAAGTAATTAGTACCCTAGAAAATTATATTGGGTCTAAGCTCTCCTTTCCCAAAGTGAATTCCGATTCCGAGTAATTAAATGACTTCGGTACCCTTCCATCGCTGTCTCCCTTATATGGTATCATCGTTGGGAGACCATTTGATGCAGATACCTTCCCCAATCTCCCTCGTTATAAATCGCGTGAGGCAATCGATTCGCTGGCCCCGAAGTATGAGTCGATGGCGTAGGCGTGTGCTTTTCGCCGTGGTAGGCGTCGGGACCAGGCGCTTTCAAGTGACGAAGAACGGGATTAGCAGGTCAAACGCCTTCGCGGCAGTGAGTAATGGCTTCAAGAAATTTCGCTTATCCCTTTGGTATGCGGAGCGTGATTAATATCTCGGAGATAAATATTTACGTGCTCGCGAAGGAGAGACGCGACCCTCCCTTCGGCGATGTTGTGCAAAGGTCGTTTTCGTTTCTGGGACACCGAGCCGAAAGCCCGTATTTTCGCTTTCCCAGCATTCGTCGAATCTCGGATGGATTTCAATGTAAAGAAATGCCCAACCGTAATTTTCTCTTGTTAATTCGACTAGGCGTTAAGGGCAAATATATCAGGACGTCTCAGAAGTCTGACTGCCGCGTATAATATTTTACTGCGTTACTTGACAGTAACCAAAGAAATCTGTCGGTAGACGGGATTCGGATTCATCGGCAGTAATCTGGGAGGATGACCTTCGAAAGTTGCATAAATATCCAATGGTACAGTTTGTTTATCCATCTTTGTAGATGTTACATGGAATTGAACTCGGATGTGTCCTGGTTGGTTCCAGATTGAATCTATCTGTTGTCTGTTAAGTCAGGCATCCGGTTCGATAAAAGTGTTCCCGGTATGGTACTGTACCTCGGTTGGGAGTCGCTCTAGGCTTGAAGAACTAGAAAGTGTCTTATTTGTAAACAGAATGAGGATTTCGGTACCCTGTTAGAAGAGATAAGAAACTACCGGAATAAATATCGTAAGGACCCCCTACAAAATACCGTTAGGAAGTGGTTGCTAGTTATGGATATGTGGATACTACTCATGGATAGTTCCTTCTACTCTTCTTATACTTCAATTTTTTTCTTATGAGGGTTAGCTGGTCTGAAAGTTATGTTATTTTTCCAACCTCTCTCTCACGCCCGTATTAGCTTGCACGGTACGTATCTGAATGTATACCATTGTGTATTTCATCTCGTGGATATGTCCAGTTACGGCCATATCTCAGTGTCAAGACCGTGCTCGAGAATCTATTCTATCTCTTCAAATGGGGCATGCCTCTGCTCACTTCTTTTGAATACTTTGAATCCTCAACCCAACCTTTCTTCTCACGTCTTCCATATTAAGTGTACGCCCCCTTCGTAGGAACGCATCGCTTCCTCCTCCGTCCTTGCTTACGACCTCGGCAAGGATGTGATGTCAGGGGATTTAAAATCAGGTCGGAGTACATCCTTGTAAAAGGTTAAATCCTTTAAAAGGCTTGGATCCCTTGCATGGGTTTTCCCGAGGAGCAAGATGTTGAATCCCATGCTCGCATTAATGCGTTTTATCGAGATTGTCGAAGCTCGTGCTTACATTTCAACCCACGGTGTTCAGCTCAGCTGATTTGTATCGTTTCCTACGGTTTTTAAACGGAAATCGTATTAGTTACACACCCCAGGTAGAGTTGTTATAAAATGGTACGAGATTGAAAGGCGTTCTTTTACTTTTTGTCCACAATTTAGGAAGACGTCAACGCTTTCGCGTAGTCATATTTTTCTCTTGACCGCTTTTTCTCCGGATTGTAGGACTCATTGGCTATATTACCGCCGAAAACAGATGTTTATTGTTATCCGTTCAAAGAGATCTTAGTTCGCACAGGGATTATCACTCTTAGGTATTGGTAGTAACGCAGAAAATGAACTCAAATGCTAGGAGAAATTTCCACCGAATGTATCAGGATTCCTAATTTTCTGCCCTCAATAAATTGAAGTGCTGCAGGTAAGTTCTCAAACCTGTGCGGTTTACCAGTTCTGTGGTCAGCTTACATTTTCTACTAGACTTTCTTCTTGAGGAAGAAAGTGGAGTAGGAAATCATTTTGAAATTGAGAGTAAATAACTTTCAAGCTTAATCGCATGTTTTCTATAAAATTTCTTTGCTCTAAATACCACGTTCGTACAGTGAGGAGTTGCGTAGTGCATCTTCTCTGCTGTTTCATTTCTATATGTTAATCTGTAGGAAATCAAAACAATATATCTAAAATTTTGAAACTGTATAAGTTTGAAACTTTCATCCAATAATATAATCTTGTGTGACAATGATCTTTTTGTGCTTGGAATGAAAATGATTAAGTGATATTCATTCTTAATTATTTTTATAGTATTCCAGAATTGTTTTCTGATCTTGTGGCTTGAAAAAAGTGTTCGGCGTATCGATAAAATTTTCCTTACCTGTAAACCACATGGTTTAATCTCTTTTGATATTCTTGTCATCATTTCGATGTTTTTAAATATATCTTAGTATCCATGGAGGGTGTATTTAGCGTGTTTGAATGTCAAAATCCTTTACGAAAGTTTTCTCTCGTAATTTTCTCGCCGACTGCACTATTACGAGTCCGTATAATAGTGACGCTATAATGTGACGGAATGATGCACTTCCAAAAGGTGAAGGTTTCAATTAGCGCGGTTGCGGTATTCGATTGTTTGTGCGAAACATTTCCTCGCGAAACGCTGCGGAAGAAAGCTGTCGTTAGCATATGATGGCCGACGGCGTTAATACATCCGCAGTAAACTGCATTTTGTCAAAATAAATTGTTAAAAGAACTGCGGGAGTTTATTACGTTGTCAAAGACTGCGGACGAGTTAATGAGTCAGAGTTGGTTTTAAACGACGTTTAACTGCGTATCGTATCGCTTTTCACTTTTTATCATACTTTTCAATAGGGTTCCTCAGTATCACTGCCTGTAAAGTATTCAGTCCAAAGGCCCTTTTGGGACCTCTTCCCCGCTAGCATCAGCTACTAAGAGCTAGGAGAGGAAAATGATTCTTACTAAGCAAGATGTGGAGTGAGGTAGTTTGCCCTTGCTTTCCT
Source organism: Ladona fulva (assembly GCA_000376725.2). Taxonomy (NCBI): domain Eukaryota; kingdom Metazoa; phylum Arthropoda; class Insecta; order Odonata; family Libellulidae; genus Ladona; species Ladona fulva. The sequence goes on from KZ308159.1 coordinate 756,817, forward strand.
CACTGAGCCAGAATGCCATAAGCGGTACAAGCCCACGTAAGTGGAGCGTAATGACTCTACGAGTAACACTTTTCGTAACATTGCATAAAGAGAAACCTTAATTAATGCTATACTATACGATAAGAGAGATAATGAGGTATGAGTTATTCAGCATAACTCATACCTCATTATCTCTCTTATCATCACAGTCATGAACAAGACTAGGACAAAAGTAAATAAAAGCCACATTTTCCTCTATCCCGTACCAAAAGACAGATGATAAATATTTCATTCATCATGCATTCATCGGGTAGCAGTATCACTAGCGAAATTGGACCGAGTGAAATTCCGATAACTTAGGAGATGCGAATGGTAATTGATACACGTTATATATGTTACTGGGATATCGGGTCATTAAAAAGAAACCTCCTGCCACACATTGCTAGTAAATAGCTAGATTTAATTTTTATAGCGATATCATCCTCTTCCTCCTGCAATAATTGTTTCGGCCCGGTGTCGATCTTAGTGGAGAAGGCGCGCATCACCCATTCCGCGTCCATTTAAAACATGATGGGGTCGTCATGGATCGCGAATGGAAAGCCATTGAATCATCGCCCCGAGTAAAGTGATGACGTGGGGGTGGGAGCGGCTGAGAAGATGCCTCGGGAGAGAGTGCGGAAGCCGCGGAATAAAAGGAGCGCGAAGTGGGAGGAGCCGCGTTCGTGGGAGTAATTGAGTGTTGTCCCTTCGCTCGAGGGAGAAATGCGGCCAAACACGGCTCGTTTACGATAACGAGGGAAGAGTACCGTCATAACTGGGAGTCGTTAAGATATCTTCCCCCTCATTTTTCCCGGTCAGATTTGCTCTCGTATGTCACAGCTTTGGGTGTTAGGGGCGAGTGTCCGCTTCGGAAATATATCCTGGGCCGAATTAACGATTTTGAGAAGTACAGCTTATCATCAATCGACAGCTTTATCGGGTAGATGCGGCGCATTCTTTAACATTGACACAGAACTTCCAGGTGCGAAATCAGTTATTATAGTATGTTTACAAAGGAAAACATTTTAATTTGCGGAACCACTTATGTGATGGAAATGTTATCTCGATACTAAATATTGTTAGAAAATTGATTCTAAGAATTGCGTTGTGAAAAAAACTTTTTGACTATTTTATTTTTCTTTTAGATCGAAATGGTCTACAATTCAATCACATTAAATTTCATTTTGTATTTTTTTAACCAAAGTCATTGTTTTAAAAATTTACAAGCTCAAAAGAGTTGGCATATTGTTTGGGAACTCAGTATTAAAGGTGAAAATGCATACCTTGTTAGAAAGGTAAAATACATCAAGTTGGAAGTCGGATATCACTCCTGAAGTTCTCCTTTAATGAAGAACTTTACCTTCCTATTTGTCATGGTCGACCATTCTGTTTTATTATTTTGAACAAGATTCTTCTCTCCTATTTTCTATTTTTTCATTTCTAATCTTCATATTTATATCTTTGAAATTAGGATCTTAACGTTTTTCGACAATTGAAATTTTCGTAATATTTTTGTTTTATTACGGGATGATTTCAGTTGCTCCATTACAACCAGTCGTGCGAAAATATGTTGTCATAATTCTCCTCTATTTACTTTATCTTAACAGATATAGAAGACTTTCTTTTCAAAGAAAAGATTCCTTTGAAAGGAAATATTATTCCGGAGGATAATTTTTCTTCCAATATCTCAAATTTTGCAAAAGCAGCATTTTTGAGCATAAAATTTGTCATTGCGAGCTCACTTGTTTTTTTGTTCAAATTTCGCATGAAGGCAAATCAAATGTCAAGGTGGGCGTCAATTCACCATTCATTTATCAAGAACTTTTCGCGAGATGAAGTGTAATGGCAGTGAGGATTTCAATTTGAAAACAGCTCATTTTCGAAATCCCATTGATTTGGAATTGTTTGCCAAATGATTGGTGCAGATGTCAAGGAAATACTTGGCTGAGGATGATTTCTCAATGATTTTTCTTCTGGAGATAATCAGTAGTCATTGATTCAGAGTCAGAGCACCTTTAGTGCTCTGCGGTTGAATCCCAGTGGGAGACCAAAAGTACGAAATGACATAGATTCCAATGATATGAAAATTTCAAAAAGTATGACCTCACCGACTAATTATTCAGGGGTAATAGAAAGCTTTAAACATCTAAAAATAATTTATTGCCTGTCGATTGCCGACTTTTACGTAGTGAAGAAGAATTACGTCACAGCTTTATATAGACTCCATGACCATTCTCCGTATGATCCGAGTACTCTGTTATCTTCATATCGTATGATATTCTCATCCGACTCAGAAATACCGCATTTATCTGATCTTATGCTTCACTTCTTCCTCAAACGATTTTGTTTCGAAGGTTGTCATTGATTGCATTTTTCTTTTATCCTTGTTTAATTAAAGCGCTTCTCAGTTTCTCAATGCTCACGCTTATTTTTAGACTCGAAGAGTTTTTGATAGCGATATTTATGAGTGGCATCTTAATACCACGAAGTCCTAAAAGCAGATAAGGTCTTTCTAGCCTTGCGAAGAAACTATTTTGAATTTAATGAAGCTTCGACTGAGTGTAATTTTCTTACTTGCCGTTCTTTCCATTTGCTTGTAATTTCAATGCACTACATGTCTTAATATTTTGAAATATTTTAATCAAGATAGTAATACTCAAATTCAGCCGTATAGGTTCCTTTCTTCTGCATTATTTCAGGCAATTCCATTCCAAGATATCGTATACTCCATCAGAATGTTCTTTAGGTGACCTTCTGCAAATGAGTCACGCTTTTATAAAAATTTCAGGATATCCACATTACACATTTGTATAATTTTAAAATGTTTCTAGTAAGGATCCCATAGAAACAATCTTGAAATGTATTCCACAAATAAATTTTAAGTTCTGCTGTTAGTCGACGTGATCTATTATTAAGTTCGTTAAGGTTGATATCGATTAGCAGAATTCGTAAAAATCTTCTAATTAGAAAAATTTACGGCATTTGAATGTTTGGTTTTGAAAAAATCCTGGAATAACAAATGATGGCATTAAGAAAATTATTTTTCATCAACGGGTAGCGCATCTATAATGCGTAAAAATTATTTAAATAAAAGCAGCAATGATCGTTTTCGTAAATGTATTCCAATACTTACAGCCAAATGTCAAGAGATAAAAGTTAGAGAAGAATAGAATAAATGGAACTTAAAAAATAAAGCGGCATGAGGAGGATTCATCGAAATACAGAATTCAATTTCGTATATGAATGTTAACTCAAGTATGAAATATTGTTACCTGTACTTCTATTTAAAATTATAGCCATATAAGTTTTTCATTCTTTGTTTCTATACTAGTCTTTTTGTTTATTTCTTTTAATTCGTTTACTTTGCTGTTATATAGTTTTCAATCCATTGTAAAAGCCCTGTGCTGTTTATGGGCATCTTTCAAATGAATAAATTAAAGAAACGTAAGATTTGGTGTGAAAATGCGAGCAGTAGTTATTTTATCCAGAGGCAGGGTTGCAAACTTATTTTCTTAGAGTAATTCGGTGACTTTCCATCAGTCGACGGTACCTCAGAGACGGGAAACAGGCCTTTCGTAACAATCCCCCTTTCGACCCTTTTATCCTCTAACTGAAGTTCAGAGAGTGGTGTATCTCATGAGAGTGATCACCCTTTCTCCGTTCTCGCTCCTTCCGATTCCGAGTCCGATGGTTTTTTGTTCTCGAAGATTTCGCTATAGAAAACAGCTCCTCGCTAAACAAAGAAACCATTCGGGTGTTTTCCGTGGCGGTGGTCGGGGTACAGAGAAGTGGAGCGTCGGCGCTTTACTGTACGCGAGATTTACAAAAGACAGCATTGCCTCCTATGCTCCTTTACTTCCTAATGGCCCTAGTTCCTATACTATACCCTGAAGATAAGTGGCAGACGGCTCACGAGTCGCTCTTCGGCTTTCTTTTATTGCAGTAACTTAAACGTTAACTAAAGACGGGGTGAGTTCAAGTGTATAGAACAGAGGGTAAATTCGAATTCACCGTTGGTGTCGGGATGAAGAGCTGCATATTGAGGATGGAATTTTTAATATAATGTGAATCATTCGCGGAAGTTCGATTCGGAGTGGAAACTTCTCAGATGTTGCATCTTTCACGAAGATTAAAATTGCTCATTAGGCTGCGTGAACGTGCGAATCGAAAGAACAAAATACGTCTGTTGTGAGGTTCTCACGTGTATTCATTTCCTGCTCATACACCTAAAGCAAATTTACCGAAAATTTAGATATCCTTTCGTTATTTTCGGTTAGTGGTGAAAATAAGAGACAAAATGTGCGAATGGCCGAATATTCGTTCCTTTTTATGTATATATTTTGTAGTCAGTAGATATTATTGCATGATAGTCCACAGATCCTAATACTGATATAATTTGGATAACTTTTTAAGATAAGTATCAGCATACTCAGTCATTTTACAACTTTCACAGCAGCTTGAAGAGTAAATGATATCTTGAGCATATATGTAACCCTTAATTTTTAACTTAAGCCAATTTCATTCACATAAGACTTCAGGCAGGCTTTACAATCTTTTCATTTACTTTTAAATATGAATTGTCCCACCTTATTTTATTATTAACAAAAATGTAGCCGAAGAAAATTATTCGGAGTGAATGTGATGAAAACATAGTAGATATCAATTAACGTCGCAGACTTAATACCCCTTACACTTAAAGTGTAGTGTGCCACAAAATATCAACTTCTCAGAAAAAAAAACGCTTATACCTTTTCAGTGGTTGATGTTACTGTCGTAATCTCAAGGAAGGATAATTTGAATCAATTATAAACTTATATTACGTGGTTTAACTTCCACATGCCCGATTAAAATTTGTGAAGAGACCATCGCAGACAAGTATTTTCGCTGCCGATTTTTATCTGTAAACATATCACCGATAACGTTTTACTTGTGTACGGTAAATTTAGAAAAAATCGGACAAACCCGCTTTTTGTCGTCCAGTCATTTTCCGTTTGAAATGATTTGGTGTAAAAAAATAGGAAAATCTGATACCTCCTGAATCAGCAGCAGCGAAATCTTTTACACTGAGTACATCCGTTAAAACTTGGTTATTCAACCTCTTCCGTTTATGTGCATGTAACGTGAATGGTCTTGCTGTTACAAAACATGGATTTAGCATAAATTGGCTTTCATCATTCTCACTCCATCGATTTCTCGGTGCTAAATTCAATCCCACGCTTTTCAGAAAGACTCTTTATCCCCTGGATACGGGAAGTGAACTGGCCGTAGGGAGTGGCTCCTCACAGAATATCTCCGGCGCAAATTTAATTGAAATATCTCTTCATTAATTTCGGGCGTTCGCTCAAGAAGATCCACTCTCACTGTCCGTTTCTCCTGCCGATCCGGTTTTCGCGGCGTGTGAAATCGGCGAAGGCTCAGGTCTCCACTGAAAAAATGTCTTTCACCTCGTTACGTTCAGATTGATTTCGATTTAAATCTGCACGCTTCCTTTTTTTCGATTGAGAAGTCGTTCCGCATTTTTTTTCCCTCTCGCTAAATCTTGGATGAAAGGTTTTCCTCGCTATTTTTCCGTATGAGAAATGTCCTCAGTTTCCGTGAAAATTCTCCATTGCGACGATTGATTCTTTATAGGACTAGGAAAAGTACGTAGGATTCTGAACGACTTGTTTCTATTGCGTTAATTATTATTATTAAATTGCGTTATTAATTCTTGTTGCGATTAGTTCTGGATATCTATTTTGTATAATTAACGGATATTTTTCTGAATCTGTTTTCCGTAATTTCAGCCCAAGTCGTTTACTGCCCTTACCTTTTTATTTATTTATTTTATGGGTCGATTGAGAAGATTGAGTAAAGGTACTCAGAGAGGAGTGGTTGAGTGTTAGACAAATGAAGTAAGATAATCCACCTTTTTAAGTTGAAAGCAGTGGAGTAATTAATGAAAAGATTGCTTTCCTGAAGATTCATAAATAATCTATATTAATGACATTTACGACTATATCTAAGATTTTTATACGATTTTATGCGGCATTTTTAAAAAAAATTTCACTTGTTTCTGTTAATAAGTGACATTATTAATTAATAATTTTGACTAATTTTTTATCACCAAATATGCTTCAAAGCGTAGGTAAGTGGTACTAGGATGAAAATTACTATTCCGATCATGAGAATTTAGTAAGTCAATTTTTAATTTTTTTACGTTAATTAGTATAATTTGTGACGATTTATTACGTTTACTCTTCTTTAGATGGGCTAGCCAACTTATTTCCTGCTGTGGTAGACTTTGATACTAATCGTTGGTGAAAGAAGTTTTGGTATCGGAAACTTGTATCCTTGATATTAGTGTTTGCGAGCCTTCTTCTGTATTTGTTGAATCTACAAAGTCCTCTAGACGATTTGATTGCACATAAATGAATTGTTAACCCTGGAGTTAAATAATTGAAGTAATAAAAATGATTCGAAATGAAAATCTTCTAGACGGAAGGACGCGATCGACTGAAATTCCGCCGACGATCGTCTGGGAGATCGCGATCGACTTGTTCATTTGGCCACCTGTTCTATAGTATACAGAGTAGATTTATCATTTTCAGGTTCCATAGATTCTACTGTTTCTAACGATAATTGACATTCGGCGGAAAGTTTCCGCTGTCTCTTCGTTCCTGTTTTATGAAGGGTCGCCGGGTTTGTTTTTCATCTAGAAAATTGTATCGGGTACAGCGTGTGTCGCAGACTAAGTGACAGTCTCCGAATTTTCTGCTCGGAGAATCGACCATTGGAGCGTGTCAGCGTCTCGGATCGAGTGTCCATAAGCAGACCTACTTTTCGAATTGTCACTTTTTCGTCGCTCCAAGAAAGAGATTTTTGACAATCTTTTAAGAAAGCCTTTTGTTCGAAATCTATGGAGTCACCTATTTCATTCTTAGGGAAAGCCGATGGGCAAAAAAGTGGCTTTCTTCTTTGCTTTTGTATCTGGCTTGGTTAGGGCCTCGAGGCATTTTGATTTGAGTGTAGGGATTGTCCATGATTTCGGCGTGTTCACTCCGTTAATCTTTATTTTTTTTCTTTTTCCCTCGAATAACGCGAGTAATGATCGCATCGCGTGTTATCTGGTCATAAGACTATCTTCATCGAGATGCCTAGGTTTAATTTTATCAGTTCGAACGTTTAATTTTCTTTCTTGGACGCGTTTCACGACCTTCAGATTTATTGATTGCCGATCAGTTAAAAAAATTTCGAGTTTATTCGATCTTCTTCTGGTATCGAAATTAATGTTTCATACGTAAGGATTAAGGAAAGGTCTGAATACTTTGCCGGATAAAGTCATGCGGCTGATCCCAAAGGAATAACAAGTGTGAAAAATAGCGACATGACTGGGACTCGAACCCAGGTCTCCCACTTTCCGTCTCTCGAGTCCAGGTCTCCCACTTTCCGTGGGAGACCTGGGTTCGGGTCCCAGTCATGTCGCTGTTTTTCACACTTGTTATTGCTTTGTTTCATACGTAATTGAAAAATTTGATGTCCTTGTGGTTAAATTATTCCTTAGTCGTTTTTACCACGTCTAGACGTATGTTTTTCTCAACTGCTGTCACAACTGAGCATCTACTTTAGAATAATCACATTATAAAATTATGCGTTGATATTATATTAAATTCAATTTCCGATATGCAAAATTTATACTAAAAAATTAATAAAACTCGCGTGAAAGAACTAGGATAGTTATCGATAGTAAAAGTCGGAACACAAGGGTCTAAAAAGTTTTATTATTAATTATTTATCTTCCCGAATATTTGGCAAACATTTTCATCCCTTTTTATTAATTAAGAATGGAATTAATCTCGGTCATTTGTTCCGTGTTTATCTTTCGGATCAAAACAAAAATTTCCTCTTCTTCTGAAAGAATGTATCAAAGCTGTATCTCGCAGAAGCCTCAGCGGAAATTTCTCTTAAAATGAAAACTTTCGAATCGCTTTTTGTTCCTTCCTCTTGGTTGTTTAACGTGAGAGACTAAAGCTGATGGTTTTAAAGGGAAACACCCATTGATCCTTAAACTGAATTTATTTCATTTGTAAAGTAAAGGGGTCTTCTGAACGGTGGTAAGAATAAAAATGTTACTTATGGGAATTGTGATCCGTCACTTCCAGATGTAACATCGTTAACAATTTTTCCGTTAAGGTAAAAGTTTTAGGTTTAATTAAAAAATAATTGCATTGCATATCAATACATTTTACGATGTAACAGATAACATGTAAGCATCCTATGAATTATGAACCGATAGGAATCAAGCATCAAAGGTGCACCATTAAATTTTGATAGTGTAAATGTATAACATTTCGTAGTCAAATTAATTATTTCATTACAAAATAAGGTTCTGCTGTTTTACATTTCATAATACAAGCGAACATCATTTAACATGAAATTACTTTGAAAATTGAAATGAAAGTATATAGTACACATCCTTGTAACAATATTTTCAGATGTAAACAATTTTTATTCAGTAATATTATGCATTTACAAAGCAATTTCCATTATTGTATCATGCTAAGTATAAGGTGTTTGTCTGCATGTTCCATTTTTAGTATTTATTGGGTATTTAATAACCATATATTGGCAATAGGGAAGGTAGTAGTCATTTATGCGGGGAAACAAAAATTAAGCACTCTGCCCGGTTCTCACCCAAGTCAGGAGGAAAAGAAACTTCAGTTTACAATTTTAAGCTATTTATATAGTAAGCTCAGCCATTTACATAAGTGTAAGTAAATTAAATTCATTTACATTATTGTACATAATATTTCAGTAACAAGGTTAACTACATAATTTTGCTCTTTATGTATAATATCTTTTACGCTTATTTTCAGTTAAAAATTTAACTCCACCCTTTCGATATCCGTTGCGATTAATTGACAGTTCACTGTATCGGATGTTATATGCTTATCATCTAACTTTCGGGATCGGTAGGTATTTCTGTTTTTCTTATCTAATTCAATACTCCCCAAGTCTAGGGCCGATGGGCAGTAAAAGGATCGCTAAGTCTATAGGTGCCCTACCTCTTGGATGGGAACCGTAGTAATTTCTTGCACCACTCATTGATTTTTCGAACGTCTCGCCTTGCCGTTGCAGCTGGCAAGAGACCAGTGCCTCCCTTGGCACGTCTAAAAGTATATCCTTTTGACCTCTCGGCCAGAAATCCCATCTTCTGTAATCTCAGACGTGGATATATCCCAACTAGAGGACGAATGGAGAAATATAATCGAGAGAGAATTGAAGGTCGCTGCTTTCCGACGACAGTGCATATCTTCTGGGTTAGGGTTGGAATTGAGGATGACGTTACCGCGGACCCTTTCCATTTGCATCCGCCTCCCACCTTTTTCTGGTTGACAGTGTGTTTAGATGTTTAAGAGAATCGTAAATGTTTTCCCCGTGGCATTTGTGACATAGCTGTACCAGGGGACGTTGGTGGGAAGTCGCAGTCTCTCTCTCCGCACCGCAGTGATGACGTGGTGGGTGGTGGTGGGGTCATATGGGGTTGTACGAGGAATGGTGGTGCGGAGTGTACATTGCTTATGGAAAGGGGAGTCGGCAAAGGCATAAAACTCATTCTTCCTTTGCTCATACCACTTAAAACTCATTCCTTCTTTTTTCATTTCAGAAATTCTATTTCGTCACCACTCCTCGTCCAACTGTCCCTCTCAAGCCTCTCAGACTCTTATTTTCCTCGTATTTACATACGTTTTTCATTTTATCTCCATATCTTACGCGCCCATTTTTTCTCATTTTCCCGTTTTCCTTCTTTACTGTAGCGTTTTTCCTTTTTCTTTCCTTTAGTTTACTCCGTTTTAACGATTCCTCCTGCATCTTATAATTTCCTGTTCCCTTTCCTTTATTAATTCATCTCGAATAGAATCTGGTATCTATCGCAGTTGATTTCGACTTATTTCACTGATTAAAGTCGTTTGTTTATGCTAGGTGCGACGCGTGTTGCGTCATCGATAGATTCTGCTCTGCTCTGTGCCTGAATCTAAGAACAACACTACCTTTAGAATAATAATTCCTCCCATTCCACACACTGGAAGGCAGCTTTCGGGGTATTAATGTAGTTGAGTGTGTTCTCCAGTTTTACCATTTCAACCTCCTCCAAATCATTTTTCTCCTCTTTCCAACCATATTTCTGTATCTCACCCTCCGTTTCATTTCCCTTACTTCTCATATCCCATTTTTGCCATTGTTTCTTTCCTCCCCTCCTCGACTCGTTATATTCGTTGATTCTCTCTCTCCTCTTGTCCGTCCGAATTTTCCCATTCTCTACACCTTCCCCCATTCTCTCCCCCCTTTTGCCGCAGTGGAAGAGGAAAAGAGGCCTTCGGCGGGAAAGTGGAGGTTCTGCTTTTGCAGAGAGAGGGGATGCTTCCTCCCTCGTTCCCACTCCTCATCCCGCACTCCCTCTGCGACTCTCCCCGTTCACGATCGATAGTCTCTCTCTACGGAAGACCCCTCTCCCCATTCCTTTTACTCCTTCCTATTCATTCCTATCATCTCCCGTTCCCTTTTACCCCATAGAGCATCCTGTCTCATCCTCGAACATCACCCATTTGCTCGAACGTGATAGGTGTTCCTCTCTAAAAATTATCCATTTCTCCTTCTGATTGATACTCTAACAAGATATAGGGAGTTTCTGTATCAATTTCGCATAATTGTCGGTGGCCACTGTTTCTTGCGATCGCAGTTTTGTTACTAATAATTTGGTATGCGTTGTACTGCAGATTTTTTACGATCTTTCCGCCTCTCCGCGAATTTAATACGTCGCTGTTCCGACCTCTCGTCTCGGCGAATCTAGAATGCTCTCGAGGAGGACGGTCTCTCTGCGATGAGATGAGTTTCTTGAAGGCGTGGGACGATTCTTGCTTCTCGTAATAAGCGATGCTAATTGGCTATTCGTAGATTTTGAGATGCATGAAGTTTGGGTATGGGCAGGTTTGGAGGGTGCTCGTTAAACTTTGGGGTGCGGTAGGTTGAAAATGTTACGTTTCTCTGAAGTTGAACTTTTTCGAACTTCAGTGACGTTGCACTGTCCAATTTCCTATGGAGTTCCCCCAAGTATCCATTATTTTCCGGACGTGATCCATCTTTTCCTTGAGGCAATGATATTATTTTGTGGTCAATGGAACCTAATTAGGAAAAGAGAACAAAAAAGTATCTCTTAATTGTACCAGTGAAATATTCTTATTTAAAAATATTGAGAGGTTCTGAAATCTTATGCGAATATTCTGCAACAGAATACCTATTCAATTAATCTTTGGTTAAATGAACTATTATAGTAAAAGATAGGAGCGCCTTCTCATATAATTACACGAATAAAATCTAATTTCTCCTTAAAACTAGAAGCTAAGATAAGAAACATTTAGACTCATCCAATCATGAATCTTTGCCATCGTCATTTAACCGCTCACGAGCTTATCAAACGCGTAAGATAATTGTCAACTACATTTTCCCTTGCCGCATAGTCATTTTGTTTACTTTTCCTGTTTAGGTAAGCATAAGAGCAGAATTTGCCTATTTTTGACGACCTATAATTGACAATAGTGTAGGCGATCGTGAGATTGCTAGTCCCTCTTTTAAACCATTTAGTTCCTCAAGTTTGTGTTCTAAGAACGGCTTCTTTTGGACGCAATAGCTAAGGGCCCAAGTTTTACGAAAGAATTGAACATCTCGGGAGATGAAGGGTTTCGGGTGAGAGGGAGGGAGTTAATAGGCCCACTAGAACTATTCCGGCTCCCTTTCTCTTCCCTATATATTTCCCTTCTCTTCATCTTTTCATATCTAACCCTAGCGGCCCTTCCGTCCTACGCCTTTGCACCACCCACACCCGATTCCTGCCCAGGGGCCGTCTTCCCAGTCCTATTACCTCATCTCTTCCAGCCCCTTTCCCTCCATAAACTCCCGTCTTTCCATTCGCATATCGTTCTCCTCACCTTCGGCTCATCTCACTTTCTCTCACCGTTACGTCACGGTCCTTTTCATCTTTCTCATCCCGTTCCTTGTTGCCGCTCCTCAGTGTCCTATCACACTGCGTCGTCTTCCTCTCACTTTACATGAAAAGGCGTCTTGTAAACACGTCCAGAGTCGCTTAAACTCTAATCAGAGTCAGTTCTTCTTTTTCCCTTCCCCGTGGGCATTACCTCTTTCCGAAGGGAATCGTTCCGCGGTCTCCTTCCAGAGGCCCTAATACTTGTCTCAAGCGCTAATTGGGAGACAATTGCTCCCCTAAGTGAGGGAGGGAAGAGTTGAAAGACCCTCCGCAGTAATCAATTAATTTCGAACGTCTTTGGACGACTCCCCGCCTCCTTTTCTCTCTCTATCTCCTTCCCTTTGTCTTTCTCCTTTGCCAAGATGTGAAATTTCGAAAGCCTTCCTCCTCAATACAAAGCTACGGTCCCGTTTACTCATTCTTTGTCCGATGCTGCTTCTCTTCTTTCCTGTGCTTACATTCTCTTTAGCTTTTCGTCTTCGTCGTCGGACAACAGTTCTTTAACGTTCTGTGCTGCGTTGACATTTTAAAAAGTGTTGCTCTTATAATTTATTTTGGCACTCGTTTTTCATCTCCCTTGCTCCTTAGAAGCGGGTATAAGAACTTCATCTATACCTTAGATTGGTACGTGATTTCAGGGAGGACTAGGAATTTAAATGGATGTACTGATACATTTTATTGTTTGTGGATCTTATTTCCTGTTTAAAAAAATCCGAATATCCTACTTCAAAAGTAAGAAAGAAGTGTATTCTGAAGTAATAATTATATTGTTTCTCGAAAACTTGTTAATGTTCATTGAGATAAATTATCTTGTTTGTTTTTAATTTCTTTTTGTAGTATTACTTATTTTGAGAATGAGTTTTTGCAAACTTTTCAAAGTCTACCGTTGTTTTCTATGTCATTTCCGTAGCTGTTTTCCGTAGTCCAGTCAACTCATCTCATTAAACTTAAATTATTCACTAACTAACGAAGAGATTTCTAAGGATATCGCTTCTCATACAAGTTGGGAAACCAGTTCGTTAATACATGTTTTAGCGAATAATGGAAAATTAATAATTGCCTGGGCAGAATAAAGAGTATTCTCTCCAGTGCAGTTCTAGTGCAAGAATAGTTTTTGGAGAATTAATGTCATAAACGGTGTTACCTCGGAGAAAGGGTCGAAAAAGGTTATTTTAGCTTCAACCCCAAGTACTACTTTTCATAACGGCGAAATTACTCTCGATTTGAAAAGGAGAAAATCCAAGATCATCTGAGGTCACGTTAAATCAGAGGAGAAATTTCAGCACTAACTGTTTCCCATTTACCCATAAGGATCCCATTCCCTCTCAACCAAGGAAATATTCACTCGCGGCTAATTAAATAGGAAACTTTTGTGCACTTAATTTTATTCATAATTAGTCAGCCCTCATAACCCCCGAAATTTTCATTCTTACTCCATCCGGCGATATCTTACCTCAGTTTGCCGACCCTTGTTTAAGAGGCTGATGAAATATGGCCCTATAATTTGGGTCTCTCCGATTACATTTGGCTCCTAGAAAGGAACGTGCAGAAACGTACAGGGGTCAAATCTTATTCTTTGTTACGATAGCGATATTAGTATTGCACTTCTTCGGATCTTTTGCTCTATTTTCCCCAGGTTTCGTGTGGTGGATTGAGCATAAAATGAGACGCAAATTCTCGACCTCGCCCTTGCATAAAAAGTTTCCTCCCTGCCTGCATCAATTTTGTCAGGGTAAATTCGTCTATATCCCTCAGCCTGTCTCGCCTTACACCACTCCCTCATCGCCCCGTTTATCTCTCCTCCATTTGGGAGCAGAAATAAGAGACTTTCTAGTTTCAATCTTTTGCTAATGAAGGCTTTCTCATTCCCTCGTGGCTTTCCTTTCTTTCACTTTAATCATCCTCGTTGTCCTTTCTCCCAATCCTTCGACCGCTCCCTAATCTCCGATTCCCTCCATCTATTTCTCTGTACGAGGACACCTCCGCCGTGCATTGAAGGAATGCGGACTCATTTCTTTTTTCGTGGAATGGAACGCCCTCTTGTGTGCGTTGAGGAGAGGCTTCCATCTTGGAGATAAGCCCGCCTTTCACTGGGTTGAAGGTTTAACGGCCCAACAAATAGAACCCCCTCATTTCTCCCTTTCCATCCAAGTGCAGGCATATCGTTCTCAGTGTGAAATTCCTCTAGGGACGTGACATTTTCCCCTCACTTCTCTCCTCATAGTCGCACTCTGTATTTGGTCACGACCTCACCGATCTTTCTGGTTTTTTTACGCTTTCATCATCATCTCGTCAATTTCTTATCGCTTCATCTTCGGATGTTTTGGTCGGTCCTTAATAAGGAATGCTTCCTTAGGGAGGTTTGCCAACATATATAGATGGAATCCCTAATGATCTGGCGAGGCCTTATATTTTTTTAAGCTTCCTCCATACCATGATGACATCCGTAAAAGTTGAATTTAAAAACTGGGTCGCACAAGAGTAAATTATGAGAAATAAATGCGCGTCGACTTTCGTGAATCCATCGATTGATTTTTTTCTTTCGATCATACTTTTTTCCAAGAAAAAATTTGCTATGATCTCCTGTGAACCTGAAGATTTTCGTAAATGCCCATCCTGAAAGTCTTGTATAATCCCTCATATGGCTGAAAACTGCTGTAAATTTTATTGCTTTAATTGCTTTAGAGCAGTACATTTCAATGTATTATTTTTAATATAGTACTAGCCTTATAGTCGCCAGCAAGACCATCGGAAAGAGTATTGGAAATTAATTTTATTTTAACATCTCGTTTTCTGATATTTCTTGTGAAAAAAGAATTTACCAGCGAATTCCGATGCTCAAATTTTAGCTAACCACTTTTATCTTACCCTTGAAATTTCTATTAAGCCGCCAGTTTATTAGCTTTTGTTTGATATTCCTAATATTATATTATTAATTTTAATCACAATTTCGCGTTACCGAGTTCTGTTACCTTTGATTATATACAAGCAAATTCAGTTTGCTGTCAAATTGCGAACCCTTGATTTTGCGGCCTATCACGTTAACCGTAAGCCCCGTCTGCCGAGCATTAATCTCATCGGTAATAACCCCATTAATTTTGCCATTGGCGTAGCATTTTGGGAAATCACATCCATAGGTGTATTTTCCGTGTATTTTTTACGGAAAAATCCTGCGGATGGAGCGTCATTATGGTTTCCGATATCCTTTTTCGCGCATAAACCTTCCCATCACAAAATGATTTGAACTTTTTCCAATTTTAGAATTAGATTGAGATCGTAACCCGCATCAAATTCCTTTCGGAGTATCGGTGGTCTGGCCCTGGATTAAAGAGGAGAGACTTCGACTGAGCTTTAAGTGGCTTAAATCCGCATCCTGTCTCATGCGGAGCTTTTCGTGTAAATTGCTAACCCTGCGGATTATGAGACCGCTGAATCTGGCAGGAATTGGCAAGATTTTTACTTTGTTTCACCGGAAAAATCGCTGATTTTCGAGGAGAATAGATGGTAGATATTCTCTTAGAGCTTGTTGTATTTAATACGTGAAAAATAATTGGCCTCTTTTTTAATGAAAATTCTAAATCAGAATGGAATAATAAAGTGGCGGTTTTACTTGTGATTCCTGAATGAGGATCGTATTTTTTCATAGAATTTGACCGTCTGTATTCTTCTCGTCTATTGAGAGAAAAATGTTCTCTGCAATGAATATTCTAATACGCCTCAACCTCAACAACGAGTTGAAAAACCAACATTTCCTTAAAGTTTCGTCCCAATCGTCATATTGCTGTATATATCTCATTGTAAACTTATCTGTAAATTAGGCATTTCTGAGGCTTCAGTGTCATGGAAGCGAAGTTGCTCCAAAACCATATCTTTCTATTAATGACTTTGACACCTTACCAGATTTCTAGGAAGGCTTTATCTTCCACTTTTGTAGTGGTAAGATTCCGTCGTAAGCTTTAGCTATTTAATGACTCAATCAAGAGAAGACGAGGGATAGCGAAATCCTCCCTGCTTACTGTAAGAATATGAGTGTATACAAGTATCAAGTACCTAAGAAAGACAGCTGTCTTTGTGAACTCTCCGTAATATTTTTAGGTTTATTTTTTTCGAAGCATTTATTACACCGGTAAACAGTTTTGTAAAAATGAAAGATTAGCTTTTGTATAATTTTAAGTCACAATAGTAGCGGGGAAACTAGAAATTGAACTTAGCGTTAATATCTTATGATAATTCAAAGTCTCAAAATGTTATAGAGGGTTAAGTTACTCTTCGGTTGTGAATGATTGTTCCTCGAACACTTTTAAATAAACCTTACGTTGTTTGGCATAAGGGAATCTTCGTGTGACATTGCCAAATATGGGAGAGTAGCTATGATGACGTTTTATTCCGTAATGTTTGCATTTTTTCACACTCTAACTTAACTTAAGCTCAGTACTGCTCTAATTCAACCATAATTGGACCTGATTTAACGTGAATCGTTTCACAATTAACTAAAACAAGAAAATGGACTTGTGTAGTGTAGGAATTTAATGTTTAAAGTTTTGTCACAACTTGCTTGTCGCTTACCTTCCAAGATTTGTGCTTTTCTCCTAAGATTGGCTGCCTGGACTAAAAGTTATCTTTTTCGATTGATATTATTTTCATACGAAGAAATAAAATTTATGGTTTGAAATTTAACGTGGAAGGTATAGCTAAACCCTTTCAGGTATTATGGATCAGCATCCTCTGCATCTTTTAGTTATTCTCAAATTCGATGTTTCTGCCAGAGCGTTTCCTGTTACAATGTTATCGAATGAATGTAGCATATCGACGTTATTCTCCCCACAATTTCCGTTGTTTGTATTGTGATCGAACGTCTCCTTTCAAAATCCTGATTTATCGTCGAACTTAATCCGTTCGGTTTTAATGAGGATAATCTTCTCCCTTTGCCCTGCTTGGATGTTGGTGAAATCTGTTCAATTTTGGAAGAACAGAATGTGTTCATAAACGTGCATGTTAGCTATAACCGTCAACCGTCAAACATCTTTTACGTTACTTTATTCCTATCCGTGCTCTGCGATCCACTGATGGTACGCGAAATTGATTCAAAATTGTGAATGTATTGTAGCGTGAAGTCCGAAAGATTTGCGACCACTGTCCTAGTCCATAATTCAATGTTTTTCTAATAATGTCTTGAGCGGCTTTACTGATGTTACTCGAGTTTTGTCCGAAATGATAACGTCGGATAAGTATACCGACATGTCGTAAAAATTCGACTGTTTCCCATGCTATCTCGGCGGAGATTGTAAAAGGACTTTAGTTTCGCAAACAAAACGTAGCGGATGATGAATTTCGTAGAAAAGGCTGGAAGGAGCTACAGAATCATTTCCGAGGATATTCCACTATCCTGTGTGTCATAATACGACATACGTGTGGATAGGTGAAAAAGGATAAACGACGAAGGCATTCGTTTTGATTATTTGGCGCAGTGCTTTGTGCAAGTGGAAACGGAAATGCTGCACGAAGCATGCTGCGTCGGAAAGGGAAGTCTATAAAAAGACGGGGAGTGCCAACATAACGAAATCTTATTTCTTACTTAGGTCTCCTTTTCAAATAGGAAACTTTTCATCGTTATCAAGGTCGTAGGCGTTCCTTGATCGTTTTCTTTCTGTTAAATCACTATTTACGATCCCAAGGAAATTAATGTATTGCTAGGAAAGGAACCGTGTATTGCTGAAAGAACTGAATACTATCAACGCGACATTTCTGTAAACATCGCTACGTTCTTGGATACATACGAAGAGACGTTAATATTCAATCTTAGAAGGATTAGCTCAGTTCTTTGCTGTAAAGGATGGCGTTAATGCAGCGTGATCTGTTACTTAATCCAGAACTGCTAAAAAATTTCCATGTTCTCGCCTTCTTGGGGAATAATTGTAGCAGTGAGGGAGAACTTTAACTGGAACGAATTTTGCCCTTATTCTCGATGTCCAGCATTATTTTTCCATTGTGTATGGCCCTTTATTTTCCCTATAATCATAACTTTGGGATTTAGTACATGAAGCGTTAGATTATCGATTAGAGATGTGATCTTAAAGCTCGATTGATGTATTAGGAAAGGATTATCTAAAGAGATATCTGTAAGGATAAACAGCTGTGCTTTTCAGTTGAGCTCAAGTTCGATTTCGCGATAGTTTGAATAAAAGTGAGTCATCTCACATGGCCGACTCTGCTGAAACTCGTTTCAGGTTTATGCAATCTTTTATGGACCGGGCGCTTATTTTCCGATGGTTCGTTGACGAAATATTAGTAAATAAATTCTTCGTTGTGTCGCAAGGGACGGCTCTCCAGCAGCGGAACTTAATGTGTTAAATCAATGGCGATGACGTAGATTGCTACATGGTTGCTTTTTTTGTTTTATCAATGAACTAAATGAATTCGTACACGTACATACGTCCGCATACGCAAATATTCATACTCGTATTGTGCTTTCTATCCGAATAGAAATCCGGAAATCCATGAGTGCATTCGTTTCGCGCCAGACAAACTAAATCCCAAACCGGTGCCCAAAATGAAAATCCCGGCAATCGTGCGTGCATGTGTGAAAGAGCTTCATTAGCCCTCGTATTCACATTCCATTGTCTCTGCCTCCAGTTCTCGCTAGATAGGTCCCCCTGGCGGACGTATGACTTGGCGATAAAACCGTGGTCAACTGAGGCATTAGCTTCCCGTGACGCAGGGGTCCTTAACTTCTCTTTGTGTGCGATATCCGCCCGACGACCACCCACTCTCGCCCACCTATTGGCTCAATAGCCTCTCCCTTCCGGTATCTACATAATTCTCCTCTACTCTCGTATGTCCACCTTTCTTTCTCCAGTCTCTCTCTTCCACTCTCTCCTTTGGTGGAATTCAGTTCTTTCTGTGTAGAAGAGTGGAAGATTTTTATCCTCTTGAGCATTAATAAAGTTTTGCACTACCTATCCCGGAGCTTGAAATTTATCGTATCCTTTATAATTTAGAATCTCTTGATGTGCTTTAATTCTCTAAAACGTTTTATCTCAAGGAAATGGTATAATGTCCTCATTTAAGTCAAAATGGAATGCTTTTCCGTCGCGATTCCTTTATCTGGAAAGTAAAGGCTGTTGAAATGGAGGAATTCCGGAAATATTAATGTTACAAGTCGGATGACTATATGCGTCATTCATTGTAAGTATTTTGAAATTTGAAATTGTTATTCGAGAATCATGCTCGGTTAGCATCATGCAGCATAGCATAACATAGCATATCATGCAGCATAGCATAGCTTTCTGGAGGAGGAAACAAATATACTGCGAAGTCACACGTGTCGATTTCATATCCAATTTATTTGTTAAGCATAGGTATAAAATCAAGCTCCCCTTTTAGCGTGAAAAGTCATGAAGCATTATTGTAATAATAATTATTTCTCTACATTCACTGTTAACATAGGCTGAAATACGAAATTTTTCAGGTGTGTCGGGTCTTTTATTTCATCTCAATCGTCTTTCTTTCTTTCATAATATTGTATCTAAATGACTTGATAATTATTTAGAAGTCCCAAATTTCAGTCACCAAGTAATAATATTCTTTTAGTGCTAAAATAGATATATAACCGACTGAAAGAAATTACCTCCACATCATCCAATCTTTCACCCGGGTTGCCCTTCAGTGAATCTACCTGCTTATGAAACAACCCAAGAAAATCTTTGGGATATTCAGACTTTTCGTATCCTGTAGTTCCAAATCAAAGATACCAGTTACAACATTTTTCCCAAAAGACTGAGATTCCTTAGTGAAGAATAAAAAATTCGTGCACGATCGGAATTTGGAGCATTTCAGCACGTTAACCACATCACCATCCCTGGAACGAATGCATTCTTCTGCTACAGATCGATGATACGGCGACAAATCGTAATAGAAATTCTTTTCACGCATAAATGGAGGAAACAAAAAAAGTCCATTAAATATGTGCAACTCCCGCTCGACGAAATGTGGCCATAAAGGATAAAATGTAGATTTACGCGAGTGTTAGTGTCGATTTAATATTGACGGTAGAATTGGCTAAAGAGCTTTAATTTTTCCAATAAAGGAAGCACTTCTCACCACCCCTTACTTTCGTACGTCTCTCTTCTCCGTCTACCAGACACACACCCTCCCGTCTCCTTAATATCCCTTCCCCATCTCCAGTTCCCCTCCTCAGCCTTTCTCAGCATCCATCTCTTCCCACGGTGTCGCGTCTAAATAGTCTTTTTCATCCCTCGTTCTGAGCCTCAGGCGCGCTCATATCACCATCCTCACTTCCCTCTTCTTTCCTCCCGACATCGGTCTCTCTTTTTGTACATTCCTCGGCGTTTATTTAGGAAGATCGCCCATTTAGGTAACGGGTCGAAATCTGCTGGTCCTTCCTCCTTCATCTCCGTCGCTCCCCGTTTCTTCCTTTCCACCTCATCGGACGCCCTCGTAGACCTCTCAGTCCGACGGCGTCTGCGGCCGCGGATTGCCTCGTCGTATTGCTTTTCACTGCCTTCTCTCCCGGCGCTTTCAGTCCGTCTGACCGCTTGATACGTCACTTCGATTGCATTATAGATGATTTATTGAGGGAAGAGGTTCCGATGGGTTTGACGCAGTGGACTAACACCACTAACACACAGAGCAAAGAGAGGAGGAAAAAGAGCAGAGGATGTTTGTCGCCTTTGCGGTCGGAGCGGAGCATCCGAAATGTTTACGAAACCATGACCGGGAAATTGCGGTTCTTTTAGCATTCTAATCATCTTTTCCCCGCCTCGAATAGTCAGAATCTCGAAGCTGTCAGAGGTCGTAAGGCATTCGTGTTTGAGCCGTAGGTGCCTGATGGACGTATCTTTTCTCGAAAGCGATTCTGGTAGTTTCCGTCAATAGTTGACGTTTTGTTGATCTAGAAATGGTGTGTTGTTACCAATGGGTGTGATTTAACCGTAAGTTAAATTTTAATTGAATATTTTCGTCTTTCAGGACTACTCCCTTAAACAAAATTTTCATTTCATTTGATTTGAAGGAATTTTGAAAACGGGTGGAATTAACCAACTAGTCTTTATGCAGATCGTATCTGCGAAACCTATTGAACAAAAAGTGGTTGTTACATTGCTTTAAACTTCGCTGCTTCGTACAGTAATTATAATATTTATAAGGGGAAGTTGTATAAAGTTATTTTTTCGGGGACAGGAATAAAATCTGTACCCTGTTTATTCACATTCAGTAAAAGAGAATCTCAGTCGAAATTCTTCATCGCTTCGCCACAAGTCCATCACTGGGAAGTAGTTTTTAGTGCTGCTTACACGCCTGAAATTTTTTTCAAATTAAGTTTGTCTGTTATTGTATCGTTCACCGTGTCCCTCGGTGATTCATGCACACGAATGGATCGAGGTGTCTCAATTTGGTGATCTGGTTATTTCGGTGTGTGACCTTTTTGTTGGTCTCCTTTCTCTCCGTGTGAATGACGAAGAACTAATTTTTAGACTCGCCAGATTAAAGCTCTTTTCACTGCTGCGGCTCGCTGTCGTGCGTCTTTGAAGCAAAGGTCACGCTACTTATATGGTGCTTGGCATCGATCTTGCGACTCGGGAGTTCATGCATGTCCAAGTTCGCGTTTCACGTGTCGGACGCACCCCTGCATTGGTTTGTGAAATTGACCTAGACTGCATTCGCAATCGATCCGCGCTTAAAACGCAGTGTATCGCGAGGACTGAACAACACTTTCACGTTGGCGCATTATTTATCGTCGTGGAGAAGCATGTGCTCTCGTTCAGTCGATTTGAAGCCACGTAGACAAAGTTCGTATGTTGGCGTTCGAGTCCGACGGAAAATATCAATGGCGTGCCGAAAACTTCGCGTAGCTGAGTATCTGGAAGTTTTGTACCTCTGCCAAGAGATTACGCGCTGGAAAACAGCTCGTCGCTGCCAAACGTAGGATTTTTTTACGGGATGTTTATGGAATTAGGTGCAATGCAATTCTTGTCATTCGCGTGGAATCTCGATAAATACCGATTTATACCTCTTGAGATGAACATTTCAGTTCTTCGTGTGTTATCCCAAAATTCGTCTCCATCACATCTCTTACTCGATATTCATTATTGGATTGATCGTTTTCTTTATTTACCTATTTGACTATTTTTCCGTTGCTATTTTTTCTGGTACTGTTTGGAGTTCAACCCTCGGTTTATTCCTGGTCACTTTAACCTTTGGCCTGTGATGAATTTTAATTGTTAGGGTAATTACCCCGTTTTTCATAGTATAAATGTTATTTATTTTATGAGTTCATAGTAGATGGGAATTTCTAGTCTCAATTTCACTCTGTAAAGTCGTTTGTATGTATGTGTATTTATATGATGTCAAAGGTGAGAAGTCGGATTGGTTAAATTTAAACAATTATTTTTATTCACTAGTCTCCGTGACTCGCTCATCAATTGCAATGTAGCGCTCTGTAGTTATTGAGCTTTAATTAACTTGTCAGTTTTAATTCCAGTAAGTTAAGCTTGCTTGGATTTGGAACATATGGTGTTGATGATCCAAATTCTTGTGTCCTTCAATAAAGAGATAGTCATTTTACTCCTGTGTTTTGAAACTATCTTCAGGTTGTCCTGGAGCATCCTTGTTGGAGCAATCTCTATTATCTTAAGAAAGAATCGATAGGTTTTTGCTTCCCCTTATGATGTTCAAAAATAATCGAAGTGATCGATCATACAAATCGCCCTCTAAATGGCTTAAGAAAATGTGCAGAAGAGATCGTTTTTTTTTAACACAAAATTTCTTTGTGTAATGGGTACATTTTTGTATGCCTTCAGATAAAGAGTTTAATGTCGTAACGACGTAGTGACACCCTCCCAATAGCTCAGCATGCGAAGGGGGGTCTTATTTCATTCTTATGGGGTTAACCGTTGGGAGCTGCGAGTAATCGAGAATTGGTACTTGTAAGCAATTTAAAAATATCTCACGAGTAACAAATAATTGCACAATTTGGCACGAAGGCTTGAGATCCTGTAATAATTACTATAAAAATCAACATTTAACAGCATCGGACTTATAATGTAGATAGACATGTTGTATTTTTGTATCCTGTTGAGACGATCAGCCTCTTTCTCTCCCTCTTGATTCGTCACGAATCCGTATTGTAGCAGAAAAATTTTATTGGTAAACACAGTAAATTGTATTGGCAGTTTTTTCCACGACACGTTTTATTTATTTTATGTTGTTTTCTTATTTTTACTCAATTTTAATTCCCTTCAGCGGCACTCTTTAATCTTCTTTGACCTTAACATAGGATCAAGGCTCCTCATCTCTCAATTCGTACCCTCTCCATCCAGTTATATTTTATCGAAATTCCCTTAAGTGGTGCTTGGGTCTTCGTTCCGGTGGTGCGGTTATTAGCCAAATGAAGTTTTCATCCCTTCACCCCGCCCACCCCCGTCGCTTTGTCACCTCTTTATCACCCCTTCTTTCGTTCCATCCTCTTTATCTACCCTACGCAGCTCCCCCTACGTTATCCTCTCACCTTTTTCGCATTTGGTCCACATTCTTCCTCCCCAAACCATTGGACCCTCCCACCATTCATGCAAGCGGACCAATATCACCCTTTCTCTCTATATACCCTGTTCCCATTCCTCTCTCCCTCTTTTCTCCCCTTCTCCATTTCTCCCCTCCCAGTGTCCCGCCACCCCTCCCTTGCTTCTCTGGGAGGGAGCGCTCTCTCAACTCCCGCCATGATGTTCTCGGAGCTCTGCCGTGAAGCTTTGGTGCGCGGCTGTCGGGAGCGAAGCCGGGTCTTCCAGGGGCAAGTCCCCGAAGGTACTCGCAATTGCTCGCCCTGAGGTGTCCCAACACCCCCTGGGCTCAGATGGTTCCATCTTCCGCCCTTTCGACAGCTTCCTTTCGGGAAGTTCGACATGGTTTCGTGGACCAGGTGGTCGGTCATCTTCACGGAACGGTGCTGTCGGCTTTGGTAGCCCGGTGTTTGGTCGCGTGTGACGTGCGTTTTGTTTTTCTGCCCGTGTTCGGCCGTGAATTGTCGTTCGCACCGGAGGATTCGTCCCCGCACGGTTATTTACACGCATGAGTGCACGGGGGCGTGTCCGAATCACGGAAAACAGTACGGAAGGCGTCGTTCGATCACGAAAACTTATCTTATGGCCGCGACGTCTGTTGTTTTTCGCAGCGAGCGTTTTCTTTATTAAGGGGGTCGGATTTGCGAGGTTTCGTAACTAGTGCCGTATCGGTGAAAGTTTGCCCTCCGGCGTGTACGTGCGTGATTAGCCGTCAGTGTGAATTAATGGGGTCGTTTTGGGGCAATTGTCAAAGGACGATTGATTCGTAGTCGGTCGCTGCTTTTTCTTGTCAGGGGTATTCCAGAATCGGTGCGTAGCGTGGAATTCCGAAAAGGAGTGTCTTCGAAATAGTCTCCGGTCAGCTGGTCGGAGTGAGTGAAAGGAGCCCGTTTCCGAACTTCTCCAGCTGTTCCATCGCTCGATTAATTCTAGGTCCGTTAATCGATGGTCGGTCTTCCGTGTGACGTCGTAGTTTCGATTGTATGTAAGTACTGATCTCGGGAAGGCATTCGTGAATTGAATCTGGGATCTTCGTGATCCTTACTCCTCCTGCCACCCCCGCTCGTTCCACCCTCAGCCGAGGTACTGCCTAAATCCTCTAGCACCACGCACGCCCATTCCGGCCTTTCCCCTTTCCCCCTCCCAGTTCGACCACCTATTCACCCACCCACTCCCCCTCCGGGCAGTTTTGACTGCTGTCTCACCGATCCGTATGCCAGATGCGTTACCGTTCTACCAGTGTGCGTGCGTCATCCCTCGGTCGGGCTTACGCACCAGCGGAAGGGGTTGTTTTCTTATAATATCCCGAAAAGTTCAGTCGTAAGGGTGAGTAACATCATCGTCTGAGGGTTTCTGAAGGGCCTCAGGAGTTTCCGCTGAATCCCTTGGACTTACCCTTAGGGTTACACTCTCTTCCGTTTCGAGGTCGCAGGCCCTCGGGGTCGCACCTGTGTCTGGGCACCGGCGTCATAAACCCCTGACCCAGAGCCGTCGATTTCGCAGTAGGGTAGCCTCCCAGCGTTGTGATTCGGGCGAATTTCGTCTCCCGTTTAGGACGCGCAAGACTATCTGTGATGTGAGTCATTAACTTTCATCGGTTTTGGAATGGGTCGCGATCATGAACCAGAATCTTGTCGCTTGGCATATGTAAGAGTTTTAGGGCATACTTGACGGATCTTGAAGGGGTTCTTGCTTTTCGGGAATCGTTTCCTTCTAGTTACCTCCCCAAAGCTGTATAAACGCCGGAAATGTTTACTTTAAAAGATTTCCTTTTGAATTCAACCAGTTTTCCGATTTCTGTCTCAGGGTGGATGTCTCGGTATCCTTTGACGTATGTTTTTGGCTCCTTATCGATCGGATATATTTCCGTCACAAATTATTTCAAGTGGTTGCGCCTCTGATTTCGTAACTGTTATAGATTTTTCGTGTTTCCCCTTGGTTTGACCGCCAATTTGGTTTAATAGCTTATCCGAGAAAGGAAATTCAATGTAATTCGCGAATTGTGCATTCGTATCCTGAATTCGGTGCTTAAGGAGAGTCACTCTTGTAGTCCATATCGATCAGCTGATTTCTCATGCAGTGAAGTCGTCACTAAGACTGCGTACGTGCTTCGTTTTCGAGCATTGGAAGAGGAAATGAATTAGTTTGTATTGGATATAATGCGTTAGATTCTAAGTATTTTTACAATTATATCGTTTTACCAGTTCTCTGAAGTCTATAACAGGTAATTTTATTTCGAAAAAGTTTCCATATAATTTCCGTATCGTTGTGGTTAATGAATTTCTTAGTACGAATAGTTTCTGTTATTTGATCAAAACAGCTGTTCGCTCTCGTTTATATACTTATGTATATTTTCATGTTTGTGAATATTATCCCCATTATATTCTTCATTAAACTTCCTGATAAATCGTTGTGAAAAGAATTACTTCAGTGATTTAGGTCCGTCGCTTTTCTTGCTGTGTAGAACGTGTGATTCCGTGTTCCTTCTTACGGAATTCTCTATTTCGTTCATTTTTTCATTAAGATCCGTCATTTTACTTTCAGATGACTGTTCTGGTAAAGTGGTTATCGAAGTAAAGTCGAAGTTTTTACCAGCCAGAAATACCAATGAAATATTCCGAGTATGAATCATTCTCTCATCTATATGTTACGGAGTATAGTTGTGCCCATTCTTGCTAATTCTACTGGAGAATGTGAATTAAAACAACTTCACTAAAACTACTACTGTATATTTAGTTCATTCAGAATCGATTGGAATTACTTAGCATAGTACATAATGAAATTTTATAAAAACTAGGATTTTGTCACGTTTAATTGGAAGAGGTATTCCCTTCCCTGTATTTCTTAATTCTTGGTTTCAAACCTATTAATTTTAACTACCTCCATTGGAATGGGACAATAAGCATATTTAGTTGATATTACTCCAATCGATCAGCTTATCAGAATTTTTCAAGCATAGGATGAAGCATAATTCATTCAAGGGAATATACCTTGGGATGTTATTTTAATGTCCTTTAATTCAACTTCTGGGATATTCTTTAGTTTTCTGTGAGCATTGATCCAGTTCATTATTCGCCAATAGTAGATTTGAAATTCATTTCTTTCACTCCATTCAAAGGTAAAAGGTCTGTGATATTTAATCAAATATCCAAAACGATCAAACATTTCAAACTTCTATTTTTCTCTAAAAGTCTACAAGCTTGATAAACAACATCCTAATTATTTTTTCAAGGTTTTATGGAGGTGTTACAAAAAATTGTCCTATGGAAAAGAATTCCATTATTTACCTTATCAGTTCATATTTTTGCCATTAATTTTTCTAGTGTTTATTTCTTTTGGAGAATTTTGTTCCTTATTTTTTAATTTATGTGGATTAAATTTTTAATTCTTTTTGTGTAGCTGGTGTGGTTCCAGTGGACAGTGGTGCCCCCCAGCCTCCTGCACGTCAGCACCAACCTCAAGGATCACCACCACCCACAGTTCCACTGAAGTCACCTTCAGCTCAAAATCCACCTGGAGGAAGGCCTGCATCCCATAAAGGAGGTGAGCTAACATCTCCTTTGGCAATAAAAGACGTAGATTATTGAATATCACCCTTGCATTGTATTTGAACTTGAGTTTTGTAAATTGTCAGTATGTGGGAGAATATTTCTTTCAACAGCTTGATTTATGGTTTCGGAGATGTTGAATTACTTAGCCTACATTGTATTGGAAATAATCTTTCGGTTTAGACCTCTCCTAATTAAATCCATTGAATATTTTTGAGTATGATCAGTGAAAAATGAGTTTATCTCCTTTAAGGAAACCACCTTGTTTCTGGTATTCAGATCATTTTAATACAAGGGGATGCTTAGTTAGGAAATGTTCTATGAAGTAAGGTACATACCCAATGAGGTGATTGACAGGCTTTCCCTAATATTCTGTACCTTCTTATGAACATATTTTCTAGCGTTTATGAATGCTTTTTATGGAAACTGAAACATTTCCATATACAAATGGAAATTTTGCAATTCATATTATTAATTTAATTCCCCAATTAAATTGTAATATGCTCAAGATATCATTATAAACAATCTCTATGACAAGGCAGATATAGTAAAATTGTGGGTGCATCCATTTACATGATTATAAAATGTTTGATTCCTGCTAGCTAGAGCTGTTTTTGAAGTTTGATTTTGAAATTCAATTGTTCTGTTGATACACAATTACTACATTATAAAATGGAGATATTATTAATAAGATGGGTCTTTCTTAATTATTATAGACCCAGTTGTAACTTCATTATCTCTTAATTATTAGGATTTTTTTTTATAGTTTTTTATGCTTATTGTTGATTATTTTTCCCCATTATCCAGAAATTTTCCGTTGATTCAAACTTTTGAGGTTTATGGAATGGTCATGTGTGTTTGTCATTTGTTATTGTTTGAAGCCCATCACTGTAATGGTCCAGTAAATGGAGGTTTGTGGTGGCATTTGGAATAAAAAAAATTATATGCTCAAATAATTTATAATTCATGTAAAGAAGTCACCCTCATAATTCAGTATAGTGATAGAATTAGCTTAATTTCAGGTTTCAATAACTTTTCTTTGCATAGGAAATCAAACATTACATTGGTTTGCCTGCATTGGGGGTAACCAAGATGTAGGAAATCCAGGTAACAAAGAATGTTCAGAATTTTCCTGTGTGCCATTAACTGCATTGATTATGTAGTATCTCTAACCCCTTAGAAATTAAAAATATCTGAAGATGAATTTCAACTGTAATTTACATATCTATCCTCTAACAAGGAAATTGCAGGAGCCAAAGGAATTTCCGTGTAAGCATCACAACATGCTATGCTGTTGATTGATGCATCCATGAATATTATACTATAGTTCTACATAATCCACAGCTGGTCCATCCTTGAAATCATTGAACTAAAAGTTTTAACTCAGCTTATTATGAAATATTAAAGTTAGAAATAAATTCTTATTTTTTATTTTAAACTTTTAAGAATTTTTTTTACAGTAGCAGTCTCAATAAATTTTCATATCAAGAAGTATATTAAAGCAAAGAATGTGGCTCATAGCTTTCTAGCTTTTTTTATCAGTGTTGGATCTATGCATACCATTGACAAAAATGGATCAATGTAGTAATGATGAATATAAGGCATTATCATCCTAAGTATCTCAGATTGGTTATTCCAATTTAATTATCCATCAACAATATTGAAGTTGAGTCTGAAAAATTGTTTATTTCTTCCAATTTCTACTGAAAATTTGAACATTTTAAAATACCTTGCGGTTGGATTCATTGAAGCATTAAAGTTTATAAAATTCATTTAATTTCATGATTGGATAACTGAATGATTCTTTCATTAGAATGTGAAGCAAGGTATTAGAATAAAAAACTACCCTGTAAAATCTTTAGAATAAATAATTATTTATAATATTTAGTCTAGTGCAGGTTATTCTAAAACTTCTGGTGAGCATATTTTGCTTAAGCTAGGATGCCTTAGAATTTAAAATATGATTAATTATCATATTTTATGGTCCCATTCAACAGTTTGTTATATCTTATGAACTTTCTTAGCCTAAGTTTTTGTTTATTTGTTGAGTGACAATTTCTGTATTACTAAAAAATTGATACTATTACTAACATAGGTATAAAAACAACATACTACAACTTTTGATACTATAGTGTTTATATTAACATATTTCAGAAGTTATTCTGTCTATGAACCCTCTGTAGAAAATCACTTTATCTTAGAAGTTCTATTTTTTTTGTTTTGTTTTGTTTTATTTATCCATTCATTGCATGTAGTGAAATGTAAGGTTAACTGATAAGTTTTTGAGGATCTCAATTTTTACTTAATTTCTCCAAAATGAAGGAGTCATTTGAAAATCATAGATGATATTATACACATTTCAATTTTGAAATGCATGAGAATGACTGTTGCACTTCTAAGCATGTTATAACATATTTGTTAATCTTTCAAATGTAAGCTTTGTCAGTAATATTGATCAATGAGTATCATTGAAGGAAAGGTTGCTATGATTGTTATTTCATGTTTATTTATTTTAAATCATGTAAATTGTTTTTCAGTTTAATATCAGAGCTTTTTCAATCATATTAATCATTTATATGGCATAATTATTGTTTTCAAAGGAAACAAACTGTTTTGCACAGTACTTCAGTACTACTTTCATGTGTAGTGTACAATGCAGGAACTCTGATACTGTTTTTTTTTCAATCCCTCCCCATGAAATTTATCAAAAATAATTTGGCACTGGCCAAAAATTATGATCTTTTTCCTTATCTAGATAAAATCAATGGAAGTTTGGATATAACCTTAATTAAAATACTTTGAGGTTGTTTATTTTTAAAAGAAGCTGTTCTGTTATCATATTTTTTTCAAGTTTGTATTCAGATTGTATTATTTGTACTATTCATTATGTGGGCTTATTGATGGCTAATGAAGAAGGTTCATCCCATAACTGGCCAGCTGATAGTGGAAATGGATTAGAAGATTCTGGAGGAGATGAGCCCAACTCTGATCCATTTGATGGCAATACACTAGCAGATTCAGGTAGCAGCCTACTAGTCTTGTGTGCTGATAAATATGTTTTTGCCTGTCTCTGCAACCATAATTTTTAGCAGGAGAAAATTGATAATCAGAATTAAATTTTGATTGGAAGATTTTGGATTTCATCATATCCATTACAAATTAATGGGGCTCTTTCTTCTTTATTGATGTCTGTACTGTCGTTTGCATGCTGAAATGCATTTTCCACTTTATATTTTTGCATTATTTCTGGTGTGTAAAAACTATTGTTTTGCCATGTAATTTTATTATCAACTGTGATTGTTCTTTGGAAACTTTGTCTTTCAAAATGTCTGTGAATGTTTGGATTTACCTGTGGTTCTGTCTAATTTCATATTAACATCTTCTGGAAGTTTTGCACCTCAATCTGCATCACATTTCTTGTCTGTAAAGTGTTCCCTTGCAAAATATATATCCACGGCAAGTTTTTTGTTTGGTTAGCTTTAATTATAAATCAATAAATTATAAATAAATTTTGGTCTGATTTTATATTGGTATATTTCTCTCTAATTGATTATCTTATTAAATCGAGTACAAAAAGTTGATTGAATTAAAAATGGAACAGTAAATAATTAATGAAAATGTTTTTAATTTTTTGGGAATATTTGTTTAGATTTGCTATCTTTTTTTTATAAAAATACTTGATACGTGCTCACTCATTAACTTGATGAAGATGATTAAAAAAATATATTTTGTAACTCGTAATTAATTTTTTAATGGAGTCATTTTATTTAGATTTTTTTTTTGGTAATTTATTCACCTCAAAATATTTCGATAAATACCCTAAGAATTTAGGTAACTACACAGTTTTCCAAAACGTTAAATATAATTTTGGCTCTATTAACAATTTTGATGTATCATTTTGAGCACTATGCAAATAATCTACTAGTGTATTCATTGAATTGTTGAAATATATTAATCAGTAATATTAAATTGAATTCATAAAACATCACATACCGGATGGCCATTTTCATGAAAGAAATTTTTTAATGTATTAATAAAGTCCACATTAAATTGAGTATATATTTTAATAACTTGATCACTTTTGTCTCTTTACTAAACAACAGAAAGGAAGAAGTGTAGCCCTTATCTTACCAAGTTGTACATTCGTGTCAACAATTGATATTTTTTAATGATATCTTTGTTTTGTACTTTTTGCTCACTAATATTTATTCAAGATTGCATGCAATAGTGCTATAAAATGTTTATGTTATTGAAAAGGTGGAAATGGATAATGAATCAGTATGCAATGACTTTCAATGATTACTTTCTTAAGAAATTATGAATCATATCTCTCAGTTCTAATGGACTAACTCGATTAACTTGATTTTTCACTATGCCTTGTCAAGTTTATCAAATTTATGATCAATGTGTGGTTCTCTTAGTTGTCACAATTTTAATTTTTTTAATATTCAGTTTGATCAATAAGACAAAGATGGGTTGAAAATTCAAAAGGAAGAAGTGTAACAATAATTTCTCATAAACTGCCTGCTCTGTGATTTTCTGTTATTAAGAAGTAAATTATGCATTTGTTTTTGTAAATCTTTTTGCTTAAACTTTTGATTAATTGTTAAGGGTTATAAATTTTGTTTTTTCACTATCATCCATAAAATAAAAGTATTTTGTAAACATGTAAATTTTTCCACGATCAAAATTCGGATTTAAAAAATGACCATTAAAAATTACTATAAATAATACAAAATAATTCACAGTGGAACATATCATTCACAGAAAACTAATAGTTATTTTGTAGCAAAATGTGTAACCTTATGATTAGCTGTCTTATTTATATTAAGTTTTTGCAATACGTTGACTATTATAGTCTTACATTTCTTTTTCTCCCACTGTTTTTGGTTTGTAAATATATGCAGTGTGATATTGGTTAGCGTAGTTTAATCAATTATTTTCAGTTTTTATAAACTATATTCTCATTCAATTCTTTGAGATGAAAGTTACATAATACCACTTTCAATGCAGCATTTCCTTACCAAATTTTGGTTTCTTCAGTGGTGATTTTGAATGCATGCTAGTAATATTCCATGCTTAACTTTATCTTTCCATGGTGAAATTCCTGCAGGAAACTGAAACTTAGTGGAAGCTTATTGTCGTTTATATAAATTAGAACCTCCCTTCAAATTGCATTGAATTATTGAGTCAACAATTCTGTAGTATACTGTTGCAGCGTAAATTAATTTCAACTGCAATTACATTAAAATTGTCAAATTACATTTTCATTTTTTTTGTGTGAGTGCATTTGAAGCCATCTTTGCATCATCCCAAATTTTTCTATGAAACCTTGTTCTTGTCATCCATGGTTTTACCAGCTGTTTAATATGTCCAGAAACTATCCCAAAATATGGTAAGGGGTTGCTGTGTTTTTATGTTATGACCATAAATTTAAATACTGCTTTGATGGGTAGTCTACTATGATTGTGCTGCTTGGTTTGTGGAATTGGATTATGGTTATTTTTTTTACTGCTTGAAGTTTGAATGCATTTACTGTCTTATGAATATTACTTTATTTTGTACTGCATCTTTTTAGTTTGTGTTAAATTTTAAGATACTGATTGTAAACAAATGATCAGTCTTGTCAAGGAAGTAGGCTGCTGTAGCCACAGAAGTAAAGCCTCCCTTTTTTGACATTTTTGTTCTTTTTTTGTGTATGCATTGTCACTGTAGTGTCACAAGTAATGATAGATATCTCATGTGTGAAAACATTTGAATTAGAACATACACTCTTGCATAAATCTTAATATTATTTATGGTGCATTCCAATGTGAATTGTGTAATGAAGTTATAAATACTTTTATGAGTCAATAAGTGGATATTGGTGTTTAGTTCTTTACTATTTTGAGGAGAGCTGTCCTTTTTAATTTTTCTAAGGAATCATCTCAACAACATGTTCAGAATATGACTGTAAATAATAAAGCATCTACAATCTATGAATAATTTCAAGATTTGGTTTAGTATGTAAGTAGATTAAGTCATCAAAAGGATTCATTGCATAAGCTGCATAGTTTGCATGAAACCTCTTTTTGGGGAAATGGATGTAATATACAGTAACAATGTGTGTGTTATAGCATTCTGAATACTGCACTTTTCTATATGGATTCATGAATATTTTATTACCTTCATCATAGTTGTCTTAAGGTAGAATTTGTGTGGTTTTTCATATTTCATTTTTGCCCACATTGATTTTCTTATGACCACTTGATCCATAATAACTTGCCAATTATTTTTATGATAAAGCATTCATTTTATAAAGTGTGCTGAGGCAGTGGTCTTCAAGATGCTATGGAAACTATCCCATCTTGATTTTTCTTTTTTGCTCTGAAAGTTGTGGTAATGTTTTATTGTCATTTCATAACAATAATCTTTCAAATTATTCTTTGAAATGGTCGTCTGTCTCAGAGGAGTGAAATGTATTTCATTAATGTATGGCCTAGGCAAAGAAAATGCAGGGGGTTTGCCTGGTGGACTTAGCCAGAAAGACAGGGATGAGCGCCTTCGCATTCTTCGCGACAAGCAAAATGAAGAACGACAGAGAAAGCTTGAGGAACTGAAGCAACAGGTATGGAATGAAATTTTAACCCTTTACCTTTTTACATTTTGTCTTTAAAATGGTTTGTAACATTTTAATTGTTATCTTTTGTTAGTCTTAAAGTTGAAAGTCTTATTGTGAAATTAATAATTTGAATTGTGCTTATATAATTGTTATAATCCTATCTCAGCATAATTAATTCTAGTATTCATTTACCAGTGAGACAAGACTGCCTTTTTGTAGTCTTGTCTCACAAGTCTGCCAGGTATGTTCCTGAAGATGACTTCATAGGAGATGATTTGCTTAGTCTTTCATCATTTTCGATGGTCTTCTAGATTGGTTTGATCTATTTATGAAATTTAGTGAATTTAAACAACATTTAATAGCATTTTATGGAAGTTATTTTCAAGTATATTTGAAGAGTATTTGGTCAATTTATTCTATCTAAGCGATTATATGTTCAACATAACAATTTTACAGGCATTGGCTGCTCAGAAATTCCGGGAGCAGAAAGAAGAAGAAAGGAGGCGACGAATAGAGCAGCTAAGGGAGCGTGATGAAGGAAGGCGTCAACAGGTTGAGGAGAGGAAGAGGCAAATCTGGGAAGCAGAGAGAGAACGCAGGGAAGCCATCCTCAGAAAAAACCAGGTAAGTTAGCATGAAAGTGCACTCGGTCAAATTTACTTGCAAATCAAATTTAATCTTTCATTTTTTATGACCTTTTACTGAATGTAGGTTCATATATTGGAGTATGTATGACGATTAGTAATTCATTTTTTTTAATGTCATCATTTGAAAGGTAGTTGTAGAAGTAAAGCATATAAAGGAGAATTGTTAGCTCATTTATTATGATTGCAAGAATTTGGCCTTTGAATCTAACTTAATGTAAAAATTATGAGGAGTCCGTATTCTAGGTACAACTGATATTGTTATGTTTTAATTGAAGTAGAGATATTGATGCGATGTATTTTTTTCTAATATTCTTGGATTAAGATAAAGCTTGTCTGTCATTTTGCTACCAATATCACTACTCGCACCTTCAATAGCTGGTCTTTTCTGTGTAATATTTACTGCTAGTAGTTTGGATTCACAACTCCTGAGTCCCACTTATTGTGGAGGTTCTTTATTACCATATTATTTTTCTGTATGGGATAATTACTGAAATTAACCTTCTTAATGCCATTGAAATCTCTTTTTCCTGGGTGCCTACCTGTTTGGTGCACCACTGAATCTTTATTTGAATCAAAATATTTATTCCTGCATTTTAATGGAAGATTACTTTTTAATTATATATGAGTAATTGTTCTTTTATTACTGAAGTGATTTGCAAAGGAGGCTGTGTATTCCTGTTTGTCGATTCTTTTATTTTGTCATAGACAGAGAATAATTTGTATTTAATTTACCTTAGTGTAAAACATACCTCAAGAAATTTATCTTTTCTTTCACTTAACTGTAAAGCATAATTGTAATTACTTCTGAGTGACTTTCTTACTGTAGCAGAAGAGTATATACCCAAGTTTAATAAATTTCACTTTATTTTTTGTTTAAGAAACCTATAAAGATCCTGACTAGGATGTCTTTTTTTAAGAGATGTAATTTCCAGAGTTGTTACATGTATTATTATGGATGTGTATTAATATCCTAGCTACTATAGTCCAAAGTAATTCAGTTGAAAATTAAAATATTTCAGTTTGATCCCTTAAGCATTCAAAATATTATTTTTTTTTGTTTTTCTTATCACGATGAAATAAATGAAAAGTTATTTGTGGCATGGTCCCAACTATACTCTAAAAAACCTAAATGAAATTGAAGTTAACTTGACTGAATCAGAATGGTATTTTAATTTTCTGTGAGTTATTCAAAATGCAAAATTGTATTTTCATATTTGAAAATTAGGATTAAGCCAATTTATTTTTCTCATTATTTGATGTTATCTAATTTTTCATTATTAATTTGTTTCTTTTGCCCCCTTCAAAGACTGTTGAAAAAATAGTACCTACCTTGCGTTCGAAGTCAGCTTGCAATCGAGCAAATACGGTATGTCAATATTTTATTGTACCTAAGAAAATTGAATTTCAGGCTTCTTGAGCAAGAGCAATGCTTAGCTTATAATGGAATGGAAAGCTTTTTAGTGGCCTGGTGAAAAAACTGCATTTTCAGCATTCATCAAGTAAAATTCACTGTACATTTTGATTTAATTTTATGCAAATTGCTTATTTGCTTTTTGTAAGCAGTTGACTTCGTTTTTATATTCATAAATGTGTTTCTTTTATTTACGGTATATAATTTTGTGTTTCTCCAGGAACGAGAGGCTAGAATTGAAGCAAAGCGAAAAAATGAAAGGAGTTCCATCGTCTTTGCATTTGGAAGTTCAACCCCTAGAATGCTGGAACCAGCAGACACTGGTGGTACCTTTTGGGGATCTAGGAGGTTAGTTTTGATTTTGACCAAGTATAACAAGAAATCTTATCTGTGAGGTAATTATTAACCACTTCTCATTAATCACATGGCTCTATCACACACTCTTACTATTTGACCACGCATCTAATGTTATGCTTTATTGCACACACAATAATTGCACTCTGATTTGAAGGGTTTTTGACAAATGGCTCAATTATGAAAGGTTTGGAATTTACATATTACGTGAAAAATTTATTTACCATAGTGTAAGTAAAAAGAATCATTAAATTTCCTAGTTTTGGAATTCATGCAATTCACGTTTTTTAAATCCACTATTGGTTGCATTTTTTCTCCAAATTGTAATGTCAAATAGTTATTACCTGTAGGGATAATCCTCTTCAAAGGGAAGGGGTAAAACTTAGGATAAGTTGTTTGCCATGATGAGAAAATAACTCTTATGATTCCATTGGATGATTTCAATAAAATTGAATCATTTTGTAACATTTTTATTAGTCCTCTTCCTGTTTTTATACTAAAAGGTTTCCTCTGAAGATGATATACTAGATTCCTCTTCTTGTAGTGATTTTTTAAGTTCTGCATTCTTTCTGAGACAGTTTCACTAATTAGGGAATGATTCTGAGGAGGAATGGATATAAATTAAGTCTATCAGGACCAGGACTCTAACGTGGATCTCCCAGTTGTGCTCAGTTGCTCGAACCTGTAAGCTTTTTTGCCAGAACTTTTGGAAGTGACATTTGTAAGACTTTGTTAGCAAGGGCAGAGAAAGCCCAGTGCCTAAAAGAGGATGTGGCCATGGACAAGGCTGCACAGTTGGACAAGCTACACACTCTTGTCTAAGTCTCCCAAGTAGCAGGTCTAAACATTGTTGCTAATCAGCGTAAAGGTTAGAGCAACCAACTGGCAATTAGGAGATCTGGGTTAAAGTCCATGTCTGTCAGACATATTTTCATGTCAGTTTCTTCTTTGGAATCTTCCTAGGTACATACATACCTTTATGTGTAAAGTCACTTTTAACCCTTTATCTTAGAAAAAGATCCATTATTGAAATTATGTGATGTAATTGTAAATATTTATCCTAAAATGGTGTGATTTCCTAGGTTATCAATAAAAAAGATGGTTTGTTTGTGTACAGATTCTGTCATTGAATTGTAGGTTTTTTGGTATTTTATACAATATGACATTTTCTTTCAGTAGGTCATCAATTGAAATTTTTTAAGTAGACACGATGATCATAATTCATTTTTCTTTGGTAGGGCCACATCTACCACCAATGTGATGTTCTCGTCTATGGTTGGAAGCACAGGAGGTAGCTCAGGAGGTGGAGATAAAACCACTTCTTCAAGTGGTTTGGGTGCCAGCCAGAGCGGTGTACCGTCCACCTCGTCCTCCCTATCAAGGCGTTCCTCTGAAAGAGAACTTATTGGTGGAGTAATGGCTGCCAATGGAGTGCCTACAGGTAGCAAGAAGAGGGCAGTGTCTGCACACGCTCTGGACCGTAAGCCAGGAGATGGTGAGTGATTGAGATATAATTATAGACAAATTTCATGTAGCATGAGCTTTCATGTCCTTTGGTTCTCGATGTTTCTCTCTTCAGGTTTCTGCCTCATTCTCCATTCCATTTTTAAAGTTTCAGATAATTGTATTATCATATTCATGAATTCCAAAGGCTTTGGTTTTTTAGTTAGAAATTGCGTGTAAAAGCTGCAATTGGACATGTAAGTTATAGTTGCAGGCGTATTTTACTGAAATATAGAACATGGATTTCTTAACAGAACATTGATAATTTTTCCTACTACAGTCAAATCAGAATAATCTGCAGTAAGGAGTGTGGATTAAAACAGTAGCTTGTTATAAATAGCTAGAAAGGATGGTGATGCAACTTATAATTATGCAACCTATAACTTATTAAGCTTTGTTTATTGAAAGTAAAATGTATATTCAAGTATTAGCATTGTAGAGAATTGTTAATATGAAAATGTATTCAAATGAGTCCAAAAAACATGAAAATTTTGTAATTTAAATTAGTGGAAAATTAGATCAGCAAATAATAGTACTACATAACTATAAAATTAAAAAAATTATATTTAACACATTTTTAATTGTTATATTTTGTATTTCTCAGTGTCATCTCAATAAGTAAATTCCCTTTCTAAGTACTCAATAATAAAATCCAAAATATCAAAATCCAGCTAATGGCATTGTGATAGTTTCTTCTTCAGTTAGTCCTTTCTTAAGCATATGTAGCAGTATCTCATCGCACAAATTTTTCATGAATCACCTATGAGCAACAAAATCCCATATTTCAAGATATGTAGTACTTCAATAATATTTCCATACAAATACTTTCCATTTGTATTGTGGATAATCATGATTTGACTGTAGAAATCGATTTTTACTGCAAGCTGTGGTGCAGGAGTCAGACTTAAACCACTAATATCTTGGTAGCTTGAAATAATGCTAATTTATCAAGGCTGCTGTCAGTAGAAAATCTTCCTGAGTAGTTATTTTATGAAATACTTTCAGTTACTCTTGCTTGATAGGCAATTGTTTTTGTTAAGAGACTTATTGAGTATGAAATGAGTCAAATTAGGTCAAGTGTTTGAGTTTATAAATTATGTTCTTATGAGCTGTTGCAAGCTTAGTTATCATAAATTAATCCATAGCTTCTGTGTCAATTCATTGTAGTCAGTTTAATTAGGAGACTTTTTAAGAAGTAAGTAGTTATAAGTTTGCGAAGGGAAAGTGTGGTATTGTATCAGTTGCGACTCAAACACTAGTTAGCAGTAAATGGCCCTTTGAGTGAATTATTTTGCTATGATGTATCCTTTGATATATGTTGTCTCTGAAAAGCTATTAAGAGCATGACCTGGTTATTAGATTATGAAATTTGAGTTTGCAGAAATATTCTCAAGTCCATCCTTTACTTTTTGAGAATTTAAGAAAGTAGATTTACCTCTAAAAGTACTTGATCCCTTGTTTACATGAATGTTTGGAAATAATTCCTGTAAAATTGGTGTTTTTCTTTTCTACACCCCATCCTACTGTTTGTTTTACATCATGGAATGCTCAGTGTCAGTACTTGCTGATTAGAGACTGTTGACAAATCACCACATGCTCTGGGGGAGTCTTGCCTAATTTCAGAGACTTAATCATCTCGACCATATACACCTGTCCCCTATGACATCCCTTTTCATGACTTACAGAATTGCGCTCATCCACTTCAATGTACGAGGTGTTCTGCTGGTCTGACCTTGAGAGTGGAGATGCTGATGGCACGCCCATTAAGGGTGCAGCCTCGAAAAAAAGTTCAGAGCCCAAGCTTGCCCTTTCCTCTCCTTCGATCGACCCTCAGGATACTTTTATCAATCCTTCTGATTCTACCTTGGGATATGGCATTCCTGAATCCAGCATCACCCACCCTTTCAAAGATGGCATACCTGATAGAAATGCTAAGCTTGTCCCATTCGAGCCGATTGAAAAAGTGTCAAGTTCTAGGTGCACATCTCGTTCTTTGGGAACTGACCTTTGGGTTGGACAAGAAGCTCTCAGTGCTGGGGGTATGATTTTCAGAGGTGGTGAGTTTCAGGGAAAGCATTTGCTAGGCCTTTTTTGATTGCTTGACCATCTGAACCTCAGTCATTACTGGTGCCTGCCTTTGTACCTTTCTTTTGATATTGATGTGATTTTTAGTTAATGAGTATATGTTATGCTTATATTAATCATTGAATCTATTGTTCTCTAAATTCTATTTGTGGCATGGTATTTTACATAGATGTCCTTTCTTTACTCACCTCCACTCATGTTATCCTTCAAACTTAACCTGTAAAACATTTTGTTCATCTAAAATGTAAGTTGATTACCTAGGGCATATGTAGGAGTTCACATCTACTTATGAGCTAAACTGTTGGTGATGAAAATATTGAGATTCAAGGCCTGCTTGCAGTAGTTTACTGATAATATTTTTTCTTATGCTGTATTTTATACATTTTATTGTTCTGAAAGTGCCATAGATTTAATGTATGAAGCAGTAAAATTTAGTTAACTCTGTAACTCCAGAAAGTTTAATTGAACTTTTTTGATTTTCTATTTCATTATAAAATTTTTTCAGTCATTAGGTAATTTTATTTTTTCCTCTTTATCCAGCAAATAGACATTGTTTGGGCAAATTTTGATCACATGATTGTTTGTAACTTCATCCTTACAATATAGTGGCTG
Organism: Ladona fulva; assembly: GCA_000376725.2. Classification (NCBI taxonomy): domain Eukaryota; kingdom Metazoa; phylum Arthropoda; class Insecta; order Odonata; family Libellulidae; genus Ladona; species Ladona fulva. Next base: position 797,191 of record KZ308159.1, read on the forward strand.
AATATGAAGAAAATCATGAAGAGGAATGAAGCATGAGTTGATTATGAGTGGAATTATCAGTGTCTTTGCTTTACTAAGTCGATTGAATGTTTAAGTTTCAGAAGTGTTTACCACAAAAGTATTTCATTTATTTAGTTTGTTTAAATTTGGAAGAGTTTTAGGTGGAGTGCATGCTTTAACCAAGCTCGTGAAAGGAAAAGTTTTACTAATTCCTATTTTTAACCAACAGTTGAATGCATTGTGATGCTTTAAAAAATTAACCACTTCAATTCTTTGAGAGGCATGTTATAATTGATATGCCCAACTTATCAGTGTAAATTATTCAATGGGCAATACTAACACAATATTTTACTACAAAATTTGACAGAGGAAGGTGATGGGCCATCGCAGACATCGCCATTTGCTTCCTATGGACCATCTCCCCGTGCAAGAAAGAAGACGGATCTGATGCCCACTATACCATCACCACGTGGTACAGGACCAGAGAGCATCCACCATAAGGGTCGGCACAAGTCTCCAGGTAGGGCCTTCTCCATGACACGTTTGGATCAACTTGCCAGGCCTCGCACTTATTCCCAACATCCGGAGTCAACGGCCACACCCACAAATGACACTCACCACCACCATCTTGTACGGCGAACCAGTCGTGAGCTTGGGACAAGGCTTACAATTGGGGGTGCTCCTGACCGCAATGTGTCTAAGAGCACCAGCCATTTGGTGACAGTGGGAGGGAGCTCCACCCAAAAACAGGTTCCCCAAGAGAGGCCCCTTCGCCGTACCGATGCCTCCAAGAGCATGTCTCATTTAGTGGCTTCCCCCTCTCAGGGCACAATGCCTGCTTTGGTTCCACGTCTAACCAGAGCAGAGCGTTTGAGGAGGAGAGCAAGGGAAGTTGGTGCTGCTGCTGCAGCTGCTTCCGGGAAGATTACACCTCCAGGTATGTAAAGAGATTTAGCAGTTTTCTTTCATGAAGTATATTATACCTTAATTTTGATATTCATGTTGTGTCATTTTCTTAGTATTCTTGTTATGAGCACCAGTACATTTTTATAGATAGGTAGAGTAGCATAGTTGTCCATTTACAATCTTGAGTGAATGTAGTGGTTCTTTAAAAACTCACTACTTATGTTATCACCCCCATTAAAACCAGATAGATTTATTCAAGTTCAAAAAGTTTCTGGCATTGAATAGGAATGTCTTTTCAAAAATCACCTGTAGACACTTATGAATAAACACAAATACTAGTTGGTATTTCCAATATTTATTATTCTTATAGTATTGTTCAGCAAGAATACCACTCTATTATTGAAAAATGCGATGGAATTAAAAATACATTTTTATTTAATTTTTAAAACAATATAGTTAACATATTCACTAATTAAAGTTGAAAAAGTAACTTGATCTATTTCCTTTCTATTCCTCTATTTTCTCAATGGTTATGGATGTGTCCAGATCCAGACCCTCTGTAAGAAGCCATTGAAATACAATGGGTACTATTTTTGAAATCCTGAAAAAATAGTTTACACTTGGAGCATCATTAAAATATTGTTGTTTGAAATTCTATGCTACTGATATTCATCATACCTTATGATGACTCAAAATTGGGCTTAGAAATTTATTTATTATTCGTGTTGACTCTTAGAGAAAACAGATTTTAATATGAAGAAAGTCTACCTCATGTAATCTTTTAAACCAACTTCACATTTTGTGTTAAATTTATCAAGTTAAGGTGATTTTGCTATATTTTAACATAACAAGGATACTATTAACTTGATTAAATTTTAAAAATTTATTCTCTGGTACTTTGTTGGCTTAAATGGTTTTAGATGTATTTCACAGTCATATGTTAACTTTTGGTTTTTGAGTTATTTTAAATAAGGAATCATAGTTCTCAAGTTATAATTTTATGACTATTATCTCTTGTCAGTAAATTCAGCAAAAGATTGCGAGTTAGGAGTACTTTTTCTTAAACCATCTCTAGCTCTTGAGTGACTGCTCATGGGTTTAGTAGTGAAACTTTTGATGTATAATAAGTTTTGGAAGTTAACATTTTGATTTGCTACATTCTTGCCTTGCTCTAGTGAAGTATTTGAGTCCAGACTTTCAAATGTTTTACCCTGATAAAGGGTTCACCATTACGATGGTATTATTTGGATAGATTTTTTTTTAAACTAGATTTCAACGTTGAAAATTTATATCGTTATGCATTATGTTATGCAGCCTGTAAAAGTAACATAATAAATAAACTTGATTGCTTCTAAAAGGTCTTTACATAGAGAGTTTTTATTATGGTGCAACTTAGCTTGAAGCATCCACTTATAGCCTTTTAGGAGAGAATAGTTTGTTAGTAACTTATTAATTGTAGTTTCCTTATTATTAAATTCCCAATCTTATATTTCAACCTCAAAAGTCAGATGATTTCTAGATTCAACTGCTTCGTATTTAGTTTTTAGATCTGTTAAAAATCACTGAAATCACTTACCTCCATTGTAATCTTCATTCAATTATTTTTCCTTTATAAGCTATGGAGCATGACAGGCTAACTTTTCAATTAAAAATTTCAACATTGAATTTTTTAGAGTATAATTATTACTGCTTCAAGATTTGAATGTGGTTGATGGTACTCTATATGGATGTGTAAGTTGTAATGCTTATTTTGAGTTTTAAATGTTCCTTTAATGATAAAAAATTAACACATGGCTTTGGGTTAAAGTCTAAGCTGCTATCTTTTAAAATGAGATAATCATTGAATAAATGTTATTGTTTTAAGAACTTGCCTTGAAACTCGTTTCCAAATTTTAGGAACAAGTGAATGCTTGAAAGGTGTTTTGATCCTTTTCCCTTTCTAATTGTCTAATGATGGTTTTTCGTGTCATTCAGCTTGTTAATGTACAACAGAAGATTTTTTCATTTTATACTATTTTCTGTTTTGGGGTTAGGATACCAGTTATTGCTTTATTATTTGCTCTGCATTATATTTTTGTGATGTACTGAAACTGTATACATAGATAAGCTTGCTGCTTTATTAGCATCATTCTATGCTTTTTTGTAATATTTAATCTCTTTCTGCCATGTCAGCCTCTGCAAATAAATGGCTATTAAGAATATACCAAGTAAATGCTACTATATGTTGCTCCTGTTTCTCAGATTCTCATATTTTTTACTCGCTTAATTTGTGTGTTTTGTATATTTTTATTCATTTGGAAGTTGTTTTTAAGAAATTTTCCATTTTTAGATTAGATTATTACTGTTGTATGTAAATGTAAAATTTATGTGTTACTACAGGCAAACTTCTTTCAATTTACAAGCAGTCTTTATATAGCAAATGTGCATTAACTATTTCTATCGTGTATCAATAAGAGAAAACAATTTGAAACAGTTTCCATAAAGGATATAATGTTGGTCATGACCTTTATTGTTTACATTTTTATCAGTAGCCTTAACGTTAATTTTCTTCGATGATATACAATCTTAAAATTCTTCCTGTAATTAAACTGAAAGTTCCTTACCTTAAAGTGGATATTTATTTATCTAGGTATGATGATTTTATTTAGCAGATATTTGTAAGTGATCACTCGCTTCATTTCTTTATTATGAAGCTTAAAAATATTGAACTATAATGCTGTTGTACAAAAATATTAGTAGGCTATAGGAATATCTAATAATGTTTTGCCTAATCACATTTCTGAATGCAATCGCCCAATATTATGTTTTTTATATGTTTTGGTACTTAGCGTAGGAGTTAAATATATCTTACAAGTGACTAGCATTACATAAGAAAATACGAGATTATCAATATTTGTAATGCTCTACTTGGGAATTTTGTTATAGCAGAAGACTGTCTCCTTGGAAAGCCTTAAAAAAAAAAAACAAGTAATGGGAGACCTGTATAGTTTCATGATGTTTCATAGACTGTTTCCTTTGTTTGCCACTCTGCTGGTTGTCTTTATTTTCATCCATCAGGAAAATAACTCCTATTTTCTTATCGGTGTTTCTGCGTAATCTTTTATAGATTTCAGCAATTATCTTTAAATTTTATTTTGTGATGAAAGGACTTCATCTTGTATTCAAACAGATTTGGTTATACACATTGAAATGGTATATATCTATAATCAGCTTAAGATACCAATGTTATCTTTAATTTTTATTTAAGGTAATTTTAGGTGAAGTAAATTTTTATGGTAGCATTACTTGATTCACGAGTATTCTAATTAACCTTTAGCCATATCTGAGTCTTTGACTAACTATCATAAGCACAAATAAAATAGAATAATGATCTTGGATGTGGAATAGAAAAGCTATTGATTTGAAAGGTATTGGTGTACGTTTTTCATTTCAGCCTTTTCAGGTTGGCCTATGGAGGTGCATGGATGAATATTGAAGGATGGTGGTGGTGGTGTTGGTATTGGTGGTGGTTGTTCACTTGCAGAGTGTAACATTACCTAAAGTTGACCTATTTATTTTTAATATTAATATTTTAACAGTGTGTTGTCATCACAACTTCATTATTAATCTATGTACTAGAGATATTAAACATCATTGGAGGAATTCAAGGTTTCAGTTTCACAAATACACAGAGCTCCTTAAAAATACTCCAATATAAATTTTCTGTGCCCAATCACTTCTTTAATGCAGTATTTCAGTTCTTCTTACTTTTCTTTAGCCACTGCTTATAAATTCCCTTAGGTAAAATACAATATGAGATTTTTTAGAATTATTTGTCCTAGCTTTGGAGCACCATTACTGCTAATTTTCAGACTAGAATGATGGAATGCTTTCAGTGATATTATGTACATTGCACCACTGTAACCTTGTGGACAATGACTCCCTGACAGGTCTCTTCAAAAGATTAGCCTGCTAATAAATACTTAGTCAGACATAGCTGAAAAATTAAAGTTTTATTAGTAGAACCAAGAATATTTGCATGTTCTTTATTGTGTTTCTAAAGATTTTTCATTATTGGTATTCTCTCTGATGTTCTTAAGATGTACTAGACTTCTTTTATCTGTTGTTGATTGGCATTGTCATTGATATTCTTGATCTGCTTTGGGAGCTGTGATGTATGAATCACATTATGCTATGTAATATGCTGTAAATAAGCAGTGATTTAAGTTAGTGAGTTGCTCCTTTAAAGTTATAATTGATCTATCATAATTGAACAGTTAATACTTAATTTTTTCAAAGTAAAGCTTCTGCTTCCTTTGTAAATTTGCAATTTAGCAGAGAACTTCACCTCATTGCCAGACATATTTTTACTTATCTACTTTTGCATTTATGATTACCTCATAATTACTATGATTGATAACATTTTATTTTAAGGAAGTATTGATTACTTTGTACTTTTAATTGACAATGGACTAAAAATTTTATTCTCAAGTGTAGAACTTTATCATTTGTTCTCAAATTAAGCATTTATAACCACTATTATTTCATATTATGTATTTTGTAGTTACTGATTTATTCTTGGCTCATCTTACTGTAGTATACTGCAGGATCACAGTATGGAAAATATAATTTTTTATTCTTGTAATAAAAATTTAAGATTCTCACACTTTGTGTGGGAGGGATGTTCAACCATTAGCTCAGAAACGAGTAAGAGTTAGATAGACAGTATGCGAAAGAAACCAGTGATATTTTGGAAGTTTTACTATGAACTTTGATTGCCTTTCTCAATTGGTAGAATGTCCCAAAATTTTCTTTGAATCATTTTCTTTTGAATGAAAACATCTTTCTCTTACTCATAATCAACTGCTCTAAGTTGCATTCTTGAGATACTGTCTTTAAAAATTCATCTTAAAACTAATTAAAACTATCATCAATTTACATAGTAATAAAGTAAGATTTCTTAAAGTATGAGTACAGAACTTATGTTATACTGAATGGATAATTATGTTGCCATCAATCATCTGGAAGGCTTAGTTGTAAAAGAATAAACTGTTCTTTCCTCCTGCCTCCTGCAGTATTATACGGTATCAAGATGGGTTAATAATTCTCTGTAAAAACATTGTTGAATAATCTAACTCCTTGGGGTTGTTTACCTCAGGAGTGGCACGGTCAGGGGATGCCACACCTTCCTCTCCTTCCCGACCCCTCTCTGCCCTCAGTGTGCATAGTGCTGCAGGTTCTGGAGTTAGCCTACGCCATCGCCCACACCTTCCTCTCTCCCCAGCCTCTCATGTCACTCCTCTTGCCTCACCCACTTCTGCTCCCCACACCCGTAAACCTCGTCCAGTCAGCATTGCCATCACAGGAGTCTCCAGTGATTCAGCTGTGTCACCTGTTGGGATCCGAGACATTCGCAGCAGCAGATTATGTGAGAGCTCCCAAATACTTTGTCATCCTTCACTAGTTGTTGGGTATCATTAGATCGTTAACATCTTAGTTTGGATGTATATGTAAATAAAGGTTGACTTTAAGTTTGTAAAAATTTCACTGTATTTTGTTTAAATTTGCACATGATTCTTGACTAAATTATTTGTACATAGGAATTCAATTTTACTGTGTTAGTTTTAATCTCTTTCGCAAATAATTTTCTATATTCTGTAAGTTCTTTCCACTGTAGATAGTCAATGTAAACTTCATGTTCTTGCTGTTTCAAAACGTAGATCATGACACTTTGCAAATCTTAAGATAACATAGTAGAAGTATGTAAGCTAACTTGTTTACTGATAACAATAATTTAGTAAATATGAGGAAAACTACCACTATAAAATGTTAAAAGAATCTTTTATTGTAAATATCTTCACTATGATGTGTTTATAGTTGTTGGATGGTTTAAAAGGAGAATTATTTAGGACATTACTGTCCAATTTCCTTAATCAAAAAGTAATTAGGCTTCAACATGATCATTGCTTGCAAATTGACATTCAAGCTTCTCTCGCGGTATTTCAATGTTTCCAGAAATTAAGGCCCTCTTTAGTAGCTTACCTACTGGCGTGCTTGTGACAGATGGTGATGTATGAATCTTGCATTAAACCTACCTTCCTTATTTCACAAAAATCTTTGTACAAAAATATTAGTAGGCTATAGGAATATCTAATAATGTTTTGCCTAATCACATTTCTGAATGCAATCGCCCAATATTATGTTTTTTATATGTTTTGGTACTTAGCGTAGGAGTTAAATATATCTTACAAGTGACTAGCATTACATAAGAAAATACGAGATTATCAATATTTGTAATGCTCTACTTGGGAATTTTGTTATAGCAGAAGACTGTCTCCTTGGAAAGCCTTAAAAAAAAAAAACATTAAGTAATGGCAGACCTGTATAGTTTCATGATGTTTCATAGACTGTTTCCTTTGTTTGCCACTCTGCTGGTTGTCTTTATTTTCATCCATCAGGAAAATAACTCCTATTTTCTTATCAGNTTTCATTTTACATGTAATTGTTTCATAATTTTTAGCTTCTGACAATAAAACACGAGCCCAAAGTGCTACTGAGAGAGAAGGTGGTGCAAAGCCTCCTAAAGTGCCATCAGCTAAGAAATCTACCCCAAAACCTGCAGACACTCCATCAAAGAAAACTGCTCCTTCTGCCACAGAGAAGTTACAGGCTACTAAAACAGCCACCAAGGTAAAGAAATCAAAGCATTCAACATTTCTTTCCTTATAGCATCTATATTTTTCTTGAATGTTGGTTTTGTATTCACGTTTCTAAATAACTTTCAGTTAGATCAGGATGTGAACAGTCATTAATGGAAATGATAGTAAGATGGTTGTGATTTGTGAAGTCTTCATTTTACCAATAAGTCATTTTTAGAATCAGCTCTATTTATAAATCTTGGATTATTCATGAGAAATATTTTATGTTTCTGTGACAATTTTCTTTTTCATCCTGTGCTATTGCTTGTATGTTTGTAAGATTTCCTAAAAATTTCAAAATATTGCCTCTTTAAGTACTATGAATGGGAAGCTAATGTCTGATTTCAATGGTAGACTTCTCCTAAGGTCAGTCCTGTTCATTCTCCTGGTGAGCCTGCCCAGCTAGAGCAAATAACGGATTCCAGTGAAGAAAAGAAAGATGAAGGGAAAGAAATTAGTGATAAATCAGATATGCAGAAATCAGTTGATGGATTGGAAAAACAGGATGAAATGAAGCCCGTTGAAGGTGAAACAGTGGAAAGCAAGGAGTATGAAAAGAAAGAGGAGAAAGCAGAGACTGAAATGAAAGAGGAGCAAGTCAAGAAAGAAGAGTCCAAGATAGACAAAATTGACGTTTCTGAAGGAAAAGAAAGGATAGAAAATTCCACAGAAGGGAAGGAGCCAGACAAGGGGGAATCTAGTCAAGATGTAGACATGACTGGTGAGTTGTGAACTATTCAGATACAGTTTTGCTCTCTTATATCCTTATCTGCTATTTCCATATGGTATTCAATTACACAAATGTATTCGACTACCTTATATCTTTAAGTAAGAAGAAGCTTTTCTCTTTTATATAATTTTGCAGTATCATCTTATCTTTTCAGAATTTAAAGGAATAACAAGTGTAAAAATAGCAACATGACTGGGACTCTAACCCAGGTCTCCCATTTTCCAGGCAGGTATTCTAACCACTGAACTACCATGCCGTGTCTCTTCCACGCTGATAAGGGAATGCTTTGTGAGCAAAGTGTAAGCAGTGTGGAAGATGCGGCATGGTAGTTCAATGATTAGAATACCTGCCTGGAAAGTGGGAGACCTGAGTTTGAGTCCCAGTCATGTCACTAATTTTCACACTTGTTATTCCTTTGGGATCAGCCGCACGACTTCATTGTGCTAAGAAGGTCACCTTTCCTTAAATCCTTTTCAGAATTTGTATGTGGTAATTTATTTTACTTTTATTTCTTGCTGGGTAATTTTATTATCTTCCTATGGTTATTTCCCATTTGATTATTTCATTCCTATGTATGGTTACACAAAACAATTTAACAATTCAATTGGTGAACTATGAATTTTTTTTTAAACCATTTTTTACCATGAGTAATTTTTATTTTTTTGTTACTTAGTCCATTTTTTAGTTTTGTTTGCTCTTTTATACACTGAAATTGAAATTATATATCCTTAAGGCACCCTTTATTTCTGTGTATGATATGTAGCAGTTAAATTTTGTGACAACTTAGGTACTCCTCTGCAGTGTTCCCATTTTCATGTTTGGGTTGAAGTTGATGTTATTCTTTTTAGGTTAAGAACTATTTTCTTATCCAGTCTTACATTTGTGCTAATCTCCTTAAGTTGTTTTGTCTAATTATTTTCCACATTTTCTAAGTTTCATATATGTAGATATCATATAGTTAACATATATAATTTTTATCTGTTCAGTGAATACATACTAATGTCCTGTGACTTTTTTCTTATGGCATCTATTCTATTTTTTAATAATTATGTTTCTTCTATGTATTTTGCCTTCTACAATTAATGATTTCTGCCTCTCAGAGGTCATTCATTAAGCCTGTTCCAGTAATATCCATCTAAATGGTTCTGTACCATGATAATTCAATTTTGGTTGGAATATTTGATATTCGTAATCCTTTTGATGTAATTCTTAGGTCTAGCACTTTATTCAATGGCATTTTATATTCCAGCTTCAATGATTGCTCGAGGAAGAATCACAACTGAGGAAGAAGCCAAGGCTGCACTTGCAGAAANTGTAAAAGAATACTTAAATAGGAATATCAACCTTGTTACTCAATTTCTTGATCTGTTTTTCTTTTGTACTACAATCTTTCGGCTAACTTTTCCCTCTATTTCTTATCATTACTCTGTTTTGTTTATTGCTTTTTATTATTTGTATATGTATGTTTGCAATTTTTGACAATGCCTATACCTGTTTTCTTGGTCTTAGGGTAATACATTTATTATTATTATTATAATTATGGTGGTTAGAAGAAATTAGGGTTGTCTCGGATAGATTGACTGACTGAGATAGCATGCCCTGAACACAGATCTTATGTTCTGATATCTTTCCTTCCAAAATGCTTTGATGTAGGATTGATTTGAGTAATAAAACTGCTACATTGCTTTTCAATAAAGTGGAAAATGCTCTTTTCATCATATGTTTTAATTTTATCACTCATAATCTTCTTTGTCAGTTTTGATGATAATTTTGGTAGATACTTTTGGGAAAAGTTATGAAATTATGAATCTTATTTCTGTATTAGAATAATTGTTTAAAAATGTTCTGGAGACTGTGGTCTTTGGAATAAAAATTTTGCTAATTTTCTTAAAAGAAATGTTACACTAGTCTTTCTTATTATAGTTGTTTCCTCATGGTTTTTGGTAATTATAATGTCTCTACTTCTATTGATTTATGGATCTATTTAAATAATTTATGAACTTAGTAACTGGTGTTTAAGTGCAGAGTAATTTGTCTTACACCTCCTCAATATCAATCTTAGAAATCTTCTCTAATCAGAAGAATTTACTGGTATAGGTAAAATGATATACATTTTTCTAGTTTCATTATAATTAATTCTACTAACTAATTAATTACTATTTTTAACTACGTACATATATTTCATGGATAATGTGTGGTGTAAACCTATGTGTGAACACTAATCTAATTGTAGTAAGTTTGAAAGTGATTCATTGTCTTTTTTAATAACCAGGAAGAAGAAAGGAGGAGAGAGGAAGAAAGGTTGAGGCTAGAGGAAGAGGAGCANTTTCTAGTTTCATTATAATTAATTGTACTAACTAATTAATTACTATTTTTAACTACGTACATATATTTCATGGATAATGTGTGGTGTAAACCTATGTGTGAACACTAATCTAATTGTAGTAAGTTTGAAAGTGATTCATTGTCTTTTTTAATAACCAGGAAGAAGAAAGGAGGAGAGAGGAGGAAAGGTTGAGGCTAGAGGAAGAGGAGCAGAGGCGTGCTGAGGCAGAGCAACTGCGACTTCTAGAAGAAGCAAGTCGCTTGGAGAAAGAACGCCTTCAACAGGCCATTGAGGTAAGAATTAAGCTGTGGTTGATTCAGTCAGAACATAATGCATTTTATTTTCAGAATTTAGTAAATCAATCTAGAAGTACATCAATGTTCTAGCTATTGATTAAAAAAGACATGCTAAGTTATTAAGCAGTCATATCCAGAGGTATCGTCACTTTTAGAGTTATTTGAACGAATTCTTCCTTTGTTGGAAAATCTTTGCAAGCTATGCAATCAAGCACATTTCCCTCCATAATATTTTGTTGATAATGAATTGTAGTATTGTATTGTTAGAAATATAAAGAATGTGTTATTTCCCCTGTGAGCTGTGTTGAAGCTCAAGAGTGTAGTGGCTGGCATGATTATTCATTTGAGAACATGACATAGGATTTTTCCTTGCTTTAACTTAGAAAAATCTAAGTTTTATTTTGCATTAATCAAGAGAGACCTTTTAAATTTCCATTAAAAATGAGGAGAAATATTGAGGAAAATATTTCTAAAATAACCTCCTAATCTTCCTCTCTTAAATGTAATGATTGTGGATGTGGTAATCCAATCCAAATGATCTGATTGTAGGAGGCGCAAAGGAAGGAAAAAGAGGAACAACAGAGGAGAGAAGAAGAAGCAAAGGCTCGTGCAGAGAAAGAGGAGCAGGAAAAGAAAGCACGTGAAGAGGCTGAGAAGCTGAGGCAGGAGATGGAGGAGAGGCTTAAGAAGGAGGAAGAGGAACGACAGATGCGCAGAAAACGTGTTGAGGCCATCATGCTTCGTACCAGAGCTAAAGCAGCCACTCCCACTTCAACACCTACGAAGGTAAGATCCCATCTTGGTGTATTGTAGCATGAATTAAGTAAATCTATGAATTTTTGCACCCAATAATTTGGTATAATATACCCTCCAGAAATTCCTCATGGTTTTTCAGTTGGGTAAGCAGGATGATTTTGGCTGACATTTTGGCTACAAGGTTTGCAGCAATCTTCAGGTTGATAAAGATGGCTGTAGAATTTTTGGCCAAAATTTGGTGGAAATGACCCTGCTCACTCAGCTAAAATACCAGAGTGTAGTTTCTGCAGGTTATATTCTGGGGAAAAAACTAAATTAGAAGAAAGGTATATGATCTCCAGCCCCATGGCATAGAGGTCCCTGAATGATCTGATTAAATGAAGGGTTGAGGAAAGGTAAATTACCAAACACAGAGGAGCTGTGCAGCTGAATCACAAGGAATAAGAGGAGTGAAAAATAGAGGGATGACTGGGACTTGTACCAAGGCCTCCCACTTTCTGGGCAGCTATTCTAACCACTGAACTACCATGCTGTCTCTTTCCCACACTGTATGGGAATGCTTTTGTGAGCAAAGCAAGTAGCCTCCACATTCCTATCATTCCTTCTGATTAAATTAATTTAGTGCATTTAATTGCAGGCTTGATGTGCTTTAAAAGAATTACTTTAAAATATGTGATCATTCTACCCGTTACTCAAGTATTTGCAACTAAATGGTGCAAATGACCTTGCAAAAACTAAGTATGCCTCTGTGTATTAAAAGTATATTCACATGTCGTCATTGATAAGATTTCCATCTCAGGAAGTCTTTCCCTATGATAGTGAGATGTGTGCTACAATTGGTATGTTTGGATTAATAAGTTTTCATTTAATTCCTAACTGCATTTACATTGAGGATCTATGTTGCATTTATAAAAAACTTATCATATGTTCATTGACTGTTTTGTCGTCTAACTTTCAAATTCCCTTATTTTCATGTTGCTTAAAAACTGTGTGCAATTAATGCAACTTCAGAGGGTTTGGATGATTTGTAATAAAACTTACTTATTTTATTATATTACCGTATTTTCTGGTAGATAACCCACATGTTATCTATACAAAAAATATAGACAAATTATTATAATTATGGTGGTTAGAAGAAATTAGGGTTGTCTCGGATAGATTGACTGACTGAGATAGCATGCCCTGAACACAGATCTTATGTTCTGATATCTTTCCTTCCAAAATGCTTTGATGTAGGATTGATTTGAGTAATAAAACTGCTACATTGCTTTTCAATAAAGTGGAAAATGCTCTTTTCATCATATGTTTTAATTTTATCACTCATAATCTTCTTTGTCAGTTTTGATGATAATTTTGGTAGATACTTTTGGGAAAAGTTATGAAATTATGAATCTTATTTCTGTATTAGAATAATTGTTTAAAAATGTTCTGGAGACTGTGGTCTTTGGAATAAAAATTTTGCTAATTTTCTTAAAAGAAATGTTACACTAGTCTTTCTTATTATAGTNTAGACAAATGATAAAAATAATAGTGCATGAAATAAAATGGAAAATCTTGTTTCATTGAATATCTTGAATATTGAACTCAGAAACAAATGACTAAACACCACACATCATATATTGCGGAAGTCACAGAGTATATACGTACTAGGGCAATTTTATTTCAACCAACATATTGTAAATGTTAACGTAATCAAATAATTCCATTCAAAATACAAGAGTAATTATCATAAATATTACAGTAGTGAAAAAACATTCTCGTCAACATAATAACAATTTTGAAATTCCTGTTATCGATACATTATCATAGTGAAGAGATTTTAAAAATGCGTGTTATCTAGTAGGTGTGTGTTATTAACCAGAAAATACGGTATTATTATGAAACTGTAGTGATAAGATTGGGTAATTAATCGAAGTATTGCTATGTATTGTTATCTGCAGGGAGGAGAAGAAAAAGAAGATAGTCCGTCAGAAGAAAGAAAAGAAGTGCAGGGTCAGCAGCAAACTGCACAAGCTTCTGTAGAAGATCAAAGTGGGCAGATGGTGCTTCAAGGTGCAAGGGAAAGGCAGGAGATGACTGGTGGTTCATCTTCTTCATCAGAACCTACAACTACTGAAGGTAGTCCATGTAATCAAGGAACATCTCCTGGACATCAAGTGTCCTCCAGAAATGACACAGAAAATACAATGGTTAATAGTGGTGCGAACCTTATCATGGGTGTCAATAACATTGACCCCCTTCAGCAGGCAGTGTTAAATAACAATGGGGGAGAAATAACGAGGCCTGTGGAGCAAACCAATGGCCATCGTAATGGAATGGACTTTGGCCCTACATCAGCTTTCACAAATGTGGATGATGTGTAAGTAGAATTCCTTAAGTGATGTGTATTATTTCATGCTCATATCCTTGCTCAGAAGTCTACCTTGACCTGTTATATTATAGTTATTGTAAAGAAAATGTTGCTAGGTAAATAAATACTATATTTATTCATGTACTCCATGCACTTCTACATCTTGTACACCTTTGTTTCATTGTCAATGCAATGAAATAAAAAACAACCCCACTTTCCTATACCTTAGATAATTTTCCTTTATCATAGGAATAGAATATTCAGTGGCATTGCAGTGAGTTCCAGGAGAAAATTGCTCCAGAAGAGAATTTACCCTTTAAACTCAAGGCTGCACCTCATACACTACCCTCTGTTTCTGGCATTCAAATTAGCATAAAACATTTTTCATTTTCATCAAACTGCATTTATGTAAAATTGTTTATTATTTGTGACTATCATTATGATTATATAAAAAATAGCTAGCTCCATAATTCAATTGAAAGTTATGTTCTGAAACATGAAGTTACAATGAGTCTTCCTTGTCATCTTTCATATTCATTGATATCAGTTTCTGCTTTAGAATAAACATTTGAATCTGCTTCGTTCTTTTCTTCAGGGATACTGAGGCAGTCCTTCATTGTAATTGCTTTTACATTGCCCTTGCTAATTTATTTTCTCATTCTGAATTAGGGAATCAACGGTAGCATTAGCCAGTTTATTACTTTAGAAGCAAAGTATTCTCTTAGTCGATATTTTGATCATTGTTTTACTTTGATAATTCTGCTGCCATAATTGTGGCTTATATTCAGTGTATATATTTTACAAACATTCAGGAATTTTAATTTGTGTTTAAAGAAAAAATTATTGAAACTCTTAATGTTATACATGAAAGCTGGAAGAAAACTTGACCACTCATACATACATTGTATAATGTTTATTGTATCTCTGCAGATTGTTATATTTCTGTAATGTTATCATTAACCCTATTTATGCCCTGTAACCTCACTCAAAGATGCTGCAGTACTGCTATTGCCAATGTTTCAAAAGCAGTACCCTTTTGCTTGCAAGATGTTTTCTGTGGTAGAGAAATTTCATTTTCTTAGTGGCTTTTAACTTAAGATAGAGATTGCTGCTGCAGTGGCTAGGAAACATCAGATGGGGCTGAACCTGTGAAGAAACAAGCCTGGGATAAACCCTGTGACAAAACAGCTGCACTGAGCATGTCCATTCATGCTTCTGTATTACAATGCATTTGTCTTACTGCTCCTCTTGGTCAGAATGTTCTCTAACAACTGGTGTGAAAGTTCATATCTTCCATTCTCCAAAATTAATCCCTTTGACCTCAACCTATCCCTTTAGGTCTTGAGAAGCTATTGAGAGAGTTACATTTCCCCTCTTAAGAGAATATATTGCTAGCTGTTAGGAGATCTTTCTGAGATATCAATAATAGCCTCTGTGAAGCTGATGACCAGCACCTTACAAAAATTGGTGGCAAGTCATATATATGGCTAGCAATAGCATCAAAGGAATGTAACAATCTGTAACTGATTCTACTAATTATTATTATGTGTTTTTGTATGTACATGTTTTCTTATCAATTAGAAAGCTGTTAACTTAAGGATAGGTAAATAATGTTAAGTAGTTCTTAGTATGTATATACTCTCATAGCACATGACGAAAGGAAACATTTTCTTTGAAAATTGTTGAATCCCTATTTTTAACTCATAAAAATTTTAATTTCCTTTCTGAATAGTTATTGCTCATTGATTTTAAACTGGCATTCAACTTCCATTTCATTTGCTTTGTTTTATCATTTAGTGGGATAGAAGTAGGCCTATATGACTTCACTAAGGCCCTCCTAGATGGTGTGATAATGTCTATATCACTCCTGATTTTCATTTAGAGGCTTCAGGACATTCCTAAATGTAATAATATAGTTTTGTCATCATATAGTAATTACAAAGAAACATCAAATTGGGAAAAACCTGATAATAATTTGAACAATTTGAAAAGAATTCTGATCGATGTAAGGAAATTATCTAGCTTGTTTGCTGAGCTTTGAGGGTATTACACCTAATTACAATGATGTGGCTCAATACTACTAGACTGTCTAGCTCCTTCCATACATCTCATGCTAAAAATCAGAAGGAAATCTTAGGTATGATGGCATATTTTTGGTATGTTCAGATTAACATTTATTAGAGCATAAATCATTGGATTTCAGATATTGCAGTAAATTTACCTAGACCAGGATTGGGAATCTTGTGAAAAATAGATTATAACCAATTTATTATTGTGGAGATTTCACTTGAGAATATATGTAGTTACTAGTTTAAAATTTCAATTCCCATGGACTTATTTCTTAAATTCATCTGATATACCATCACCAGATTTGATGCATAATTTATTTACTACTACTAGTCTGGGTAGCCTAAGTAATAGACTAAACATCTGAAAAACCTTATAATAAAAGAACAGGAAGCTTTAATAATAAAAATAGAAAAAAGGACACAGTAGAAATTCAGGATTTTTTTCATATAAGCTTTCTGATCATAAAGAAATGACGCATTGAATCATACCAGTATCTTTACCAGAAACAAAGAGGACTAAGCTAAGGATTTACATATTCAAATCAAATTTAAGAGTATGGATTTAATTCTCAGGAAACTGTGATTGTAATTTGTTAAATAATATGATGAAACATTCTCCTTCATTTGAAATTTTAATAATGCCTATTTTCTCTTATTTTGATTGGTTTGTAGTTATGTGTTACTCAGTTGCAAATCAAAAGCTTGGTATTTCTTAAAACCTATTTTATATTCTTTCTCATATCATTATACTTTTATTTTCTATGATTTTTGTAGCCTTTGCTACGCTTATAATTTTTAAGTTCAGCTCCAGTTTCTAAGTAAAATGTATTATTCCAGCAGGTTGAATAATACAGCCAACAACCTTCTGGACCTCTCGGATTATAACTCGTTAGGTGGTGTAAACTTACAGCAAACACAGCAGCTACAGCTGAGTGGGGGAGGGAATAATGCATTTCCCTACAGCAAGCAACTCTCCCATGAAGACACAATGAATTCAAATGCCCACACTACCATGGGCACTCCTCTCCAGCCTTCCATCCCATCTGCTCCTCTTCAGTCTGTCACAGGAGAGTTAGACACAATAATCCCAACTGGATCTCCTTTCCAAGTTGAGGATGGCCTCTCATCAACCAAGAGACAGGATAAAAATGCAACAGTTGGGGGTAAGAAAGATCCCAGTTCACTTTACCCTCAATTACTCATATAGGGTTCTTTGGAAACTCCAGCTATTATTTTAAGGTGATACACCTTTGATGTTGCTGTTCCTGACTTCACCTTTTCAGTAGCTGGAATAGTGTCTGTCTTCAGCAACTTTCTTTCTCCGGTAAATCAGGTTAAGAATTTTGTGGGAAGGATATTCTAAATGTAGGAATATGCATATGAAATAGAAGTTTGATAAATTCAAGTGTTTTACATATTGCTCTGTTTAAAAAATAAGTATTCTGTGAAATCAATAACACAGGTTTAAAATATTTTATTAATGATACCTGATTACCTATCCTACAAAATAAACATGGTGTTCTGTTAAAAATTCAGGATTTACGAAGTGATCCAGCACAGGAAAAGTTTAGGAAAACCTTATATTGATGTTGGGAAACCTTTTGCCCTTTTATGGATTAGTAGATAATCTAATGATTTTTATAATTGATGAACCACAGAATAAAGTACAAATTATTGGCAGGTCCCAAGGGGTTGTGATGGAGGCAACAAACCCTCTTTGGATAATTTTGCAAAACAAGTAATTTTCTTAGATCATAAGGAGGAGCTTCAGTTAAAAACTTATAGCAAAGTTTTTTGCAGTAAATTTAAATCTATTGGACAAAAATGCAGCATTTTAACTCAAGTGAGAGAATTAATTACAAACTTAAATTGAGTTTTTGTAAAATGAATATATATGGTGCCACCTTTAATGACTAACCACCTAAGCTAGCTCATACATCTTCTCCTGGAAATAATTGGCTGAGGAAGATGGCAGAGTCGGCCGTCGAAACGTTGGCGACATGGTCACCGGAATTCACCTGGATGATAATCTGAGAGCTTTTTACCCAAGCTATCCACCAGGAAAGCCTCAAGTCATTATATGTATTGGTATATTGTTTTTATGTGGAAATTTAGTTTAAAAGGAAAGAAACAGTTGGGTTGCTGGAAAAGAAGTTTAGGATGAGATTAGACACCACATATCTTCAAGATTTATAAGAAATCCATCATTTTCTTTATCTCGTGTTGATGAAGAAGCTTCATAGTATAATTTTTTGGCTCTTTATGAAAAATATATAATTTGACTGGTTCTGGTAAATAAAACCACCCTCAGGTCGAAATAATGTTGATATCATTTTCAAAAGAGAAAAATATTCTAATTCATATTAGAATTTGTCTTCCTTTCTCAAAGTAGAATAAGTCATTCCTACTACTTTAAACCACTTAATAAAAATTATTTAATGGAATCAAAGTTGATGAAATTGAATTATTTCCATTTGTTTGCTTCTCTATAACTCATGCAGCTGTATTTCAATGTGATTATGACCTTAAAGAGATTATTTTGAAACAATTATAATCTAGAAAACATTTAATGCTTTGAATTCTATTACTATATGTATGGTTCTACCCTATCTTAATTACAAGATGGGATTTTTTTGTTCTTTCTGTATCTAAAATAATAAATAATTTTGTATGAAGCTATAATAATTTTATTTCCACTTGCAGATCTTCTCTCGTAAGTTGTCGGGATGATAGACTGTGTGCATGAACTTGGTGAGGTTGCTTAAAAAGAAGATAGAGGAAATGGAAACAAGTGGTTGGAGTTGTTAGCACAGAGGTGGAAGATGTTCATCCCCAAATGAAAGTGAACATTACAACTGAGTGCTTTGTATACAGATGGGTGATCAGCTTGAGTACATAGGAAATGTGTGTACATGCATAATTGCTCATGCACACCTCAAGTCCTGTTTTAAGGCTGTTGGAAGTATTTGTGAGGAAATGCAGTTGACTATTGATGGTTTTATGAGTTAGTGTGAATCTGTGGGTATGTGCCAGAGTAAATGTGTGTACATGCATGAGTGTAAAAAGACTGAATTTATGTAATAATAACAGATAAGGATGACTCACTCCATAAAATGAAGAAGAAAATATATTCACTGCTGATTGGAAGTTTGACGGCTTCTCTGGTAAATTCGGAAGAAATAAGGTGAAATAAAGATAATCACTGGTGGATTTTAATGATAATCTTGTTTCAGTACATTGATTCATGAAATAGCACGAAGAAAAAGGAATTTTTGTGCTTGGTAATTTACAATGTTGGGATGCCTATGGAAGTATTGCTTAAATGTTATTTTGTGTGTAAGCTTTGAAAAAATGATGCTTCGAAAAGTTTCAAGTATCCCTATAATCCATGGTCCATAAATATGAAAAGCGTATTAGGTTGTGATCAAGAAAGAGGATTTCAATTCAGGAATTTGGTTTAGTTTCAGGAGGGCTGTCTATATAATCGCTAATCTGATTTCGAATGTCCCCTCATTTGAGGAGCACAAATCAGAAGACTGTAGCCGTGATGTTACATCTCTCTCGAAATTTAACACATTATTTATTCATGGTCTTGTAGCCTTGTTGCGCCATTGTATGATTCACTGTCATTGGCTCTTTTCATTGATCTTTGGATTTGTGTAGAAATGCTCTTTGATGTGGTAGGAAAGGCTGCTGCTGTCATGCAATTTAGCCACAATGGACACCACATTAACTTTCAGCAAATAATTTTTTTAATGCTGATGTTATTCCTCTAAAAAATTTGCCTCATATTGGTGCTTTGGCAGTGTTGCCAACAGAGAAAGACATTTGTGGTGATGTGAGCTATATTTTCTTTGCTCACCTAGTCAGTGTACTGCTAATTTGTAACTTTCAGCTTTGTTTTCCTTTTTTCATCATAGTTGTTTTCAACACCGAACATAATTCATTTGCTAATAATTGGAAGAAAAGAGTATTTCCTTTTGGCCTATTTCACCCTTATTACATATGCTTTCCTAAAGCCGCTGGTTTTAACTGCTCACAGATATTAAGAGTTGTCAGACTTTTATCATGTAGCAGACTATGTCTTGGTCAAATCGCTTGAAGAGAAATGGAAAAAAGAAACCTGCTAAAATACCCTTAAGAAATCTATCTTACCCTTCCTCATGGCCGATAGTCAAATATACGTGTGATTGAGTAGCATGATTTTAAGTTGATTGTTACCATTTTCTAATGGAGTGGATTTTATTTAGGTATTTTCTGCATAAGCCACCTCACAGAAGATAATCAAAGAGACTTTAGATTAAAGAAACTGGGTGACTGGATGGAAGTTACAGCTGTGAAGATTGACATTTCCACTCGAGTCCATGAAAGCGACGATTTTTTGTATCAATATGTTTTTAACCATTGCAATGGAAATGTGCAGGGAAACTTGGGATCGATGATGATATCACATTTGAGTTAGGGTTATGGAAATAGTTTCCTAAATGCACATATTTGCAAATTCTTACCGCATCGCTAATTTATTATCTTGTGATTTCTGAAGTCTACTTTAAGTGACATGAAATAATGTAGATGAAATATTTTGATCCTGTTGGATGATCATGGGTAAATGCTGTTAGCTTATGTAACCTTAATGACTGTAAATGCTTGTATTAAACCGTGCTTCGTCATATGCACATAACTTTCCTTGAAGTACGCTATAAAGTTGGTTTTTTGGCATGTTTTAGCAAATCAAATCTGTCATTATTATCTGTTTATAACGGTGGATACATTTGTTGCATGGAATCTTTGATTTAAAGTATATGAAAAATGTTGATAAATGAAGTATCTGTCCAACCTGGCAGTTGTTTTGAAACAAATCTAATAAAGCAAATTTGCCATTTTACATTTGATTGAAAGTAGTGGCAGCAATTGCCGAAATTTTAAGTCCTTATCTTTGAGAAATGCCGAGCAGTGTTGAATTTCTCATTTTAATACCATATTTTTTTATTTCCAACAACTCTCTTTGGCAGGAGAAAACAATGGAGAAGTTTATAACGCTTCCAGCAGATTTTAACATTGGGGGTATTGAAGAACTTATCCATACATTAATGAGGACATTGAAATTGTTGAACTGGAATCCATTATTAAATTTGTGTGAAATTATAAATTGGCCTACTGACTGTCTGAACAAACTGAATTTTTAAATGAAATATTGTTTAGGATATACTACACTAATAAGGTTATGTAAGTGTGATTTTATTATATTTCTAGAAATGAGACTTTCATTCCTATCTACATATGTACCTTGCAAGCCACCTTTTGGAGTGTGGCAGAGGGAATTTCTTTCATATACAGCAGTGGTTATTCTAAGGGGATAGCTAACAATTGTTCTGATTTGTTGGAAACTAGACACACTTGAGATTTATAATCAAGTTTAGACGTTTTATCATTGATATGAATGATATGAGTCATTTAAAAGAAAAATATAAGAAGAAAAAAAATTGGACTGTGCTGGATTTGAACCCGAGATTCCTCCACCAAAATCCAGCACTTATTCGTCATAGCTATTTCGTTTCTAAAAATTTTAGGAAGATTTTAATAATTTAATTTTACCATCCCTTCTGGTACATGCAGCGCCACCGTAACCTTGCGGATTTCCTTGCGTTTTTTGAAGGCCGAATCCAGAATTTAGAGGTCGTACAAGGTCAAAACCGCCAATTTTCACCCTTTTTTCCAAAATTCACGAACTCGCTCAGTAAACTTAACCCTTTGAGCCCAACTTAACCCTTTCCTGAAAGCGAAAGTCATTGACGTCATCGTGACGTAGTATGACGTACGGGTTGGGCGCCTATTCAAATTCTCTGTCTATTTTTTTTTTTTTGTAATTCTAATTTTCAAAATCAGGCCATTTTGGATTTATTCCTCCCTTTTTTCCTCCTCTTACGCCATTTTGCACTGTACAATTGACTATCGTTTTCATATTAACACCCACAATGCATTTCGTGGTGACAACGCGGCGATTCAAAATCTTGAGGTGAAATAAACAATTTTCGAACATTACTTTTTGAAAAAAGACAATCTTATATATTTCCTACCTCCATTTTAACTGCTGCCATTAAAATGAATAGCGTTCAACCTGTTTTTTTCCACAGAGTCCATTTTCAGTAGTACAGTGAGTTGTTGAATTTTAGGATATTCTGGTAATTTTGCATTTACAGAACTCTTAATTTTTCCACCAATTTTTATTTTAGTATACCGTGAAGAAGACATCCTTTACAAAATAAGAACCCAAAATTATAATTTTTATATTTATTTAGGAATGCAGTAATTAATACATAGGTACACTAATGCAGCAAATTGTGTTCACTCATACATTCATTGTGTGTATACATAAAGAGCTCGAATCGGTTCATTGGTAACAAGGGAACACTAAAATTTGATATCTTATAAACAGTATAAATCCTGATGGAATCAGATAAATCACAAAGTAGGATATTGAATGTTCTTATCCTTCTATAGGATCCCATTCAGCTCCATATATTCATGATATGGTAAGGCAGCAACCAAGTTCTTCACAACTTCTTCCTCAGCCATGATCCTAAATAAAAATAAAGAGAGTTCAGACATATAGAGGAAGATTTTTTCCAGGCTGACGGACTTGCAAAAGCAACCACTTATTTTTAACGAATGAAGAATTGATATAATAAGAATGTAGAGAAAAGTTTCAATATATAATTGTCATATATTGATGTAACGTCCAAAATTACATTTGAATTATCAAATTAACTTGGTGATATTCAGGATCAGTCTAAAATATATTTTACAAAAGTTTAAATTGAATTACGAGAACTTCAATCATCCAGCATATTTCATTAAAGTTTGATATTGAAACTATGCATTTAACTACTTGTGTAGTTCACTCTTGAATACGTTACACTGAGGCAGGATTTGAATAGACCATGATAGAAATAAACATATGTTTGGATCACTTGACAGACTGAAGCAACAATTTATTTATGTCATTTATTTAATAGGATTAAAAAACAGCCAAAAATGGCAAATTACAATGAATCATAAAAATCACAGCTATACCAAAAATAAATTAACAATACTNCTTTCTTGAAACTTTTCGGAAAAATGTCTAAATCGTACATTTGAAATCTTTCAAAAATCTTTTCTTGTGAGTTGTAATATTCAAGTTTGCTCCTCTGACAGTGGAAGATCAAGATGTTAATGAACACATTAAGTTCTGCTTTAAATTCTTGCCTTACAGGTTTTGAAATTATTTAATATCAAATACCATTTGGTAATTGAATTCATTATTTTAATCTAAAGTTAATGATTGATTTACATAACATCCTTGACGAGTATATTTGAAACAATTTAAATACAAGGTACAGAAAAACTTGATCAAGTCAGGCATGAAACATTGTAAAATTGGCTGCTTTATAACTTGCTGGTGTGCTACTTTTGAGAAGAAAATGATGACCATATCATACGAAAATGAAACGCAAGTGGTTGATGGTTCCTTTCATATTGGTCTTATTAACTTATTGGTAAAATGTTGATTTTCATTACACAATGCAAGGGTATTTAGACGTTAAATGAAATGAATAACTGATTCAAAGTTATGATGGAAGCATGTGATCAGGGCTAACAACTTACTAAACTTCATTGCTTAAAATTGTTTATATCTGACATCTTATGAGGTTTCAAACACCTTATCTCTGAAAGTAAGTTGCATATAAATCTTTAGAACCCTGAATTCAATTTTTGAATTAAAAAGAAGTTAAAATTCAGTCAGTTTAAAATTTCAGATTACATTGATAGAAATTAATTGTTTGGCTTTAACATTCTTCCTGTTTCTTTCCAATTTAGTTATTAAACTCCATTTTCGAGAACTTCTTCTGTCTATTCTTCTTAGTGATGACCCAAGGGAAGAAAAATTACAGCCTTTATCTCTAGATATGAAAGACGTTCAGATAAATGAAAACCTATGGAATATTGAAGTCCTTGATGTAATCTCCCGTGTGACTTCCCTCATGATCTTGGCTCATAAGTTTCAGTAATGTTGATGTTTTGTGAAAAGTTGCTCTGTTTGTTTAAAACAAAATAAGATTTGATGTTAGTGATGGATGGTAAGAAGACTAATAAATAGTTATCATGTTTCATATTATCAGATTTTCTTTCGTCCATCTTGTTATGTATCAATCTTTTCCAATTTGTCAATTCCAAGTCAAAGGAATTATAGTATCATTTGCAATTGAACAAGCTGAATAGAATAATTTGCTTGGGTTCTGTAATTCTTTTAAGCTTCTCGTTTAATTTGTACTAACAATGCTTTAAAAATGTAACTCCAGGGAAAGTTGAAATTGATCATATTTTTGCTATATTACTTTCCTTGAAAATAAACCAAAAGGTAACTCATGTTTGCCTTTGCCAGCACCCTAGTAGAAAGCAACTGTAAAAGGAAGTGTTAATGGTGTATGGTAACAATAATTTCATAGAACTTTATAAACATAGCATCTACAAGCCCCTGTTTTATACACAAGACAGGAGTGTTGGGTAAGTATGACAACTGCATAAAAACTCTCATCCTTTAATTAAAACTAAATTCAGAAAATAAAACTATTTTTATTAAAATGAATTCATTTCAACTAAATCATTGGTTCGTCATATAAGTAGTTTCTATGAATTCATGTAATTTCAAAATTTTATGTTCCTATAATTGTTCAATGGAAATAAAATTAAAGCATTTCACTCGAACAGTGTTGATGGTTTTGGCCTTCACTTAGTGGTATGCCATAAAAGTAAATAAGGTGAACTAACACTTTAATTATTCATTACCACAATACAAGAAAATATACAACCTGAGTTTCAATGCATGGAATGATCAGTGATGATATTGTGGTAGTGTGTAAATTAAAGTCTTAGTTCATATTTTTTACTTCATTCAATTTCACTCAAATTGTCTTCTATTGGAACTGGAGATATTCCTTGGATTTGAAATTCATTTTGTTAGAGTTTACACTCATTAGAAGGCATTATTTCTGCATCTACCATTGATTTCAGGAAGCATGTAATTTGATTTTGCTTTGAAACACTTGCAGCTTGATAAAGAAATTGAGGAAATTCATTGAATTTTAACTGCTCATTTGACTTGAAGATCAGCTAGGTAATTGAAGAATCATGACCATGAGATGTGCTGATAAGCATAGTTTTTTCCTTAAGAAACATTAATCCCATATCCCTTCAGTAGTCAACTCATGAAGTGGAGAATTTTAAAGTGCACTAAACAATTCAAAAGCAATCTTGGGCAAATGAAGATGGAATTACTTAGGTTAAGCTCAAAGCAAGATGAAAAATAGCTCCTTTAGATTGTTTTAATCTAAGAAATTTACATTATTCAGCATGCAAGTTGGAAAGCAAAACAATTAGAAAATTAACAGTTAATTAGATAATATTTTATATTTATACATTTGAAGAGTGGCCAAGGTTAATCATATTGGTTTTCTGAAAACTCCTATAATAATAAACTGTTTCCATGAAATATTCTTGAGGGGCTGATTCAGTTTCATTCTGAATATTTTCCATTTGGCTCAAACATTTTGCTCTCAAACCTAAGGAGTTAACCCTAGGGCATGGTGTAGTTCACAAGTACACTATTGTATGTACAAAGGAAAAAATATAGTTAGAACATGGCCAACATTTAAAAAATTTAGATTATTCTAATACTATGAAATTATTAAACATAAGAATCTGCCTCTCCATGACTAATACTTCATGGATATTTTTTTCATGTTAGTCCCTTAGGCCAAAAGATTGAATAAACTAGACACTCATATAATTGAAGCTATTCATAGAAACAAAAATGTCTCCTGAAAAATTTAAATAGAAGTTTGTGGTACATCCTTACTGCAGTCAGTAGAGAAAAATTTCAATGATTCCCCATTCTGCTACAATCTACCAAATGTTAACCAGAGAGCTCAGTAAATACTGGTTTTCATCATTGTCAGGTGATGGAGAGAGAAAAAGTCCCTCATTAATCCATATAATCAATTTATATGTAATTGATAAATCAGATATAATTCACTTATCTTGCATACTTTTGAATTCCTATGTTCCTCAAAGGAAAATA
This sequence comes from Ladona fulva, assembly GCA_000376725.2. Taxonomy (NCBI): domain Eukaryota; kingdom Metazoa; phylum Arthropoda; class Insecta; order Odonata; family Libellulidae; genus Ladona; species Ladona fulva. The sequence continues at coordinate 823,421 of KZ308159.1, forward strand.
TTCCCAAGGATTTCTTATTGTCTTGCAAAGCACTAAGAACTTTCTAATGAGTGGCTTCATGAAAAGTCATCATAGGAATCCTTACCTGAGGACACTACTATGAATCGGAGGAAGAGGCAAGAGAATAAGAGCTCGTAATGTGTGACAAGGGACCTCAAACAGGAGGCTTAAGGTAAATAACCAAGGCAATAATGTGTTAGGTAATGTTCCTAGTGTTTTCTTATAATTTGTTCCTAAAATTTCAGTTCTCGCCTAGAGCTAAAACATTACCAAATGTTCGAAATCCATCCGAAATTTGTTCTAAATGTTCGTAATTGTTACTTTATCTTTTCATCTTATACTTCGTCTCAGTAGCGTAGATAGGTTTCCGGAAACCCCACACACATTTGCGCCAGAAATGAAGACTGGGGTCTTAAAAAGAAATAATTAAGCTTTATGTGAACTTATTTCCTTTAAGTACGAATTTGAAGATATTGGCTGTTTGAGTGGTTCTTATTCGTGGACTTTAATATTTTTCGGCACTATGTGCACAAAAAATGCGCCATCGGCAAGGTATTGCTCTGATTTGAGAATTCTTTGCTCCAATGTGTATCTTTCAGGGGCCCATACATTTTCGGGGAGTTCTTGTTCATCGTATCTACATCTACGTGTATACCCTGCAAGCCGCCTTTCGGCGTATCGCATCTTCATCGACAATGATTGTAATCGGAATTTAAATTAGTGTCATATAGTTTCGTAAGCATCGTTCCCATTGATGCTGATTACGCTTTTCCTCCCATAGTTAAGAGAACAGGATATCTGATGTTCTAAACCGAGAAAAGTTGTTTGATCCCCTGAAGCACCACCTGAATTTTCCACCCACGTTTTTCTGATCAAAATGTCGCGCGGGATTAACGCGGGGTCTTGTAAATCTCCTTGATAAATTACCTTTGTTTTATTATATCTATGTGTGATGTTATCAAAACCTCGATAGTAGAACAGTCAACTGGAACAAATTAAAATTTTTGTAAAGACTTTAGGGGCAGAAAACCCGAAACCGGTACTGCCTCGTAAACATTCGAAATATAAAAATCTGTCATATTTTTCTGGTAATATTTTCTGTCATCGTTCATTAAAGTTGGTAGCACAATAATCGTCTTGAATTTTTTAATTATACATACCCTAACCATTAAAAATGAAGAGGGAAATATAAAACATCGCGAAGTAATTGAAAGAGGACTAGTAAAAGAAAAATATAAGAAGAAAAAAAATTGGACTGTGCTGGATTTGAACCCGAGATTCCTCCACCAAAATCCAGCACTTATTCGTCATAGCTATTTCGTTTCTATAAATTTTAGGAAGATTTTAATAATTTAATTTTACCATCCCTTCTGGTACATGCAGCGCCACCGTAACCTTGCGGATTTCCTTGCGTTTTTTGAAGGCCGAATCCAGAATTTAGAGGTCGTACAAGGTCAAAACCGCCAATTTTCACCCTTTTTTCCAAAATTCACGAACTCGCTCAGTAAACTTAACCCTTTGAGCCCAACTTAACCCTTTCCTGAAAGCGAAAGTCATTGACGTCATCGTGACGTAGTATGACGTACGGGTTGGGCGCCTATTCAAATTCTCTGTCTATTTTTTTTTTTTTGTAATTCTAATTTTCAAAATCAGGCCATTTTGGATTTATTCCTCCCTTTTTTCCTCCTCTTACGCCATTTTGCACTGTACAATTGACTATCGTTTTCATATTAACACCCACAATGCATTTCGTGGTGACAACGCGGCGATTCAAAATCTTGAGGTGAAATAAACAATTTTCGAACATTACTTTTTGAAAAAAGACAATCTTATATATTTCCTACCTCCATTTTAACTGCTGCCATTAAAATGAATAGCGTTCAACCTGTTTTTTTCCACAGAGTCCATTTTCAGTAGTACAGTGAGTTGTTGAATTTTAGGATATTCTGGTAATTTTGCATTTACAGAACTCTTAATTTTTCCACCAATTTTTATTTTAGTATACCGTGAAGAAGACATCCTTTACAAAATAAGAACCCAAAATTATAATTTTTATATTTATTTAGGAATGCAGTAATTAATACATAGGTACACTAATGCAGCAAATTGTGTTCACTCATACATTCATTGTGTGTATACATAAAGAGCTCGAATCGGTTCATTGGTAACAAGGGAACACTAAAATTTGATATCTTATAAACAGTATAAATCCTGATGGAATCAGATAAATCACAAAGTAGGATATTGAATGTTCTTATCCTTCTATAGGATCCCATTCAGCTCCATATATTCATGATATGGTAAGGCAGCAACCAAGTTCTTCACAACTTCTTCCTCAGCCATGATCCTAAATAAAAATAAAGAGAGTTCAGACATATAGAGGAAGATTTTTTCCAGGCTGACGGACTTGCAAGAGCAACCACTTATTTTTAACGAATGAAGAATTGATATAATAAGAATGTAGAGAAAAGTTTCAATATATAATTGTCATATATTGATGTAACGTCCAAAATTACATTTGAATTATCAAATTAACTTGGTGATATTCAGGATCAGTCTAAAATATATTTTACAAAAGTTTAAATTGAATTACGAGAACTTCAATCATCCAGCATATTTCATTAAAGTTTGATATTGAAACTATGCATTTAACTACTTGTGTAGTTCACTCTTGAATACGTTACACTGAGGCAGGATTTGAATAGACCATGATAGAAATAAACATATGTTTGGATCACTTGACAGACTGAAGCAACAATTTATTTATGTCATTTATTTAATAGGATTAAAAAACAGCCAAAAATGGCAAATTACAATGAATCATAAAAATCACAGCTATACCAAAAATAAATTAACAATACTAAAACAAAATACATAATATTAAAGCATATTACATAAGAATAGCAAAACGTTTAATAATGTTAAAAGAGAAAAAAAACGAAAATAGACAAATTAGAAAAGTTTCAATGGTGCATATTAAATTTACGGAATATAGTAGAGTATTGACTGTGGGAAAAATTTCTTGTGAAGGGCTGTTAGACAGTACTGGATTAGATGATTCACCTAGAATAAAAAGTGTGCATAAATTAGTACTGAGGATTAAATAAAATCGGTAATGTTCATAATTATCTTTGAAATTTTTTCATTCAAACGACACTAGGGAAAGAGAAACTATACTAGTTGGCCAAAGCAAATCAAGTTGCTAGATGTATCAACAACTTTGTATGGAACAATGAATACATCCGTAGAAGGAAATCTAGAATATATATAAAAGTTCGATAATCCACTATCGATAACATGCTACGCAACAAAGAAAGCCAGACAAAAATCAAAACGAAAAGAATAATAGAACGATTGTTTTGTTAAGAATAAAACATAGGAAAGAAGATAGATCATCTAACACAATTATGTGAAATACATAGAATATAATAGACGAGAGCGATTTGATCAAATCAGCACATATCCCGAATGGATGACTGAAGATGGTGAGGATGGTAATTGAGCGATCCGATGACGAAAAGTGTAGTAGGTCGCCCGAAAAAATGGAAAGATAACAGCACATAACATACGTTGCCAAAACGGGACAAAAGTCCTGAATAAATTTTATAATACATGATTTCATTTAAACAGTCTTCATTTGTAAAAATATTGGGAAATTTGAATTTCTATTCCAGAATGTTCATAATTCAAATCAGCCCGCGAAGATATTAGTAGTAGTAACAAATTAATGATAAGGATTTTTTCTATTTGTTCTTTTGACCATGACAACCAGCCTTCCTTTAATTAAATGGCAGTGACTAATTAAAGTTCAATGATATCAAAGGCATAATCAAGTCGAGCAAGAAAAAAAATTGAAAATGATATTAAGTTCTTGAAATACGCCTTCGTAACTGCGGCCCGTCGACCTCCCGAGTGATACGCTATCCGGTCCGCCGGGTGAAAAGCTTGCGCATGTCAGATTACAGAATACAGGAATTAAATTTAATTCGATTTTCCTGAAAGATTTCTCTACAGAAACTTCACACTTGAGCCGAAAATAGGGATTCGGTAGTCAGACTAAACTCTTTTAAGTTACAGAAAGACTTTCACAAAGATGGGTATCGAATTAAACACTAGATATACGGCAATGCTTCACGAGAGATCAATGTAACAACAACAAATCCAAATCTTTCACTGCAGATGAAAAACTAAAATCTATCCTCATTTGAAGATGTTATTTAGGTGTTACTCACCCATATCGAATACCACTTACAGCGTAACAGTGGAATGGAATTTTTTTGTATCTTCCCAGTAATTTCGGTAGGTTAGTTGACCTTCCCTCCATACCTTTTCCATTGCCAGCCTAGTCTTCTCCGTTCTTCAGGGCAATTTACCGCGAGGACATGGTATGCAGCTCACAACAGACCTTAAATTTCGGCTCTCTATCAGACCGGTATGTACGAATTCGCACCCGCTCTGCATTAGCACCGTTAGGTACCCACTTTCGCCTTCGAAACAAAATTGATGAATGACTCTTTCTTATTCAAGTTATTCATTACTATTAAATACGTATTTTTAAATGATAATACGATAAGAAATCAGATGACGAACCTTAGTCAAATGGTGCCAACCTCACGCAAGTACACCTCCTGTACCACCTGGAAAAATAATGTCACCAAATAAGTTAACGTATGCTAAGAGATAGAACATATTGCTAATAGTTAGTAAACAATTTTAATGTAACAGTCTTATTCGATTTCAACAAAATTATTCATCCATACTCTTCGGTCCTTCATGAATAGGAATGCATCAATGGTAAATTTACCTCTGCTTACCCTTGCCATTGCGGTACATTCAAAAACTTAAAAATCTCTTCGGACTCTATCATAAACCGAAAGAACATTGAATCCTTTCTGATCGGCCAGATTACAAAGTTTAAAAACCGCAACAAATTCTTCGACCACGACGTGCTGGTATACGCAGACTTCCGTAATAAAAACAGGTTGTAAATTCTCGATAAAATTACTGATGTCGTATGTAACAATTTTCGTTATCTAATTGCTTTGAAACTTTTGCCTGTCTTCGCCTAAAAGATGCAGTATGGTCGCTGGCTCAACACGCGCTAACCTCTTCCACCTTTCCTCGGACAATACCCACAATGCAACGAAGGTTATTCGCCTGCAACAGCTCCCTCTACATGTGAAGAGAGACGAAATAATATGATATGCAAATCGTATCGCGTCGAAGTTCTCGGATAGGAGTATTAATTCGTCCATTAAATCGCAAAATTTGAAGCTTCCTTAAACGTCCCATTCTAAGGTTATTTGTAAAAATATTGGGAAATTTGTTTCCGGAAACCCCACACACATTTGCGCCAGAAATGAAGACAGGGGTCTTAAAAAGAAATAATTAAGCTTCATGTGAACTTATTTCCTTTAAGTACGAATTTGAAGATATTGGCTGTTTGAGTGGTTCTTATTCGTGGACTTTAATATTTTCCTCGGTTTAGAACATCAGATATCCTGTTCTCTTAACTATGGGAGGAAAAGCGTAATCAGCATCAATGGAAACGATGCTTACGAAACTATATGACACTAATTTAAATTCCGATTACAATCATTGTCGATGAAGATGCGATACGCCGAAAGGCAGCTTGCAGGGTATACACGTAGATGTAGATACGATGAATATAAAAGTTTATCCCAGAAGCAAAACTATATCATTCAATTTTATTCTACAATGATATATCAGCTAGATATATCTGTACCTGCTAGGAAGCATTGGTGGACCCAGAGGGGAACAGTGGGGGCGATCTAATCCCCCCCATTTACGATTTTGCAAACCAAAGAGTTTGGCTAGTACCTGATGAGTAGCTCGAACAAAAACTTCTTAGTAGCGAGATTTTTATGAGGTTTCTTTGAATCTGTTGAATTTGCGACGACACGACCCTGGTGAAGGATCTCTCAAAGCGTTTAAAGGCGACGGTCGTGTTGCTTGCGATGTTTTGTGTTCTTTCCTAAAGTTGTACCGAACTGTTAGCGCAACAAGAAAAAGATTGGCATCGCACCTTATTAAGCTGCTCACCAATCGAGAGGGTAACTATCCTCCTTAATCGAACCCCGACGGGATGATTGACCTTTTAGACCCCAAAGGAGACGACTAGGTTGTCGGCGCCAGTCAGCTATGCGAAAACAACATCCAGAGTTGGCATTGAAACCGCGAAGGCGGTTTTTCCTAAGATTTTGGGAACTACACTATAATTTTACCTATCTGCTTATGCATAACTTTTATGAGTAACATGCATTTTCATCTTTTCCATTAATATATTGAAAATAGAATCCCTCGCATACAGTTCAAACGGACGCATCCAGAAGCCGCAAATATGCCAAAGAATACCCGAAGCATTATGAAAACATGATTGTTCCAGCGTAGCGGCGTCAGCAGTTCGGTACACGATTGGGAGAGTACCGTGTTTTGTAGGTAATATGACATTTTTTCGTGGGCGAAGGGGATGGAGGTATTCAATTCAAGATGGAAAGTTATTTCGTGGAAGTTAATTTAAAATTTTTAAAGGGTTTTAACGCCGGTGGTCGGATCGAGGCGCGTTGCATTGCTTGTAGGACGAATGTGCAGTTGCGGAAAGAGAAAGAACGTGAATTCTCTCCGAGGGAGCTGAATTTATCTTTAGTCTTAAATTATGAAAAAGTGTGAAAGTAACTTCTGGTACAACCCCTGTAGGTTTAGTTTCCTGCACGTAAAGTATTATATAATTAATGTGACTAAATTCTTGATCTGCTAAAGCGGGACAAACTGTCGGTTCTTCAGATAAACAGCAATTTTCAATTCATATTTTTCCGATCAAGATGACCCGCACGACCCCTTTTTGCGCACCTCTCGCAATAGCTATTGTTATTTGCTGTTAAGAGAAACAATAATGGCTCAAGCACACAGCTTTGAAGCACATCGATTTGATATTTTTCATTCTTAAGTGAAAACCATTTAATTTTATTACTTGGTATTTATCATATTGGCATGATTCAATTAATTTGAAAAGATTCATTCCTTATATTTATCATAGTGATCAATTAAGGTAAATGGAATTCAGTCACAATGCAATCAGGAGTTCTGCGTGGATCCCAAAGAATCTTTGAGGTATTATACCCCTTTTCATCGAAAACATCATAAATAGTATCAACCAGAGATTCAATTTGATAAGTTATGGATCTGCCATTTCTGCATCCAAATTGGAGGATGACTAAGAGTGCCTCATTTAACGTATTTATACGATTGGCATGAATGTTAACATCTAAGACTTTGAAGAGTACTGTAGACTACTGCCTCTGCAGAAAAAGATCATCTCTCAAACTTTTCTTGTTTATGAGTACCTTGTTTCCCAGGGAATCTGGAAAATAGCCTTTTTGGAGTTAGTTATCAATTAAAAGATGCTATGGTTCAGGAAGTTAATCAACCATTGACTTCAGGAGCTTGTTTGATATTATAGCAAATCTCAACCAGTGGGGTACTTCATTTCTCCGACAATCCAAAAAAGTCATATGGAAGGATGAACCTGTGGTTAAAGTTATCAGCCTTTCCTTTATGGAGGGAATTATAGAAGCAGGTCGTTGTTTCATCATCAAAAAAATTATTATATTTATGAACTGATTTAAGAATTGTTTGAGGAAACCTCAAATAGTTTCTATCTTTCAATAGGAAATTCAAGGAAATTTGAATAACTTAAAAAACAAAAGTGATAGCTGTGATGTAGTAAAATTGTTTCAGTTTATTTGCTTATCTTTGGCAGGTAAATTACACTATATCACCATTTCTTTAAAAAAATTATATTACAACATTATAAAATATATTTTTATTTTATATAAGATTTTTATAAATTCAAGGTATAAAACTATATCTTTCAAACAACCTTAAAAATAAGATCATTCATGAAAGTCAATTTATTATGTACACATTGAAATAGCATTTTGTTCTAATGAGAATTTAAAGAGTGGAGCATATTACAAATGAGTTATTGTTGTACTTAAATTCCCAGCATTTTCATCAGAACAGTGGTTTCTCTCTGTCATCCGAGGAATAATCTCTGCAGTTATTGGCACAAGAGGTTTCAAAGACTTACTGCTGTGATAATTACCAATGGCTCGATCTTGTCTTTTCTTCCATAGCTGTCTACCTCTGCCATATTCAAGAATATTTTCCATCACACCCCATTCAATAGAAAGTGAAATAAAGAAATTCAATGCAGCTATTGGGATAATGATAAACCTATCTCCCAATGGAGGAGGTATGACCAGCTCCAAGAGCTTTTCCATGAAGGGTGGTGGATATACAACAATAATTAAGTTAATCACACCCATCACTATCAATGACAATAATAACCATGTATTGGTAAACAAACTTTTACGATGGGGAGCTCCCCTTGAAAAGACTACAGCCATCCAGATGTATTGGAAAATTGAGATGCTGAAAACTCCATAGTTTTCATAGCAGGAATATTCATAGTCATTGCCGAGGAATGATTTTCCATAAGTGAAAGGAATGAACCAAGGGAATAGCCGCACACCATAATAGCCAACCAACTGGAATATTACCATAATGAAAACCTGTAAAGAAATAAGATTCTGTTTACTGCTGAAAGTTATACACTATGATTATGTGACCTTATTGAAAGTATGTATTGAGTATAAATTGAGTGTAGATGGAATATAAATAACTGAATCGTGTTTTTTAAATACGTAGCATGGTTAAAAAACTTCATTTCATGCATATTTCATTTGTGACAAGGAAGACATGAGTTGATGTGTTCAACACAGTTTTTGATTTTCCAAGAACACAGTTTTTGTTTTCAAGAAAATATTTTTAGTATATGGGACAAATATTACTGAAGTAAAATATATAAAACCAGTATACCCAGTCTTTGAGTACAAAAATATTTGTCACATATACCAAAAATTCTTTTGTACTCAAAGACAGGGTATACTGGTTTTATATATCACACTTCATTGGAACTATTTTGATTTTTGACAAATTTTAACTCAAAATAGTGAATAGATATCATTACTTTATGTTTAAATAAAAATGACTCTACCTTAATTAGAAGACATCCTCTTTAAATTGTGGGAATGAAAATAATATCACCAAAGTTGCTGATGTTTTGACAATGGGATTATAGTGGGATTTCATTACAGTTGCAATAATTGATACTATTTTGTTGCATGAAATCATCATGGATAGTTTCAGATAGAAAATAAAGCTCAAAGAATTTCTATACTTATTCTTCATTTTTCTGAAGTTATCTGATTAATTTACCTGAGATATAATTGATGCAATAGGGTAGATTGAGTAAAGACTGGCAGAAGGTGGTATTGGAAATATATCTTTCTTCGAACTTGGTGGCTCTGTGAGACCGAAGAGTGCAGCAAATACTGTGACTAGGAAAAGATCTATATATAGGAATTCAAAATCAGTTAAGTTGCTCTCCAATGAGTATAACAAAATCACTGATGAAAATTGAACTAGGCTGTAGACTGCCATAAATTTGAAAATGCCAAAAGATGTGACAAGAGCAGCCCTTCCCTCACATATGACTTTAGGTACACAGGATATATCATCTCCATTAGAAGTAAATGGGGATGCAACTGAAGATTCAGCTTCTGACAGCGAGATTCCAGTATGGGCTGCTTTGAGGGCTCCACAGTCATTAGCTCCATCACCACACATAGCTATCATAAGGAAGAGCATAAAGTAAATATCAGTTCATAATGATTTTCTAAAATGCCATATATACCTGTGTATAAAACACACCTTCATATATAATGCTGCAAAGTATATATTTTGGACTGTACAAGTATTCTTGATTTACCATAATAAATATCCTGAAAAATCTGTATCTTCCTACAAGATGCACCTTGATTTCTTCCATAAAATTTTTTGTGAAAACAACACATCTTGGGTATATATAGTGTACCTTTCTAAAATGCTTTAATCATTAAATTTCCCATAAATATTTAAAGTCATCTTGGCGATTTTGAGTAGTTGCTATCATGAACTGTTATTTCTTAGTTTGCATGTTGAATTTTCTTGTTGTAATAAGTTTAAATTAGTACAGAGCATCAAAAGTAGGACATCTTTTCATGAACAACTTAATTATGTTCTGCAAGATAATCTACATATAGATAAAAATATTCATAACAAGAATCATTCAAGGAAAATAGTCAGATGATAATTTTATTCCTCAACTTTTGAAATATATAATAAACACAATAAATATACAACATATAATGAAATATATTTTTCAGAATGGTTTACTGTTAGGTTGTATAATGACTTTGAAGTAGGCTTAGAAGAATTCAAAATAAAGAAACTTCTTATGAATTTATTATATCTCAATTTAAAAAATATTCTAGCACTCCTTTAAGATTATTTACATATTTACCTTAATATTTACTTTTATAGATAGTCTCCAAAATCATCAACATAATCGAGGAAATAAAATTAGACAATATTTTTCATGCGGCATTAATGATACTTTTGTCGTGAAATAAATTTGACTTGGTTTGATATAGTTATATGCATTATAATTTATCGTTTCAAAAATGCATGGACATACGTTTTTCAAAATATTAAAAGGTTTCATCTATATCAAAAATTTTTGGCAGTTGTAGGATTTTGAGTTAGTCTTCTAAATGCAGATATATTCAGTGTATGTTTAGTCATTGGAAAAGTTGTTCTCATATCCATTTTTTTGACAATTACACGGCACTATACCCTTTCCTTACAGCTATATATATTTTTCTTTTGTACTTCTAAACTCACTTTAATAAGATTAGTTATTTTTGGTACCATTCCAATGGCAGTGCTCAAGGCAATTTAAATGATTATGGCCGAGTTCGTAACTATGATAAGAATGACTTACTAGATAAGTATTTACATTAAAATTCGATTTCTGTCAAGGAAATTAACAGGGGTAAAAGTTATCTCACCAACACAATAGCCAGCAGCTTGCAATTCTTGCACAAGTTGTTGTTTTTGAACAGGTGACATTCTGGCATATATTGCTCCACATTTGACTATCCTCTTTAACAATTCTTCATCATTTTTTCTGATTTCTTCCCAAACATTGCCAGTCATTGCAAAAGTTGTTCTCATATCCGACTGCTCTTTTTCCACATCAGCATCTCCCAGAAGGCTTTTAACAGAGTCATTTAGTGAGCTATGGAAATGGCCATCCTTGCTTCCTTCTCTTAGTGATATAATATCATCATCTTTGAAAATATTCTTAGCTGTCCAATTATGAATCCTGATCTCATTGCTGTTACTATGCTCTGCCATTGATGATAGCACTTGATAAATCCTCTGTTTAGTGGATACAAGTTCACATTCATGAGCTACACTGATGGCAGTTAGAATGTTATCTCCTGGAAAAAGTTAAGATTTAGATTCAATTAATCTAATATGTGTGCCCTTTTTGGATTGAAGAATGTTACTATTATTTCCTCTGTTATAAATTTTGGGGCAAGTATAATAAAATGAGAAAGTAAAAGAAAGAATCTTTGCTCTGTTGCAAGAGTCACATTAGCCTTAATAACAATGGTATGAAAGAGCTACATGAAATATTTTGATGATTTAAATTACACAATTTTTAATGTTTCAATATTATCTTATACGTGCAGAGAAGTTAGAAGAGATAGTTATATTGAGAGTAAGAATTATTTATTATTAAGCATTCTAGAGGTTTCTTATTATGATGGATGCAAGTTGAAATTTGTTACATGAATTATATTTATATTACATTTACATCTAATTTTTATAAATTGGGATAAAGTAGGAGTATACCAATTTACAGTTCTTATATTTCATACTCGTCAGAATCTCCATTCTCAAAATGTGTGTATTGCTAAAATAAATGTTACTGTAATATTTTCCTTAATAAAGATCCATTACCTCATTTATTCATAAGAATATGATGCGGGAAGTTTTCTTGGAATATCAGCCGGGTCACTGCTATGGTGCCCCAGCTGATATCCTGAGAAAATTTCATACAAGATACAAAATCCTTGTAATAATCTTATAATTGTTCTAAAGTACTCTTTGTTTGTATTCTGAGGAAGCAATTGTTTTTAAAGAATTGGTCTTAAGAAATGACTCTTTCTGTAATATTTTCAATTCTTCATCTTCTTTAAGCTACATATTTCATAAACCATCTTCAGGGGAATTTTAAATTACAATATGTAATCTACATAATCATGGAGATGTACAAGAAGGAAATGTATTCTTTTTGTGATTGAAATGGAAATATTTTTAGATCTAAAGATAGTAATTAGAGAATTATCCTAGGAAGAAGAATTATCCTAGTGGAAGTTAGTCTTGGATATAGAGAATTCATCACATTTAATAAAATACCTGAAGACCATTTGCTAAATTTAAGTTAGATGTCTAATCAAATAAGAAGATTATGATTCAAGAATGGAGTTCCACAAAGTTATGACTTCTATGCTTGGTTATGATTCAATTTGTATGAGAAGAATATTTTACAGTTGTCATGGTAGAATATTTTGAGTATCTTAGGTACACTTACCACCAAAATCAAATCTGATGGTTCAGCCCAGATTCAATTTTCATTTAACATAGTCAAAGTTAATACACTGTAGAAATTAATATTCCAGCATATAATTCTTATTTTGTCATTGCAATATGAATATTCCTATAGGAAGTTGCTTTTTATCTTCATTATTAATTATGTAGGAATGCAAAATATTTTCATTGGGTAATCAATGACTGGGATATGTAAAGCCTTAGTAAGAGCTGCCTTGACTTATTTTTTACTTACCTGTAACCATTATTTGCTTTGCTTTTGCCTTGTTTAAACTTTCAATGACCTTTGCTGTTGCTTTCTTCAATCTGTTCTCAAAAATTATAAGTCCAAGAAAAATGAAGTCAGTCTCTGCTTGCTCTCTTTTTATCCTGTGAACCTGAACCACTGTGACTTCAGATGGAAGAGGTCTCCATGCAAGTGCCAAAACTCGATAGCCTTTCTTTGTGTAAATTTCCAAAGTTGTTGATATGCCTTGTGGAACTAGAAATTTTGATTAAAAATTAAATACATTGTAAATATGTAATATCATAGATTAATCTTACTCTATATATAACCATACGGTAATATTACTCTATGGCTCTATTATTATGCTTTATTCATACTTCTTGTATAAGTTTGTATACCTGTCTGACTTTTACTATGAAAAGGCATTAGGCAACACCTAAATTGATCAGAGGTATTTGTTCTTGAGAGGAGAAGAATTTATGTGAGAAGGGGTATAGTGCTGACAGAAGTATTTCTTTATAAAGCTGAAAATATGAAATAAAGATGCCTTCCTAATTAGAATATTGAAAATTTTAGAATAAGGGAAAGAATGTTTAATCTAGCTTGTGATAACAAAGGTACGATAACTAAATCAGTTGCATTGATTGGAAACTAGACCTAAGTAGAAATGTGATATGAGCTTAAGTGTCTGGCAAATCAACTTTTTCACTTTAATTTATCTTTAATGGAAATGTTCACTACACAGAAGCATTAAAATTTTCTCATGTCATTCATTATCTTGTTTTTAATGAAGATAGTCAAAATTTCAATGAGATAATATAACACTTGGACAGAAAGAATGAACACATTTTGGTGTGGCATGCACTAAGTAAAATAAAATAATATACTAATCCATCTGAAAAAACTTTGACTTACTGGTATCTGGCCTTGAGAGAGACATAATGATTTCTGGAGATCCTTTGCAATATATGCTGAAATTTTTACTTCCCAATCTTCTGGTGATTACACTCATTCGTTGAAGTAAAGAAGAAAACTGGAATTGTCTGATTATACCCTCCTCTAAAGGGAATGCCTAAAATACAAAATAAAATTTTTTCTTTGGTTTGGTTTAATTTAAAGCTTTGATATGAAAAAAGCCTCTATGCAGTACCTGCATTTACTCATTTCATTCATAATGAAGAGTTACTGTGAAATCATAATGAACTAGATGTATCTTGATTGAAATATAAGAAAGCTTAGTTTCACATGAGTTTTCTTACTGGAGAAAGGGCAAAACAAAAGCAAAGAGATTGAAATTGAAAAATAGTAGTAGTGTTGTTAAAAGTACTTCAACAGCAGAGATCAATTGTACCCAAGACTGCTTTCACCAGAGGCATTTGGCTACCTGGGAGCCCTGAGACTGAAAACTACACACAAGATTAGGATCATACTACTTACCTCCCCATGGTCTGAGGTGACCACTTCTTTGCAGCTTGGTCTCACTACCATAGGAACTAAAAGATCAAATTGAGATGTTTCTGACATCTCTGGTTCCTCAAGAATCCATCCAGTTGATTCAAACATCTGTGTATGAATACATAAGTAATTATTAATCAAACCTCAAAGATTCTACAATTTGAATAAAAATGAATGAACTTTCAAGGTTTAAAAAGTGTTTCAACATGCTCTTAGTCACAAATTTAAAGGAAAAGTCCACATTTGTTGAGTTTCCAAAACCTTTAAATCCAGAGGATCTCCAATTAATTGACCTCCAAGGTAGGTGAGGGAATGACATGTTGCCATGGCGACTATAAATCTTTCATCTTGTTGAATTTGACTCTTCTCACCATCTGCACGAGAGAGAGGGAAGTTTCTCAAGGGAGGCTGAAGTACTCCACTTTGAACTGGTACAACTCCCCACATATCCAAGCCATCCTCTGTTAGAGTTCCTGTCTGTTAGCAAACATTATGTAGTAAGATAAGTTTATTGCATTTGAACTGTTACTCCCTCCAATCCAGTTATTTTACCTGATTGTTACTCTTGATAAAGGCAGCACCAGTAATAGTAAAATAGAAGTAATAAAAAATAGTAGTAAGTGATAGTAAAATTGTAAGCCAACAAATGTAATATTTGTGGGTGATTTACTTGTGAAAAGCAAGAAAAGACATACATTTTTATGAACTTGATATGTATAGTATAGCATACTGTCACTGCTATAGCATACTGTCACTATGTAAAGCCTCTTTTATGAGAAAAAATATATGCTTGCTATCTATTCCAAGAGCAGGAAAACATTTAAAAAGTACCAATACATACAGAGTCCCATTTTTGAGAAATAGTTCATGAAAATTAAAAAAATATTTTTTGATTGATTTATCATGTCTTAGTTAAATAAAAAGTGAAAAATATATGTCTGAGGCTTTCTGGGATTGACACTGTATATCAATATTTTGGGAAATGAATGCAGTAACTGAATCAGTGAGATAAATCTATTATAATTAACTTTTTCGTGGAAGAAAATGAATGATATGCTGATTAATCAGCTGAGATTTTGTCTCAATTGATTATAATGAGGAATGTGGAAATGGAATATATATTCAATGAAGGACATTTGGAATATTACTAAATAATTCGTAGAAATAAGCATTATATTTGCAGATGTATCTCAAACTTTTTATATGTCATATTTTTCACATATCTCATTTGATATATTTTGCACATATCTCTCTTATCTGGCATATGCATGTAATAGCATGCACAAAGTGATTTTGCTTTAAAAAATTAAAAAGGGGTATAATAGATTGGGAGGGAATGAATTTCATATCTAAACTATCAGATTTACCATTACCTTGAAACAAAATGAATTGTTTTTTTAGGAAGCGTCTGACAGTTTAATATGGATTTCAAACGTCACTTAGTTTCAGAGTTAAATTTAAAAAGAAATTTAATAAATTAATGAAATGGTGTGTTTTATAATATGTATATGTATAATTGTGTAATATGTTATATGGAGTGCAACCTTCTCTATCCTAGAGAGAGAGAGAGGGATGGTGTTGTAAATAATAATTCGAAAAAAGAGATGGGTGAAAAGGTTTTGAATCACAAAAGTTCAGTCTGTTGTAGAAAATGCATAATTTTTTGTTTATTCGCGACTTCTAAATCCAAGTGAATCCAATTCACCAATCGATATAAAATTACAGAGTTGAGACTCACCTTGTCATAACAGACGCAGTTTATTGAACCAGAGACGTTGATGACTCTTGAGTTAATGCAGTAAATTCCCTTCTTCTGAAGACGACGCTGAGCATACATCTTTCCAACAGTCATTGCCGCGGGCAAGGCGGGCGGAACGGCAATTGTAATTAAATCCAAAGCTTTGATAGCAATATCAAAAGGATCAACACCACGCATGGCCTGTGAAAAACCAATTATCGAGTTTTGATACAAATATCTACCCAAGACGATATTTTAAGGTGGCATAAGCGTAGATGGGCGATTACCTAGTCGCCATAAACAGGCCGATTAAAAGTATGTAAATATTTTGATTATGTATCTTAAACATGCCCTTCATAATCTTAACGTAACAGCCCGCGTTGAATAATAAAGCATAATTCTTTGTTACACAAAGCGAAGAAATGAAAGACACAATATTATACTCGAATTTCTTTGGCATTTCCTGAAGTCCATTACATTCGTTTATCGTCATCATATTTTCAGTTTGTTACTAATAAACGTACTTAACTTGATAAAACATTGAAAAGTTCGGAAGCTACAGTAATTTAAGTTTTACTCAGAAAAAATTGGCTTTTGACAATGACTTAGGGAGATTCGACAGAAACGTTAGTATTAGAGGATTAGAAAGTTTTGAGGCACGTGCTTGTCAAGGGAAAGAAAAACTAGGTATATCTTAACGACGTGATTATCATTGCAAAGACAACATCTTTAGAGAAATGAAGTAGACATTGCCCAGGAGAACGATATTAACCAATAGCTAAAGCAAAGCTTATCATCAGCTTCGAAGTAACATTTCGTTTGAAGTAGCAATAAAGTTGAGTAATTACTCTGCGATTAAACCAAACAACCTCCCATTAGCATCGATGCCATTCAGTAAGTCTCAAACATCCCTAAAGAGTCTCCACTGAAATTTCGCATGCAGAACGGAGACGCTGTTTTCCTTTCTGT
Source organism: Ladona fulva (assembly GCA_000376725.2). Classification (NCBI taxonomy): domain Eukaryota; kingdom Metazoa; phylum Arthropoda; class Insecta; order Odonata; family Libellulidae; genus Ladona; species Ladona fulva. The sequence continues at coordinate 840,394 of KZ308159.1, forward strand.
AGGTTTTCGAGTATTTCGAAACAATGATGAAAACTTTCGCAGTTCACTAAGTATTTACTATAACAGACAAAATTATCACTGTTTTATCTTAGTTATTACAGGTTTTCAGGAATAACTTCTTTTTTAAGGAATAAGCAATGTTGTAAAGAAAAAAACTTAGTCAAATGGATACGGACAACCTTAGACATGATCCTGAAGATGTTACCAAATAGCACAAAAAGTTGCCGCAGTATTCACTTTGGTAAACGATATTGCGTTCAGTAACGCCAAAAAAGTTTCTCTATCATTCAGAATTTTACTTGATTGTACATGTTTTTAACAATAACTATTCAGCTCCAAGGTAATGCATTTCGTTACGACTTAGGAATATAGTACCTCTACGCAAATGCAATCTGGTCGGAATTAAAGACTAACTGGAATGCATAGTTACTCTAAGAGCAATTATGGTGTCTTACCTTAGTGATTACAGTACTTATAAATCCAAGGGTAGCTATTCCGACCAAAACCCCCACAAACTTGTAAGAGTCCCTTTCGAATAAGTAGTCCACTGGTGGAGGATGAAGAATTGTCTTCACTATCTGACCTTTAGAAGTAAGGAAGCCAGTCCTTATAACAACAGCCCTTGCACACTGGTCCCCGTAGAATCTCGTTTGAAGCACTTTTGTACCGCAAAATAAAATGCTATGCCTCACGATGTCACTTTTCTCGTTGAACGGTTCTTCATCCATGGTTACGGGAGCCTTTGTAACCGGGACGCTCTCGCCTATAAGAAACAGAATGCAGAATTTTGATGATTTACTTTGCATATCATCCATTTTTCAATCAATCTTGGGACATTTTTATAGTTTTCACTCCATGAGGGCGAATTAATCGAGAAAGATTTATGAAAGGTATATAGACCCAACATCCCTTAAGCGTCTTATTCATTCAAAAATAATAAATAACTTCATTCTTATATTTTTAGCAATGATAATTTATTAAGAGTTTAACTTTTAAAGAATAAAATATAACTGAAAACTTATCTAGATACGAAAAAGATTCGGTTTGATTAAGATTTATGAGAGTTTAACTGCGGTTTGGCTACAATAATACATATCATATACGGGGGCATATTTGGGCTATCGTAAGCCCAAGACAGAAAGGTCTGAGTCATCAGAAAAATATATGCTTGCTATCTATTCCAAGAGCAAAGCATTCTAGAGGTTTCTTATTATGATGGATGCAAGTTGAAATTTGTTACATGAATTATATTTATATTACATTTACATCTAATTTTTATAAATTGGGATAAAGTAGGAGTATACCAATTTACAGTTCTTATATTTCATACTCGTCAGAATCTCCATTCTCAAAATGTGTGTATTGCTAAAATAAATGTTACTGTAATATTTTCCTTAATAAAGATCCATTACCTCATTTATTCATAAGAATATGATGCGGGAAGTTTTCTTGGAATATCAGCCGGGTCACTGCTATGGTGCCCCAGCTGATATCCTGAGAAAATTTCATACAAGATACAAAATCCTTGTAATAATCTTATAATTGTTCTAAAGTACTCTTTGTTTGTATTCTGAGGAAGCAATTGTTTTTAAAGAATTGGTCTTAAGAAATGACTCTTTCTGTAATATTTTCAATTCTTCATCTTCTTTAAGCTACATATTTCATAAACCATCTTCAGGGGAATTTTAAATTACAATATGTAATCTACATAATCATGGAGATGTACAAGAAGNTAAATTTGATGATGCAAGTAGATTAATGGAATTAATTAATAATAATTAATGGAACAGGTTATTCAAAAGAAATAACCACAAATTGTGCACTAGCGAAACATGCGATGAGCGGATTTCCTCGGATTGCTTACCAATCGCCAACAAGGTTCATCTATATTTCCACAACTCGGAATTTCTCAAACTTCTGTCATTTCCTCCAGCTGTATTTTTGCATCACCGGTAGCATAAGATTCGGGGGATATTCATAGAATTTTTTGTATCTAGAGACATTGATGGGTAAGCTGAATGAATGAAGTCGGCTCGTCTCAAACTTGATATCCGTTGATTATGTCACAGAGGAAGTTCATGAAAGAAGGTTTAGTTTGAATTGAGCATAAAACAGGATTTTGGAAATTAATAAGATTTCTCATTAAAATATATAACCGACAAGAAAGGCTTGACTGGGTGGAATTCCATTATAATGGAACAAATTTATTTTACAAAGTAAAATAAAAAGCTGTACAAAGCAAATAAGAACTGTGTGACAGCTATAATAGCATGTGTATCGGATATATCGGACAATCTTGTTGCATTTTTTCTACGTGTATTTTACAAAGTAAAGCAAAAACTGTGTGATAACTATAATACCATCTATATCGGGCAATCTGGTCTCAATCATTCTACTCGTGTAAACGGAGATGAAAAAATATCCTTCATTAATAAGGCTTTCGTTCCTTTTTCAAATGCGTGTTTGTGTCTTTCCTGAATGATCATCTGATAATGGCCAAAGTTCGCTGAAACCGGTTGCGTCGGTGTGTGGTATCATTTTTGTGGAATTTTAAAAGTGTAATTTTTTTGCTTTGTAAAATAAATTTGAATTATTCTCATTAAAAGTTGAGCATTTCCTCGCAAAACATAATGCACACAATGGAAAAATTATTACTTTACTAATTATTACAGTACTTTCGTACTGCAAAAACGGAGTTTTTCTAATGGAAATTTTTTGTTTCATTACACGATGCACTAATGCCTCTGGTGCTGAAATCTGTACATTTAAATAGATGAACGCCTTCAGATACAAATGTTCAGAATTCGGATTATCAGCACTCCTCCTAAAGGAAAACATCGAAAACGGAACTGTAAATGAGAATTTCGTGTTTACCTGTGAGCATACTCTCGTTGACTATGACGTTTCCTGAGAGGAGAATCGCGTCGCAGGACATGACACATCCGTGCGGAGGAAGAGCAATTATGTCACCGGGCACCAAATGTTTCGCCAGTATCTCTTCCTTCACTTCATTTCCTTGTTCTGCTCCTTCAACCCTCCTAATCACGGTCACGACGTCAGACGATGTCACGGTCCTCTTCAGTTGTTTCTGGTTCTGCAATCCGATATCAAACAATTCGTGCATCATCAGCTGGCATGCTTTATATTCTGATGAAAAACTTCCAATCATCCATTAACCGGTAATTTTAGTAACGAATATTGTTTCGTGAGTTTTTATGGACATAATTTTGCTTAAGTATCAACGTATTTCAAGCCTGGAATTGCTCAAAGGGAAATTATTCAAGCCAGAGTGTTCTGAGTGATAGTGATTTAAAGAAACATCAAACTGGGGAACATTCCTAATCCGTGAATTTATTTGGAATTCTCACAATTTTAGGGGCCCATTAATATACCAATTGTGGTCCGAATCCAAGGTCTTAAAAGAGACAAAAATGCCCTCGAAAACTTATAGATAAAAGTTTCCTGAACATTAATTGCAGAAATCGAACTCGTCGAAATAAATATCTTAATAAAAGAAAAGAGGGAAGTAATTCCTCACCTTTCGAGTCTGGAAAATGGACGAGGTGACACCAAAGAACGACATGATGAAGATGGCTATCGCATAGTAATAGTATTCTTCCGCACACCAAACTGCCAAACTGAAAGCCTGGAATACGTAGAACGGGTCCAACACCTCGAGAACCAGTAGTGTTAGCAAGCTCTGCACAGGTGTGAGTATTTCATTAGGTCCGTAAGCTATCTGTCTAAGAAAAGTAAAAGAGAATTTCTCGTCAAATTGATGCTTTGAATCGATCCCATCTACATTCAAAGGTGAAAATATTAATAATGTAATCGTTTTTTTTTTCAACCCATCTAGATTTCTTAAAAGTAACGAGTTATCATCTCTATCATCATCGATTCACTTTAAATAAATGAATAGAGGTAATACTTGATGACACTTTAACTTGGAAAGAACAATTAGGTATTGTCAAAACTAAAACTAGGCTTGCTTTAGTATATTATGCGTATCTCCAGCCACTAATATGTTAACAAGGTTAACTGAGTAGTATGCTTATTTCCACTCTGCCTTAAAGTATAGTATCATCCTCTGGGAAAATGCCCCAGGATGGAAGACAATATTCAAAACACAAAATAAAGTAGTAAGAATTATGAATAATTTGTGGTATAGAGAGTCTTGTAAGCAAGCATTAAAATAAAATGGCATACTCACATTACCATGTACTTATATGAAATGATGTGTTATGTAAGTGCAAATCTTAAAACCATGAAAACTGAGCAGCTGGACCACATATATGATACGAGATGAAAGAATATGCTGCAGTATCCCAAAAATAGACTTGAAATGTTTTAAAAAAGTCCCCAGTAATGGGAAGAAGAGTTTATAACAAATTAACATTCGTCATGCGAAAAAGAAAGTTTACAAATGATGAAGTATTCTTAAAAAATTAAAAACTTTTTAATTAATAAATGTTCCTATTCAAGAAGAGAGTTATGTGAAAATATTGATATAAATATATGTGTAATTACACAAATGGTAATCATTATGTTATATTATGTATTTTTATTTTATGTACTAAAAGCTGAAGTGCCCGTTGATTCTCAACGGGGAAAATAGATGTCGGATTAAATATAGTATACCTATTTGTACATAAGAGAAAACCCTTAAGCGTCTTATTCA
>KZ308159.1:852913-865933 GCA_000376725.2 Ladona fulva
ACATAGTTATGAATTAGTTCAGTATCGCCAATGTCGAACGATTACAATATAAATAGGGTTTTTAATGGATGGAACAAAAGAAATAGTTGATTTATGACAGGCTTGTTTTAATGGATAAAACTGTTATTTTGTCCTAGGGATAATAAGAGGAAATTCACAATTCATAAAACCAAAATAAAAAATAAATGTGTACAATTTACGCAGCAATATGACCCTTTATTATATCGAAATAAAGGAGTCTATCGAAAGTCCTATTAACTTACCTATTAACTAACGAAAGGTGAGGAGTCTTAACAGAATTAAAATACTTCCGTCGTTCGAACGAAAGACTGGCATGGATGGCATTTGTAAAGTGGCTTTTAAGAGGTAGGTATACTTCCCATTAAGCCAATTGTCAAGTTTTTTCCTGAAGGGGAAAAATAACCTGTACTTTACCAAGGAATAAGAAGCGTGAAAAATAGCGGAATGACTCGAAACCTTGGGATTCAGCCGCACGGCTTTACCGTGCAAAGTTAATACACCTTTCCTTGATCTTTGTAATCTGTACTTTCTTGGCCACTATAAATTAAGCAAAGAAAATTGGGATGATAAAAAAATAGTATTGTTATGTAACGAAAAATGTCTCCGATACTTGGTTTCGAGGGAATGCTTCCCAGAAATTTCAAGTTTCCTCTTTCATTTGCGTTTGAGTGTGACAATTAACGCCGTGACTACGTGCTTTTCAGGTTCATGCCCCAAAATCATGCGCTCATTGCGTCATCGAATTGAGCGTGAGAAAAACATGTTACGAGCGAGAGGAATTTAAATCCCTCTACGTCTAACGTCAGAGCCATTCATTTCAAACAAAACAATCTCTGGTGGCAAGTGTTTGTTGCGAAGTGCCTCCTCTTCCTTAATCGGTACACAAAATGTGAGGTTGGGAGAGAACTGAATAATCTTTAAAACCCCAGCAATTTTGGGTTCTATGCTCTTGCTGCGGTTCCTGCTATCATATCTTATTAATTGAAATCTTATGGAATCCTGTTTCGATAGAAAATGTGATAGACAAAATGGTTTAATTCATTATTTTCGCAGTCTTCTTGTCGGTTCTAATAATGTGAAAGCTACTGAGGTATCTAGGATGGTGAGTAGAGTCATTCAACCTGGTCACTGATTATTGATTGCTATAAAAGTTTTCATTTACAGGGTCATTGTGTTCTACTTTTGTGGACGTTTCCCATCGATAGCATTCTGGTTCAGTGAGAAAAGCAGTGGCAAAATACCTCACTCCTCATCTTGCCTAGTATGTTTCATTCTCTCCGTGAAGCTAATGGTGGAGATAGGGTTGGGACAAACGATTGGTAAACAATGAAATAGTTATTCGACTTTTTTGGCATGTATTCGATTTTTTTCATTCAAATGAATTTGCTCATCTTATTTGGGTAGTGGTTTTTCTCCGATAATTTATAATCTTCTTCGATATCTATTAGTCGCGTCTTTCATTTATCGTGAGAATCCAATTCAATATATTCCTATAATTTTCGAAAAAGCAATACGTTACTTTCTTTTCACTCTTAGGAATTTCATTAAGACTGCTCTACCTTATTCGCGTTAGGAAGGCACTCGGCGTCCCGAGAGAGGGGAAAAAAGTGGAGGAGATGGGGGCCTTTTGAGGGATAATTCCCGGTAAGCGTAATGCTTTTTCCTGCTCAGGAAGCACTGCCTCCCCTATTTTCCGACTTGGACTAGGCCCATCTGCGCAGTAGGCTACTGAGTGAGTGCCTTGCTATAGCGAATTAGGTATAAGAAGGATAACAATCCCCAGGAATATTAGAGCAAAAATGAAATTTATCCATTTATTTAGTAAAATATCAGATGAAAGTCGGGATTTACAAAAATATTTTTTCTCCTCTTGTATTCGCCACTGCACTTGGTCTTACGGCTGGTGATGAGAGAAAATCGATTTTAAAATGAGTTGTAACTATTTAAGAATGATAAAGTAAGTGCAAATTCTAATTTGATTTCTCAGGAGCGGTTATGTGTTTAACCACGACATTCGCCAGCAGTAGGACTCGTCAAAATCGAGGTCTAAACATGTTAATTTTTGTTCTTGCAGCACCATATACCGAAGCACGCATGTATACATATGTTTAACGATTTTCCAATAAATGATTTTTGCCCCTCAAGTGTCTGAATACACTAATCGATTTCTGTACAGCTTCATCGATAGAAAAATATGTACTTTGCTTTATCTTATTCTGTTAATTCTGAGATAATTTCTCAGTTAAGAAAATGGAAAATTAATACATAGAAAAAGATGCTTTCTGAGCGGATAACAAGATACTTCAAGACCTGCGTCATCAGTTTTTTTCTTCTCCTTTGGAACGTATTTCCTGTCACGGTCTACTCGCTTGAGGTACTTTTTCCTGTCGCGTTCGAGTAAGGTCATACATTTTCTAATGGATTTCTCTTTTCTCTCCCTTACAAATTAGCTGTTTGAAATGGCATTTTTATCAATTCATCATCATCAATAAGTCGTAACAATGGCGAAAGCGTTGAGTCTAACTTGTCTTCACGCTTCATTATTTTGTCACCTTTCTTTTCTCTGATTCCCTCTTCGGTAATTTCGAAGCTTCGGGCTGAAGGAGCTAAGGCAGATAAAAAAAATGACTCGAGAAACAGCATTTATAAAACCATGAAACGACGTTGTAAAAATATGTTAAAAGCCCTTTTTGTTGCTATATTGTACTTGATTAAATGTGCCAAGGCTATAATAATAATTTCTCTCCATCAGTATATAAACAACTAAGAAAGAATACCTAGTTTACCTCATGTACCGTCTTCTCAGAATGTTACGATGAAGATATCATTCTCAATGCCAAACTGCACTAAGGCTCTATCCCTCGTAGCAGTCAGTTACATAAACACATCACACATTTCTTGCTGTTATTCATATATAATATCGCAAAAGAGTTTTGAGGATGTAAATTAATGACTACGGAAATTAAAGTTAAATAGTTAAAAACGTATGCTTTAAAACGTAAAACTTTAACTATCAACGGACAGTTATAAGAGGTCCCGGTCTGAAGTATCTTTAACGCACCTTTCTTTAGTGGACATCCGCGAACGGACGCGGTGAGAAAATGTCTCTATACCGAGAAGTATGTACCCTCTGCAAACGGACGCTTTCCATGTTACTACAACGGAGAGCCTTTTTAACCGAGTATGCGCCCAGTGAATTGTCTTCGATTAATATACAGAATTAAATAAGGGGTATTCGGTACCAACAAACACCCGTGGATTATGAGAAGTGGTAAGGATGAAATTTAGAGAATTTTAATCGACTATTGAAATGTTTACTTCGTACTTCTTTCGGTGGGGCATGCATGATTCCTTCTCTGCCGATAAACCTCGAATTTCTATTAACGAACGAAAAGTTGATTTCCAGCTGTAAGTGTCTACAAAATATCACCTCCAAAGTTTCTGTCATAAAGAGTGGAGACGGGGAATTCTGAATTAACAGAAGATCGATTCTTTGCGGGTGCGTACCGAGCACTTTGAAGCTGAGGAGCTCAAATCGGATGGATATAAAAATTAACACGAATTTTTGAGACGCTTTTCTTGGAATTGACCCATCGGATGAACCAAGTGCTTGAGATCATTCAAGTTGTTAATAAAGTAGTTGTGGAGTGGCCTCAACGAGTTCGGTTACGAGCAATTCGGGTTCTCTGATTCAGGAGAAAAGCCATGGAAGCTGCCCAGGAATAAAACGTAAGGAAATATCGTTAGATCGTTTCATAACTCGTCATAACACAACATTTAAAGGAATTCGCGGATCGGCATCTGTGAATGTACAGAAGGATAAGCAGCAGCGTGGTTATCAGTGATCCAAGTGGGCAACGCGTTCGACTTCGGAGAAATCGGTCCCGGATGCGATTCCCGGTGGGAGTCTATGTGCGAAATGACCTTAGCTGTCGAAGAACTGTTAACAATACTAGTAAGTAGAAGCAGAAAAATTGGAGGAATAATTGTGTGTATTTCTCTTAAATTATGTTTAACTGGAGTTGTTTTATCGTGCCTCTCCAGAAAAAACGAAAAATACCAAAGGAAAAGCTATGCCTGAGGAAAAATAGCCAATGAGTTTGATTGTATTTCATCATGAAAAACAAATTGTTATTTCGAAAGAGAAAAACAGAGAATTTTTTTAAAGACGAAGTTAGCGTTCCTGATAAAAAGTAAACTATAAACCTAATACTTACTTAAATATTATGTAAGAGAATTTATACACTAATACATTATTATTACACAATAATTAATATGTATATATGTATTAGTTTATTATAAATTTTGTGTCCCTTTGCGGATTGCGAACAAATTATTTTATTACGATTATTACTGATTTTGGCAACAAGTCTTGATATCGAGTTTCTTAAAGTAATTTGAGATTTTCAAAAACACCCCTATTCGGTGGATTCACCTCTGTAACAGTCTCCCCAAAGTTCCTAAACTACCCCTTGCAAAAGGGCTTCCCTGTGGGTTTGCAGAAATGCTAATAAGTAAACTGTGAATTTACTGTAAATATGTTCAGTAGTCTGCTAAATTTCCCGTTATTATCATCGGGTCTGTTCCTAAATCCGAACATGATATTTAATTGCTAAGAAAAGGGAAGAGTAACAGTGACGTCACACGCTTATGAGCTTTTCTATAATTGATTAGTAATGTCTGGCAATTTTATCTTCATGATTTAATTTGCTCGAAAATGAAAAGCTCATTCAGGAGATCCGTACGGACGAGATAGAATAATATTTCAATAGGAGAAGAAAAGCTGAGGTATTTCTATTTTCATGCTCGAGTACCGACTTCTTGTCTTTCCAAGGCCATCTGAGAAGAGTATTTCCCGGAAGTCATAGGTTAACGTTTCCGTGCATTTATTCCTGAGCCATTGCGGTTGGTGCATCGCACTCGTCTTTTTAAAGGAAATCAACGAATAGAGGTGAGATACAAGACGGTCATCATAGCCATTTCATCCGATTCTTTCATTCATTTCAATATTCTCTTATTTAAAAAAATTATATTGCAAGGAAGGTTATCCGCCTTGCTATTGTAAATGTACCAGCAAACGAAGGCCAAGGTTAAGGAAAGCTAGGAACCGCTAATCTTATGTGAGAGATTCACTAAACGGGATGAAGGTGGGCGTTTGGGAAAATTGGGGAATCTTCCAATCTACGCGAGAGGGAATGGCCTGTTAGAGAAGGACATTTGCATGAATGCAGAACGGCTCCCTTTGTTTTGAAGCGAGAAGATTGAGTAAACGTTCGGCTGATACGAAGAGCGCTCAATTTTTCAAACAGTTCATTCCGCACAGACGCTGAGGAAGGAAGATCGNTTAAACAATACACCGTAAAAATGTATAAAATATTTAAAAGTACACGCTAATTTATTGCTTTACTGCAAATTGCGTGAAGTACGCTGAATTGGAAAATGAATTCGGCATAATTTTGACGACACGGGAAGATAGTGCAAGATTAATTTCTCTAAGCATGAATGTGAGCTCATTGTTCGAGTCATACGGATCCGATTACATAATTAGACGTTGAGTTACGAATCTTTTCTCTCACGAAACACTGCATGTTTACATCTACACCTTGATGCTTCAATTTAGAATTTCAAGCAATTCTTCGGCAGATTTATTTTTAGCCTCATTTCCAAAAATGCGACTGGTGCCAAATGGGATCAACAGTCCTTCCACGTGTGAGCTCATAGGTGAGCTTCTATGGCATCTTCCAAACAGTTTGTAAAACATTGATCTTTTCTGGTCAATTTTCCTTTCTCACCTTTTAGGGAATGATGGTTATATTAATGCTACATAAGGATGATAAAGAATATATCTGACTGAGTAAATGAATGTCGCACATCTATATAAAATACATAAGTAGCAAAATCGAAAAAAAACAGAAAATTGGACAAAAATTAGTGAAAAATGCTGTAATTCATTTTTTATTGGCAGCGAAATTAGTTTTGGAACTTTTTTTATATTACGTTATGTTTCTGGAATAATTTTATGGAGAGTTTTATCATAAAAGATTTTTAAAAGGCCAAATTTTGCTCTGTATCATTATAGGGATAACTATTACCAATGAATGACTTAGTGAAAGGAATAAGAAACACTTATACACGTTACCACTTACTTGTTTCTTATTCCTTTCATCATGAATAGCTACCACAAAGTCGAGGCCGAATTAGTGGATTTTGGAATGACTTAGTTTTTGGTGCGTTATACTAGGATGCAGTAAAAATTGCCATAGAACACGTTCCGAATATAATTTAACTTTTTCAGTTTCCTACAGATAATTATCGGGAACCCATCACAATTGTAATGTGCAATTGTATTTATTATACAAATTGTACAATACCAAATAATGTTTTATGATATCTCCAAGAAGTTATGGCACGAATTGTAGCAATAAGTTGGTCAATGATGAAAAGTTTGAAAGCTTGATAAACATGTAACCTAAACCACTAGCTCAAACCAATTAGCTGCTTTAGTGAAGCTCAAACGATCAATGGCACAACAGGTTCCAATTCTTAAACGTTTGAAATGCGTAGAACTTTGAAGGCGCATTAAAGGTTAAATCGAGCGAAGAAAGATGCCAAATAAATAAATGAATTTGCGTATGCTTCAAAAGTTGATTACTTTTCTGAGTCCATTGCTCGTTTTGAAGATATGTTGGAAAATTATGGAGGATAGTTGATTGTAGCAGAGCACGTTTGGATCGAAGTATTACTCACCACCACTAGCACTTTGGTCGCTTTGGAAATAGAGCAGCGACGGTGCCTGGAGTAGAGGTGTAGCCGCGGGAACCAATGGAATACCAGGCGGAGGAACCCTCCAGTCAGAATTATGCCAATCCATGAAGCGATCATCCGTTTCCTGCATATCTGGTACCCAAGTAAATCCTTGAAAAGAAACGGTAGAGAAAAGAATGAGAAATTATTGAGAAAATAGAAATGACCTGAACTAAAGGAAAAGGGTAAAGGTGTGCACCTAGGAAATGCCCCAAGGAAAAACAAACGTGGAAAAAGACTGAGTGAACCGAGACACAAATCACGGAATCTTATTATTTCCGGGAGGTTGATTTAACTAATTGAGCTATCGAGCGAGAGCATTCGGACATGCAGTTTTGGAAAAGATTGCTGTCAAGGGCGAAGTGGTTTCGTCCGACTATGCGGAATTGTCCACAGCCAACGTCCTCGGACCAGTCAAACTTTCTTCATGTCCGTTTACCTGAACTAAATATAGAAAATCGAATATCGAAGAATAAGAAGTATTCAGTGCTAAGATACATGTAGCTTGCTGTAAATCGTAGAGAATAGGTTAGTTCCGGATCCAGAGTGCCATCCCAAGTGGTCATCAACCATTGGCATTTTCTGTTTCGGATTATATTTCAACAATCTCCAAGCCGACGTAATAGAAAATGCACCCGCATGCACTTCCGTAAGAACAACGGTAGGATTTTTGGAAAGTGGAAAGGAGAATAGAATCCTAACAAGATATCCGAGGAATTTTTAGGAGTGGTACTTGATGAAAAACTGACATGGGAAACAATATTGAAAACAGCAATTAAAAGGCTACGACAACAGAATTCGCCTAGTATTTATTTTATTTTTTAATTCGCCTTTCCCGTAATTTCCCTTATTTAACAGATCTCAAGCAATCATAAACACTAAACTACTAACATACCTAACTAATACCCGACCCATGCTCACATATGCATCCCCACCCACCCACTTGGCGTTATACGTATCAATCCTACCTACAGAGGCTGTATAGCTTTGAAACCAAATATATACAAGAACTATAATAAAACACTTTTCTCTTAAATCTCAAATAAAATAACCAAAAGATTCAACTCAAAACTTAAACATATTCAAAATACCTTACACAATCTGGGTTTACGACTTTAAAACAACACTCAGTAAATATCGCCGTTCAAAAACTGCACTGAATTAATAAACACTTAACATAAACACCCTATCTTAATCCGAGCCAGATGCTCTCTCCTAATCCGCGATCTTCAATAATAAGTGAACTTAAAAGTTCTGAATAGAAAACCATAGATAAGACCCCGAGGCACGAGTTATGAGCAAAAGTTTTCTGCCAGAAAGGGAATTTTATTCGTCGTCGTCAACTGTGTATGCTAAGCATTTCATCACCTAATATTTGTTTCGGTTATCACATGGTACTCAGCACTTAATCTCAATTAAGGCATTAAAGATGAGTAACTGAAATAGATTACCAAATGGGGTTTAATTTAGATTAATAAATTTAAAGTATAGTGAACTGTTGAAAGATTTGAACAATTACTGGAGAAACTTACAATTCTCTTGGGTTTTCAAGAATTTACTGTTGATGAACCCATAAACGGTCGTCACTTATACCCTTTTTCCGGTACGGGCCCGGTTATAAAATATCTATTTTATATTATTTTCTAATTAATATTTCTCATCGGCGTAGTGTTTCTCGAATTTTTAATGATGTACTAAGGTTTAAATATGTTTTCATAATGAAAAGTGTAAATACATCATGAAACGAATCAATGAAAAAGTTTATCCAAGTTCAGTTCTTTTCCCATTTGACTTGTAACGAGGAGATGCGTTTCTGAAAGGCAAAACAGAATCGGAAATGATCGCTGCATTTCCTTTGCCCTGAATAAATGCTAAATTAGTTTTTTATGTATGTATTTATACGAATCCTGAGTAATTTTTGTAGGTACCTTCGAAATGAAATATCATCTGGGCATAGAAGATGAACTGCCCCTTGATATTTATTTTCAGTATTAAATTTGCTATAATTACACGAAATAAGAATTTCGCTTCATGTTTAGAGAATGAATTCAAATCGGAGGTTTAAAGATTGATTTCAAGCAAATCCTCGGATTAATTTTCGTATTATGAAACAAGACGATTATTTAATCGACTGAGAAGAAACGAAGCAAACTTTGACAAAGGTTATCGACTATAGATCAAAGGAAATTAGCATGGGTTTTCAGTAGTATTCAGTACTATCGAGTAGTTCATATAATGGTCATTTATTTTAATATTCTTATATTTAACATGTACATAATTTAGTACAATCTTCTGATTAGACATTTGTTAGAAATCGATTCCTTTAAAACTATGAGTGTCCCACTAGAGTGGTCACGCGCAACTCAGCCCAGAGAATGAGTGCATCGTTTCCGATGCGGGGGGGACCGAGACAGTCGAGAGAACGAAAATATGCCTATCTTACAGGGGCTGGGATAATTATGCACGCTACATCTTACAAGAGATATTTAAAAAATTCCCATAAAAAATTAACTGGATGGAAAACGAGGAGATGAATACGATTATGCAGCAAGGTAATTGATCTTTCCGAGGTTGGGGAACTAGATTGTGATATCTTACAAAATGTAACCCTTTTAAGTGTATGTTTAACCATAACCCCCCTCCCTGCGCCACTGTAGTGAATACATTTAAAAATTCTTAAAATTATTACTATTAACATTTCTTTCGTCCGAAAAACATGCGAATTGATCTTAAAATATTACATGAAGAAGGAAGCGGATTTAGAACATTTTCGATCTTAAATATCTGCATACCCGGAAATTGACCGCGGTAAACACGAGGTTTGAAGTGTTACCTTTCAAGAAGAGAAGTTGTTTTGCATTCGAGGAACAAAGTGAGGTGCGCCAGATGTGCATTGGCGTGTCCACCGTCCGCTTCCCACTCACTGGACCATTAATTGAGTTGGAAGTGAGCTCTTTCGCAAAGGAGAAGAATGGAAAGTTGAAAGAAAGAATGAAATCTCAAAGAGCCCTCTTTGATGGGAAGGAGACGGGCACTGACGGCTGTCGTGAATGAGATTTGCACGGGTCATGAGTAAGTGGGCAAAAGTGTTAAATGAAGTAGAGATTAGCGACCTCGCTACTGAAAACTTAAATCTATCCGATGTTAAGGAGTGAAGCGGATTTCATCACAAGATTGGATTAATACAAGATATAAGCATTTACGAATACAAATATCGAGAATTCATAAAATGAGAAATACTCGCATGTTCTTAACTTTTGATGAGCGAATCGCTAACTCAATAAGTTGAAGAATGATTACGTAACATCTGTGATCGCTGTCCATGCATCTTTTATGAGGAAGATTAGATGTACGGTAAAGTTGAAAATTTTGACAATGAATTATAACGTTTGTAATTATAAACGTAGATAACCGTACTTATTTACAGAAAAATCTGTCTTTCTGTTCCTATTGAGGAGTTTAAGGGGATTTTGTAGATCGTTTCGTTAACTTTGAACAAACATAATTATCTTATGCAAGGAAATTAAGACTTCCTGGGAAGAAAGCAGAATGGAAATTCTTGCTACTCATATATTCAAAATACGCTAATAAGAGAAGTTGCTCACCATTTCAAAAAACACGCTCTTCCCTCGTCATTCCACCGCTTTATTTACAAAAGTAACGGGTAAGTATCATTTCGAAACATGGAGGGACCAAGATAGTTCCTAGATAGTTGTGCACTAATTTTATCCAGAATACAATTTAGTGCAGCTACAGATTGTTGTTGCGTAGTATTGTTATGTTCAAGAATTATCTGAAAACGTTCACTGTTAACTTCAAGTTATCAAATTACGTCATTATTATTTATGATTTTAACTCAATCAACGGTTAAATGCATTAAATGGTATATCAAAATGGAAAAAGTAATACATTTTATTAATTATAATTAAATTCAAACGAAGAATCTCGGGCTCCCACATAGCCAAATGGGCAACGCGTTCGACTTCGTTGAAAGCGGTCCCGGGTTCGATTCTCGGTGGGAGCTTATGTGCGAAATGACCTCAGATGTCGAAGCACTTTTAACAATACTACTACTACTACGAAGAATCTCCTCGATTTCGAAAAATATAACTGATTGATCTTATAAATAAATTCTTTCTTATTTGGTTGGACTTCGTGTAAAGACATTCTGAAGGAATAAAGAAAACTTTGCATTATCCTCAATAAGTTTATTATCACGATCGGTTTCGGCTACACAGCCATCATCACTGGTGATTTATTTGATTAAATAGTAATCATCAGTGATGATACCTTTGATTGATCTTAGTTAATGATTAAACCTATGGAACTTAGACCAAAATCCCTATTCGGGAAATATATACAGTATCATTATTTATTCAAAGCAATTTATGTTTAATATTTACATTCGTCAATTTTGTATCAGATCACAACCATTGCTTGGTGGTTTAAAGTAAATAATAGGAAAAATTGTCGAGTAGCATGTTTCCGTTGCTCGGAGAAAAACAGCATTTGGATTAGTTTTTGCGTTTTATGTCTTCTACTTAAGAGCTAAGCGTTTCTATTCAAATAACTAGACATTCGAAAAACGGGCCTGCGTGGAATATTTATCCCTGCAATGCATTGATAAACACGTATTATTGCATGTCAGCATGATCCGAAGTTCAATATACAAACACATACGTTGCGTAGCATAGCGAGCTGCACAAGAAAAAAGTGGAACTATAAAAAGGATTCTTAGAGAAGATTTAAAACAGCTGAGATAAGTTCTGAACCAAATGATATCAGATATGAAACAAGAGGTTCATTTCGCAATGTTGTGATGAGCAGATTACGAATAGTGCAGCGAATGCAGTTTATGAATTTCAGAGCCGCTCTTGTTCTTCGCCCTTGAACTTTAAATCGAACATCATATTTGAATGAACCTTCGTTCTAAAACTTCCACGAGAGTTTCAATTGGTGTTGTAAGGAAGTTCCGAGAAGAGAGGATTGGCCGCATTGCGAAAAATATGATTCATTTGGTCGCTAAGAAAAACGACCTCGCCTCAAGAGTTGCAAGGCAGAGCATGTGCATAGAACAAAATCATAGATTAATACTCTAAACTTTGGTTTTGAGCAGTTTTAGCCAATACTCCATGCAATGCCAACTATCCATGCAATGTAATCAAGTTTCTAAAGTCAAGCAAATTTGGAATTACATTTTTTATAATAGTTTTTGAACGCATATGTCATAAGTATGGTTCTCTAGTAGTAACATTTGTTATATCTCTTCTTATTTAAAAGAACAAATTTAAATATTTACTCGCTTATCTCTCTGGGTAATGAATCAACCCTGATTTGCACATCACAGGAGATCAGAAATAATTTGGATTCAATTTTTTAAATAGTTTTTCAAAGCATATGTCATGAGTATGGGCCTCTATTAGTAACATTCGTTATATCTCTTCTTATTTTGAAACAAATTTAATATTTACTCTCTAATCGAATCAGCCCTGATTTGCAAACCACAAGAGAAGATTTTAGAATAACAACTCTGAAGACTATGAAGCAAATGAAGAATTTCGTGGTAATGTCGAAAATGATCGTTTTTAAATGAGAGCTCTAAAAATTTACAAAGGCATAGTTGTCATGATATTGATCATTCTGAAAACCATTATTTACTTAATTAGTAACGACCCAAGGTTTACATAATGTGGGGCCCAATGGAGTGAATTCCCCATCAGAAATACCATATTTCCCATTCGGAATGGGAGCTAAGGCTAACTGAAATATCAGTGTCAAGGATGCAATGAATTGCTGTTCGCGAATTTCTTCAAAAGGCTAAAATTCGATTCTCTAATATTAATTCGATTCAGCAGCATATTCTCAGTATAGCATTCTTCGAATAAAATATTCTTACTTCTACCATAAATTAATGATTTGAAAAGCTGTTTTTGCAAATTTGGGTTGAATAAACATTCAAATTTAATAATCATTAGCGTAATAAGAGTTACTGCGTAAAATTTTGAGCTGTTAGAACTTGAACGCACCCAAATTTCCCAGCGATAATCCTCTGGGATAAACAAAACCCTAAAAAGTGTTCTCAGCCATGGAATCATAGCAACGCCGTTGTAAAAATGTGTTTAAATTTTTAAGTAGATAACTTCGAGAATTAACAAAAATTTCAATTTTCTGGGGCAAGTACTTTTTCAGAAAAAA
>KZ308159.1:882652-1115641 GCA_000376725.2 Ladona fulva
GAGACACACCGGCATCGAAGTCGCACCCCCATTTCAGTAGGGAAAACTCAAGAAAGAAAGTTTTATCGCCACAGTTAAAACTTAATTTATAATTTCGTTAAATTTTAAGTTTCAGTTTTCGCGATACGTTCTGTTATGATAATATACTCAAATAGATCAAGGTCGTTCGATATTGCACCTCCTCCGTCGTCACCGAAGCTAGCAAAACGGTAGAGAAGGCCAACCTTCGCATATAAGACGTTATACGTCGAAAGGCGGCTTGCAGGGTACATGTGTAGATGTAGATGAACTACAAAAATGAAGTCTAACACAATGAAAAACTCACCCATTCGTTGTCATCGTCAACCTTAATGTGCTCGCCGTCATCCTCTGAGGACATGTCCGAGCGGCCGTTGTCACCTAAGGAGTAAGAAAGTTCAAGCATTAAGTATTATTGAAGATAAGTCTTTGGTTATAAATTCTCAGGATGAAATGAGAAAAACTTGCGGATCCTTGGTGTAGGAGAGAAGCGGATGGAAGAGTTTGAGCATCGCACGCGACCAAGGTTAGTCAATGAAATGAAGCAGCGGTTAGCAGATGGGCAGTTACGTGGAAATTTTCATAATTGGGTATAACCCCTAAACCATTATACTAATTCAAGCGCTGGCGGAAGGCGGATGGAATTTTATTTTGGAAAATTGAATTCATCAAACCAGTCGTATCCGCCCTCCGTTGATGATGGAGCAGTGATTGTGTCTGCATCTTTGACCAAGAGGTCGAGGATTCGAATTCCGCCGCCGACATTGGTGTTTGTGCTGTTTTTTTCATTGTCCTCCAAGTGCCCACGGTCCTTAATAGCTCAAATCTCTGAAAAAGTACCAAGCAAAAAAATCCAAGGGTATGGGAACCAACTTAAATCTTTTGCTTACATAATACAAACAAACGATTCATTACACATCTTCCGCGTTTACCAAGCACCATACTAATGGATTCAGATATCCCGTTAATAAAAGGAGTTCACTTAGACTGGTCTTTCGCAAATCTCCGCAAAAAAATGTCCGCGCCAATTCTTTTCTTCTTGATAAATAAGGAGTTATAGAGCTCCTCAACTTTGCTGTACGTAGTTTTTTCTACATACACGAAATCACACTACAATAATAAAAAATATTCTTTTTTAGATGCAAATCCCATATCCAGATACAATGACTCTCTTCTCATTCTTAATATTCGTTCCCATAACTACTATCTACAACTAATTTTATTCCGATCGTTTTTTATTGTTAAATTGATTTTACTAGCGCTGAATTACGATGGTATGAGGGCAATAATGATGAAATGCATGATATATTCCTACGATTGAGTTTGTAATCATAAATTGTCGATTCATTTTCGCTTTCATTTAAACATTTTGGAATACAGCCAATAGTTTTCACGAGTGGAAACGTTTGATGGCTCCAACTTTAAGAAGCTTTCGTTTGCCAGGTTGAAGCAGTTCGTGATATTTCTGTGCGAGCGATCCTTCATAAATTTGAATGTTATTCAGTGTTCAAAACATATATTTCTTTGTTTTCGGTGCATATGCTTAAATGTCAATTTTATTCAACAATACCCTGAGTAATTAAGAAATTTTGTAGAAGATGATACTCTGAGAACCACATATGTAACTATAGGGTCCGGTTCGTTACATCTAGAAGTGGTTTGTGGAAATATTTTTCGACTAAATTTCATTATATATTTCAACGTTTTCACTACATGCTGTATAGTTTCCTAGTTGATAATTAAAGAGGAAAGTGGTATAAATGTTTCGATAATTGACTTTTCCTTGATACAAAATAAATGGTGATAATTTGTGAAGGTTCCCAGAAGTTCGCAGTGAATTCTTGCCTAAGAGCGATTCTGAAAAACTTTTTTCGTAATTCATTGTTTACATCCTTGCCAATGTCCATGCATACTCTTTCGGTGTATACATGATTTGGTCACATTTAATTGAAGCTGTTCGGTGTAAAAATAAAATCATTAAATGCTATAAATGCTAATAGCATTTTCTTTCGATACATCTTTAATACGATGGCTTTTGAACTGTTTTCATTGTTTCTAAGGTAAGACAGCGTTCACTTTAGATGGCACAGCCTCCCACACAATGAATTAAGCTAATAAGTATCCTGTTTTCCAAGGCCATGAGCGTTGTAGAAGGCCTCCGGAACGAATTTGCCTCACCGGACATAATGAGTGTGTGAAATGGCGACACAAAGTTGAACAATTTGTTTTTGGGCTGAGGCAGTTGCGAAATGAAATGAGGATATGGGGACGCGGAAGAGTGACGCGGGGAAAAGAAAGGTGCACAGCGGCGAAATTTGATGTCGTCGGAGATAAAATAGGATGGTGGAGCTGACTCTGATGGAAGGCGAAGGAGCATCGTGAAAGTTTGTGCTTTTAAAAGGGAAGACTGTGCTGCGTTTATATTCACCGCTGACTAATGGGTACGATCTCGTGGGACTTTATAGTCCGTATATAGCGTCATCTTTCCGCGGGAATCGCACTTTCGTTTACATCATCGCCAGATCCGTGTATTCTACGGAGAAATAAGCAATCTCCTTAATGATGCTTTAGTGATTAGTATATCGGGTTCACTACCTGTTTACGTTCGTAGCATGTTATCGGCGGCTGCAATTGTATTTGTTGAAAATTATAGAGAACAAAATTTATGGAGCCATTAAATAACAGTTGAATTCATCTAAATTTATCAAAGGTGGTTTCATTTTCCAGTTCACTCAAAATCGATACGAGTTCAAGAACATAGAAAAATCGTCTATGCTACGAAAATTAAATGTTGGAGAAGGCAGCCGGTCTCTACTTGAATCGATCGCGAACATAAACTGAACCTTTGAAGAATGGCTGAAATATACAGCATATATATTGATACAATCTGTGAAAAATTAAGTCTAATAACGGATCATAATAGGAGAAACGTTTTGGGCTTAATGAAAACCACATTCAGATTAAAATGTGACATAGTAGCGAAAATTAGACCAACTAAGTAGTGTTTCCATAGAAAGGAGAGCGATTCTATCAAAGGTAAAACTTGATGATGAATTTTCGATCAAATATACAGGCGTAAATATAAATTAAAGAAAAAGTATGTACTTCGCTAAATTTAATCTTACAAAATTTAAGAGTAATCGCGAAATGAACATACCATTCCCGAGTGTTTATCTGAACCGCTGTTACTCAATAAACAGGCAGATTTTGCAGATAAATCCATTTTGTCTAAATTTTCAAGAGATCTGCGCTAATTATTTATTAATATGTATTGAAGAAATGAAGATATAAATGTACTGATGCAAATTACTTATTATTTAACAAAATCGGAACTTCTGATTAGTGGCGAAATTCAGCAGTCTATGGCCAGAGACGGAGAACCACTTTGAGACCCCACCAGGAGATTATTAATCATAAAAGGAACAAAACATGCTTTTTAAGGCTCTCATTAACAGTGAAGTCCTCAGCTTGCAGCTAATGGCAAATCCGTCCCAGCTTCTGATTCTCCTATTCGTAAGAAAATATTGACGTTGAATCTCCAAGGTCCAAGACCAAGGCTTCGCTGATAAATTATTACAATAATATCAGTGAGCACATTTTTCACACGACCCTATATAACCGGCAAAAAGCACTTGATTATTTGCAAAATATAAAATTCCATTCTCATTTACTATGAGTATATCGGGTTGACCTTGAGCAAAGAAGAAAGTAAGGAAATTATAGCTCCAGAAAACCCATTTCAGTAATTTAGCTGATGATAAAATGCGCAAGTAACGAAGCGACCGTTGGCTATAAAACTGGCCTTAAAGAAACTTTCCTGCTGAGAAGTAAATGAAATACTGATGCCAGTTCTAAAACTAAGCATCGCATCGAAAATAATTTGATTGTATCGGTAATGAAGATTGATGAATATAATAATTTACAGGGGATAGTGTCACATGGCATTAATTGTAATGGGAATCGTGACTAGGAGGTCGATATTTACATTAAAAACAACAATAGTTAAATACACGCGTAAACGAGATCAATCTTATTGTATATCAGTGGCGATGTCCTTGTTAATATATTTAAAAAATCGTGCTACATAAAATTATCGTATAGAGGACATGGATACGGATGAGTTCGCGGTATCAAAATACCTTTTGGGGATTTTTCTAGACAAAATTGCCCTACCATAGGAATAAATACTCAAAGATGGATGTGAAATACGATGAAAACCTACCAGTAGCAAAATCCGCTGTTTCGGCCTAAACTTTGGTCTCTCTTGATGAGGGAGGAATAAAAACAACTGTTACCCGTTGCCACAGAATTTTAATCTTCGACGAACTAGGGTTCACGAATGGCTTCATCATTTGGCTTTGCCATGCGTTGCCACCTAGTAGGTCGTAGAAGATTAAAATTCTGTGGTAACGTGTAAAAGTTACTCTCACATACCAATATGTCTCTCTTGATTATTAGTACATACTATGATGGAGCGATTGCTAAATGGAATCAGAGTTTAAAGTTTCATCTTTGCATTAAAACTTCAAGTTGAGATGATACTATTTTTAAGTTAAGGAGTGAAGGAACTACTCGTACGAGTAAAAAAAACCGCATTTGTATGAAAGACGGAATTAAACAACTCTCAATTCCCTCAGGATTGACTTCGTGGTATGTTTCCATGACGATGAGAATAAAAAAAATTAATAAAAGACGAAGTTTACCCGCACCACCAAGAGTGCGACCATGGTTGCAATGCTTCGCGTCTTCTGTCACTGAAATAGTGGTAAACGTTGTGTTCTTTGTAGAATTTTTTCATTCTCAACGTCATGAAACAACTCTTAGAGAAATAGCACCTCACGCCCTCTGCCTCCCAACTGAAGCGAGATTTGCTGAAAAGGGTATGGCTTTCTTCAGACTTCGTATAGAAAGAAAGCATGACTAAAATTGTCACTGAAATGATGGTAGACTGACGGTAGATATCGAATCCAGCTCTTAGGAAGGTACGGATGATAAAAAAATGCGAGAAAGTCGGTATTTTTCGAGGGATTAAGCGCTACAGCATGAGCGAACTTTCGCAGAATCCGCTTCGTTCGAATGCGGACGTAAATGAAGCGCAAACGCATTGGCATCGTTTCTTTGAAGGATGGAGAGACAAGTACTGCAGGAGAAATGCGATTAGCGCAGCTCTGATCGAGCATACGTTCGGGAAAAACTACTTTCGCGGAACAAGGTCATGATAAGGCGTACCACTGAGAATGTTTTGCTCTACATAGATAGAGAGATAGGAGGAAGGAATGACGTGAAGGAAGACTTCCATCTCGCAGAATTGCTAATCGGCGCCTGTATTCAACGGTATAAAATCATGAATCGAATCCCACTTTGCATTTAAGGAGTGTAAAATTTTCTACTTCGTTGTCTGTCTACCTTTGCAAATTACCATTCATTCTCCTCTCTTGAATACATCATTAATAACTCATTCATTTTCTTGTCCTTACCCAGGGAGGGACGGATAAGGAAGCACGCCGGTTTACTCAAGGTTCTACTTTCACGTTTTAGATAGAGAAGCTGCGTGATTATCTTCAATTTCGAACTAGGGCAAGGTGACAGTTGAGATACACTCACTCAACTCACGGACTTAGCAGCAAGCGCAAGACCACATCCGTATTTAATGCAGGTGTGAACTTGAGTGACGTCTGGAAGGGGTTGCAAGCACGCACTCTTTTCTATTCCGCTATTGTTAACCATGGACTCATCTATAAAATAAGCATCTATGATATACAGGAAGTATATACTTGAATACATGTAGATGTTGGAATGAAGGAAGTAATTCCTAATTTTAATTCAAAATTGAATCAACACTGTCAATTCGATGTGAAAAGATATTAGCAATCCAAAGCTCTCTATTTTTAGCTAACTTTATAACTTCGAATACATCAAATTAAATAGATTCGATGGGATTCATTTATTTGGTCAACTATCAGACTTTTCGAATAATAGATGGAATTTCTTAATCATTTTTACGAAATCATACAGCATGATTATGAAGGTGATGAATCATTTTTGTTGATAAATGATGATGAATGAACTTCCCAGTTCTTTGTGTTACTTTCTCGCTGTTATCTTCCCTCTCCATGCTGGACGAAAGAGCAATGTGACTGGAGACGTAGTAATAGAGGCCTCCTGAACTCCGAAATACATTATCATATGCAATCAAACTTATTTTGTCCGTTTCCTTGTCGAAATAAATTTTTACGTGTTCCTTAAAGGAGAAAATGCCAGCAAAATAACTGAACTACTGTTAAATTTATATAATAATGGGATTGAACGCCAAACGATGATTTGGCCCTTCTTGATTTCATAGGCGCGTAGCATTTCACAGGTACTTTTAATTGGAAATTTTCTTTTTCTTTTTATTTCAATTCAAGTCCGCAGTTCCAATTGCGTACACATGATTAAAATAATTATTTTGCAAGAAATTTAGACACATAGTTTTCATTGAAGTCCATTGGTATGAATTCCGTTAACGGAGAATAAATAACTTATCAACTATCTTCCTAGATTTATTCCCGTGAAGGTATTTATTTTATTATAAAAGACCATCCTGATAGAGGTCCTGTACAAGACAATTGAAGAATTTCGGGCAGATATTCTATTAATATAGAAGCCGGGATAGATACTTGGGAAATCATTTTTACCTCCATTTATTTTAACGACGATTAGTATTGATTTATTTTCATTTTATTAATTCATGAAGTAGTTTACCTAAATAGCATTTCAATTCAATTAAAATTGTCGTTTAGACAAGACTATTTTAGGGGCATTTCCTGATTACAATGTAAAAATACTTTTTGTTATAATCTATTATTATTAGATTTTTATTATTAAATGACTGTTAGACAAAAGGGAGTAGGAGGAAATAAGTCAGTCATTTTCCAAAACAAAGGAAAATTTGTATAATACAACAAATTCCTCGTTATCTGACTTCAATTATTTCCAATTCACTCCAAGTTAATGTCAATTCATTAATACCTTAATCGTAGGAATTCTTTGGGGATATTATAGCAGAATACCACCAAATACAAGTGAAATACAAGACAGGCGACAAAGAATAATAATGGTCAATGAACTGCAATGGTGGCAACAATTAGTGTTTCTGAATTGAGAAAAATAGGACAATGATAGCGGCCACACAGCCTTCCATCAAGTTTGAAAAACAAGTTTTAAATACACAATTCTACCGTGATAAGAATGCTCACGAAATTTTAAGATTAGATAACTTATTAGGATATTATTATCGGTGTTGGGGATGTTCTACTTAGTTTATTTCGTCAATTAAGAAGTATCTGCTGCTTTATGAGAGTTTCAAATTCAGAGGATGTGCCATATGGTGAGATAAAAACGAAAATGCACCACCCGTTATAATACGGATGTATCTCCTTCGGTAAAGATAGGAACCATCATTGCATGCTTGTAACGCGATTCAAGCTGATCATGAAAGGAGCTCTTTTCCAGAAATCTTCAAACAAGAGATGCATTCATGAACGGGAGTCTATCAGTCATAATTACTTAGCTCTGCCATGTCCTTGTCGAGACCTTCATCTATTTCTCAAGAGAAATTTTACTTGTTAACAACCACTATATAAAAGGAATCTTCGGGTTTCCTCAGTGAACGTCAACGCTCTTAGATTCATCGACATATATTTTGAATGGTATCATTTTTAAAAAGCATTTGCTCTCTTGTCTTCCCAACGAAAATCTGATTCGTTTCTACCAAATGAATAGATTCGAAATGAATCCACTTTTGCCTATTGCACCAAATTAATCGTTGAGATGAATTATCTCTCTTGTTATAAAGTCTGAAAAATACATCTCATGAACTATTAATGCGCATACGAATGATTTTATTTATAAATATTTTCGTTAAACTCGAGTACTACTGGACACACACCTTTAAATCATAATACTTCATCAAATAACGATACTCAACCGTTAATAAGTTACTCCTTATCTTATAAAAAGAGCAGAGGTTAACGCCAAATGGTTCAATTAAATTATACACACCAAATATACGCGTTTATCGCTTGAAAGGTTAGTTTTGTAAAGGTAAACTAGAAATAATTATGGTTCGATATCATTAAGACTATAATTCATTAAAATCCTACGTTCAGAAAATCATGGTCAACATCAAAAGAATTGGAAAGCTATTTCGGTTTGAAATAATTCAAATGTACGTTAAATCCCCTCAATCATCTGATTTTTAGGAGTAAACAATAATATTACCTTTCAAATTTGACATGACTGGTCTATGTCGTAATTTTTTTCTTTCCAAATCTCTTTCTAAATTTTTTTAATTTTCTTTATTTTTTTGGGTTTTACATAGGCTTCAGAGCGTTTTCCACCCAAGATATTAATTTTATACTTTAAGGAAATCAGGAATTTGATATAGAAATCGATGAGGTACGCATTTTACCGATTCTAATCGAAAAAGTTTAGAAAAATACTATGATTCACTATCTTAGGGAAAAGACTTACGGGAATTAAATTTTTATAATCAAGTGTTGAAAGTGTACATTTGTGAAACTCTATCTCAGAAATGGAGAAAAGCGAATTTGTAAAGAAACGAATATGGGTAAGGGTGACTTTGCGCAAGATGGTGCCCACCCAGGAAAAATCCCAAGGAAGAATGGACTTGAAAAAAGTCTGACGGGACCCAAACAAATAATAAATTCATTAGATCACACAATAAAGTGTCTAAATGAAATAATACCGAGATATGACGTATAAAATACCATGTTATTCCAATAAAATCTAAAACACCGAGAAATACGGTTTTATTGGAAAACTCGAACTGGCATTTAATAAAAGCTCAGCAGTGCAATAAAAAAATCAGAATAACTATCTTTTAATCCACATCCGAGCCTCGCCAGAAATGACTTCCGTTTGAGTCTCCCAAAGGAATTAAACTAACGGGAAGGGGATGATCAACCAACTGTTCACAAGTTTTGGGCGCGGATATAATTAGTCATACTTGAACCACTAATGAGCCATTTGTTTGAATAAGTCGAACCATAAAATTTTTAGAAAGAGAAAGTCACGAGCCAATGAAAGGAAAATTCAAATGAAATATTACCACCACCTGACGCAATTGAGCAACTGCAGATGAGTTATTTAACGAAAGACAAAAAATACTGAGTTAATCTTCTTTTCAGTTATGTATACAGCTTGAAAATCGAAAAATATAGCATTTTGATACTGAAACATTATTTCGACGTATCGTTGGAAGCTTAAATTCTTCAAATAAACCGAAGATTATTCATGCTCCAGACTTATAAGTGGAAAAAGGTCATACTTTTAACGGACAATAAAATATTAGTGATATACGAGTAATTTGTTAAAATATGTATTAGTGTTTATTTTGAAATATGATTAATCTTCGGCGAATATTTTTTCCTTTGTCACTGATATAGAATAGCTCAAATTGTAACTCTATATAAATTATAGAAAATGGTTTAATTAGAGCTTCCCACAAAACTTGAATTCGACATGCAAAGTCGTCATCGTCGCATTAGATAAGACGCCCTGAAAATGATTGTACAAATTGAAATTGGTCCTATTTAAGATTCTTTGTTGCATTCTTAGCTTTTTTATTTATTCCATTAATTTTCAAACAACTGGAATATTTATTGTATTTATTGCTCAGCACAGAGATCATTAAAGATGATAATTGCTGTATTACACAGGGAAACTGTCAGCTGTCCAAGAATTCTCTCGCTAGCAGGCAGTTAATCGACAGGAAAAATGCCAGATTCTATCAACTTGCTAAAATATGCAGTGAAAATGGAATTCTCTCCTTGAAGAAACAATTCCACTTTGGAAAACAGATTTGAACAGTACTTCAACTTCGTTGTTCCTACTTGATTCTCTCTTTTGAGGTTGTCAGTATTTAGATATTTACGTGTGAAAACTGGTAAGATTAAAATTTCCAACATTACAATAGAAAGTACTTATAAAAAAACGTTTCACGTAAGGAAAGTCTGTCATTATTGTCACGTATATTACGTTAGGCGCTCAAACTTTTCAAATCGAGTTTCACGAGAAGTGAAAAAACGATCTCATGCTGAGGCAGGAAGAATACACTACTATTCGTTATTTAAAAGGAATCAGCTAATGAACATTCAGAGTTGAAAATTACTTTACTTTTAAGGTACAATGTTACCAATTTATTTTGTAAAATTTATTTGAAGAATTAGATAAATTTTCATAGAAGCCCTCCCTCCGCACTTTACTATTATCATTAATGGTCCAATTAGAAAATTGTCTGATTGCAAAATCATGAAAATTAAAGAAAGACACGAGTAACAACGTCATGTCATTTTCGGGCCATATAACTGTTTTGAAGATGAGTTACCGGTAACAAGAAAAAGAGTACACAACCTAGTGTGCCCAATACCGCTCACCAATCAAAAAGCAACAAAACTAATTGTTTTATGTCTGCGCAAACATTTTTAGCAATTTAAGTGATGGATATTTTATTTCGTTGCAAGATTTTATGTAGATGTCTCACGTTTACGTTCGCTGAAAAAGTATATACCAATGGAAGTAATCTTACTGATGGCGATTGATAACTATATTAATTAAACAAATTAGCATGTTCGCCTTAGGTGAAAATAGCACAGGGTTCGATTCCTGGTGGGAGGTTATATTTGCAAAATAACCACAGCGGTTTTAATTGCAATAAGTAAGAAGACTTGGTGCCTTGAAGACGCACTACTACTACTTCGGATCAGGAGATTTACCATAGGATTTTAAACAGTAAAAATTAATGCATAATTGACCTGGTGATGGACGCATAATTAAAAGAAACATCTGTAGTAGAGATAGGGTAGCTTTGACACAAAAGATCTCCTTATAATAGTAACTTAAGCATCCCACTTTGGCTCGAGCCAGCTCGTGGGCGTAACCATCACGTTAAAATCATCAATACCTTTAAAGAACTTTAAGGAAGACTATTTTGTTCAATAGAATGCTCAAACATGTTCAATAGAATATATTACAATAGAATAAAACACAATAGAATAGATCACAATATTTACCCTAGACAGCATTATTATCGGCGTTGAATAAACAATGGAAAACCATTGGAAACCCTCCAGAAGACGACCTCGGCTCAATTCAAGACAGTGAAGGCTATATTTGAATGGTAATGATGCCATTACGTTAATCCTGATTATAAAAGCTCAACAGTTGTAGGTAAAACGAAAATTATGTCTTCGTTAACGAAACTTCTCGAGAACGTTAAATATCTATCTAATCCTATGAACTAAATAACCAACTAATAGCTATATCTAATTTACTCTACCAAACTACTACCCTAGTACTACTACCCTACCTACCTAAGTCTAATTTTTTTGACGAAGTTCCACAAAAATAATATCGTGACTTCCGGAATATTTTTCCTTGAATTAAACAATCGCATTTCCAAAATCGCAAGAATGATTGACTATCATTAATTTAAATTTAAAAATTGCCTTAAAATTTTCGAATCGTAATCTTTGAAAATCTCCCCGAAAGAAATATCACTGTCGGGTTCGGGCCTTGCTTAGAGCATCTTCATAACATGGACAGCACACAAAATAATGAGAATATAAAAGTAGGTTTTCCCTTGGATTTCTTTACTTGTCTGCCTGAAACACCTGCATAATCGCCGTAGGACAATAACGCCCAGGAAAGAAAGTTACACAACTCTCTCCCGACGCCACTTTATCGAATACAAAGGAAGTTTCGCGCCGTGTTGGAAGCGCAAGGGGCACGTTTACGCGCGTAAGACGGCGTCAAGAGAGGATGGCCGTCCATCGCCGTCAGAAAAACACGTTTCCAACTCTCGCTCCCGCCACCTCTTGTCTCGAAAGAGGGCAGCGTACTTTGCGTAATTGCAAACGCTACGTCAATGCTTCGGCATTTGTCCTGAGGGCTATCACTCACCCGGCGTCGCCACGTCTTCCAGAAAACTGTATCGCACGCCCGGGCTTCGCACCGTGGGATTCGATCTTCCTCTTTCCCTGTTCCTCCCCATTAACGACACCGGGCGGGAGTCCTCCTCCTCCCCATCTCTCCTCCCCGGAAGAAGCGAAGCCACTCCTTTCCTAAATTTTGGAAGAACTTCCAACCGTGTCCTGGACGACGGCTGTGTACTTGGCGGGGCAACGGTTTCCGTAATGAGGTGCATTCGCCGGGAAAACAAGTACCCGTTATCGTTCCTCCATCTACTGCCCGATTTCGAGGTCCGTACACATGCCTTAACTTCCTTCCTCCGCGATTAGCACGCAGGAAAAGTCCCGTGATGCGAGGGGGTTGAAATATTTCCGCGGTTGTTCGAAACGGAAGGAGTTTCTTCTTTGTTTTCCCACCACCCTCCTTTTGTTCACCGCGCCTGCTCGAAACTAAGCCACGTTTCCGCTTCTGAAAGTAAGTCGACACTGTCTTCCGTGAAAATGTCGCACATTGTCTCTAAATCCTTCGTTTAGTTCGAAACCCATTAGGACCTAAACAGTAATAGCGGAGAGAGCCGGTATGGAAGGCAATCTCGACGACCCGAATGGTACGAATCTGATTTTTTCAATTAACACTCGAATCCTCGTTCCTTAACACTGGGCGAAATAACTATCGGAGACGACCTAACCACATTAAAGATTTGTGGAAAGAACTTATTTGAGACTCAACTTGGATCTACTCTCCTCTTCACAATGTATATTTTGTTCGGTTCACCTGTCACGAATATCTGTGACGGGCACATCGAAGTAGGGGAAATAAACTCCTTTTTCGTTCCACCGTGCTGAAAATTTTCACTGTTAACTATACTGTACATATATTGTACGTTGATAGAGGGTATATACATACACAAGTGTTCTACCTTCCGGTTTGTTCATGTGCCTAAGTATTCCATCTTTAGCGTAATCTCATCTGTATATTTCGTTTCCTGTAAATTCACACCACCTTTTTGTCATCTAACATCTTTTGCCTTTGTATTTTCCCTTGAATTCTACCCTTAATTACATTCTTCAGCAATCCTCTCAATATTTGACCCACCCACTTCCTCTTCCACGCTTAATTACTTGAAGAGTATATCCAGCGATGAATTCGACAGCCACCACATGGTGGCAAAACTTTTCGCGCTAGTGCTTCTCACCTGTAGTAAAGAAAGAGCCGTGCCAAGAAGAAGGGTATAGCGAGGCCGGGTGGCGTGAGGAGTCTCCAGCGGTCTTCGCCGTTGATCGCCGATGTTGGACTGCTGGGAGGCCAGAGGTTCGACGTCGTCTGCTAGGGATGTGGCGGGAATCCGCGCGTGGCTTAAGAAGGATGGAGTGGGCGGCGGAGGGAGCGTGAAGCAGGAGAGAGCGTGTTCGACAGTGTTGAGGAAAGAGAGAGGAATGGAGTAGGCGTCAGTGTCCCATAGGGAGAAGAGCTTGCGAGCAGTGCCACCTCGAAGAACTGCTAGAGAAACATTTCGCCGAAGGTGAGGGCCTCATCACGAAGGAGGTCATAGCGAGAGGAAATAAATGGGAGTGGGAGAGGCTTCTTTTTTAGGGGAAGGTCTTAAAACCTGCCCCCACCACCACCACCTCCAACCGTCCCTTTTTCCTCCTTTCCTCTCCCTCCTATACATGCGGCAGGTTTCCCCGATAGTGTTGTGTTCTCGACTCCACCTCTGTTGGTGTTTTTGAGAACGACGGAACGATTCCACGAGGATCAGCTCTCCGGCTTTTGTTTAGGGCCTCCTTTGTATGCGTTCGTTCGTCCACTTCTCTATGCATAGGAGAGCTTCAGGAGGGGTTTTTCCTTCTTGGTTGACGAAGACGCCTTCAGAAGGGTGGCGGTACCATGGAGGCCTATCGACAGTTTCGCGGTATTTCTGGTTTTTTCTGGTTCTTTGGCATCTTTCGCCATTATTCATCGCGCTTGAAGGTGAGGAATCTGGCGAGGATCGGATTTCTATCGTCGCTTCCAGCGTGTAATAGCCCGTTTCGTGAAAGTTAAAAGCGCGTCTCAAGAAATAGTTATGGTATTTTCACTTGAGTGAAAGCTACGAAACTTATCTTTCCTAGTGGTCTTCCGATGACGGAGTGTAGACTATTAAATACTCTGATCCTAATTACATTGGACCAACCAAAGGTATGCACTCCAGGCGCAGGTATTTACTGCGTAAACATGGTGTTAGAAGGATTCTTAAAATTTGAAGTGATTTTATAAATCCGAAATAGAAAAATGGTTATTTCTCTATTTATTTCGAACGAAATCCTGCCACATGTCCATTTTATTCTTTAAAAAATAAGTCATTTAAAATTAAATGAAATTTTATGAAAAAATTTATCGGTACCTAATGATTTATTGTATTTCAACGAAATACGCTAAAAACTGAATCATTTTTTGTATTTTCCTGAAATTCCTTC
Organism: Ladona fulva; assembly: GCA_000376725.2. Classification (NCBI taxonomy): domain Eukaryota; kingdom Metazoa; phylum Arthropoda; class Insecta; order Odonata; family Libellulidae; genus Ladona; species Ladona fulva. The sequence goes on from KZ308159.1 coordinate 897,100, forward strand.
AATTAGCTGAAAACCATTCGTCTTTAAAGGAAATTCGCTAGAGATGGGATAGAAAGCCAAGCTTTCAATGTAACCTTGGCAATTTAAGAAGATCTTGGTTAATTTATGGGATGGTGCGGCTTAAAGGAAATACAAGTTTATTTCAACTCCATTAACTGACAAAGCGGAAGAGTAAACATTGATCAACAAGTATTTTAGTTAAAAAGAACGATAATACTTTCTTTACCTACATGCCCTTTATGAAATGAAAGATTTTCTTGGATTCTCAACTTTTGCCGACGCAAAGTAGAGAGAGAGAGAGTATGATCACCCTCACTATCTATTAAAATGCATTTGATATTTCAATATTCAGGAAATTAAAATATATGTAGGTTATGATTTGAATTTAGGAAAAAAATAAAATTAAATATAATCCGCGATAAATTTAGAGAACGAATCAGCCAAATGACTAACCTCGAAAGATTGTATCTTTATCCCAGTCATTATAATATTTACTTTGAACGTCCTTCCTCTCTCTAAATTACTATAATTCTGTATTCCAGCTTCTCAGAATCGAAAAAGTAAGCGACAGATACCATTAAGAAAGAATTGCTGGGCTGGAAACACGGAACGCTTAGAGCTGTTTGAAGGGCTGCAGGTTGAAGGGATAGGAATCACCTTGTAAGTCTCAAAGCCTTAAAGTTTGCACATAGTACATGCAACAGAATGGTTTCCAAATCAAAAAGGTTTCTATCGAATTATCAATAATGGTAATACATCGAATGAAAATCAGGGAATTGCAAAGAACCGAAATTCTCCAAGCGAAGACGGAGATTAATCTATGTTTTCTTTACTCTCTCTTATCTTTTGGCATTCAAGGCAAACAAGGTTCACACATGCCAACTAATATCTTAGAATGGAATTTACTCGTCGCTGAATTCACAGACTCACACCTGATGGATGGCCGGAGAGGAGGCAAGAACCTTCGCAGTGCCCCATACTTCTGCCTAGCACAACCCGTTTGTTGTGATACGTACTACACCCCACTAGTCCTTCGGAAGGGACGTTAACCTCAGCGGCCACACGGGGCCTTCTCCCACGTCTGGTCCAGTAGTGATCATGAATCTCGTAGACAACTTCGCAGAAATATTTCCATTGTCATATTCACTTCAATCCAGGTAGTATTTACAGTAACTTGCAAAAACAAGTCGTTTCAAATTTCAGTGTAAAATTGCAGAAAACCATTCCACAAGAATACCAAGTCCATCACAATGTGTTACTGGAAAAAAATACGTTTCGTTGTTTAATGTGTGTATGATAAGGTAAACATTAAATGGAAAAGGTACGCGGCAGATAGGGCAAATATTAAATGGAAAAGGAATGCGGCATGTGATATACTTTGAGTTTCCACTCCCTATTATGACTGCTCAGGACATAAATATGTGCTCTATTGTGGGATTAAACTGAACTGAATTTTGGTTCATTTCTTGAAGGATGAAAATTCACCCATACCGAAATCGATTGAAAACAATATCCTTATGTGGGAAAATTCTGTATCACTTGGTTTAGGGCACTGGAATCAGGTGACTACGCAAAGAATAGCTCAGTTAATAGTTTTACTCAAACTGAAGCATGGCTACGCAAAGAATAGCTCAGTTAATAGTTTTACTCAAACTGAAGCATGGCAGAAACTAAAACTAAAGCAGATGGCTAAAACTAGAAGCGGAAGCCGGAAAAAACTGACCTTCAAGGTCCTCAATGGGATCATCAATCTTACACCTTCACTCACGTGTCTCAAGATGCGTGTGAGAGTAAAATAATATCATACGGATTATATTGAAATTGCTGCAATTGTAAAGAGCAAAAGAGGGGAACGTTTGGCTTTTTTTCCATGCTAATAATCCATACTAATTAGATAATGATTGTCTGTGTTGACCAACATAATACAACACGGCTCTGATAAACTGATTCTTGGCAAATTGTTCGCCTATTGCCTCACCAAAAGAGGCAAAGGGGGGTTTGTTATTAATTATGAATTTTTTTGAGTGAATAGAAATCTTAGTTAGTTCCTTAAATTAATCCTTATTCCTCTTCCCTCTTTAACTCTCATTCAATTAAAACAGGTAAGTAAGGTTAAGTATGGGTTTCATGATTGCCTGGAACACAGGACGGTGTGAAATGCTGATACTTCAGGCTTCGTTTGAAGAAGCGAACGTTTTCTTTTAATTCACAAAGAAATTCATTAAGGCTTCCATAGAAGAAAGGATCGATACATTTCCTAAGTCATACTTATTACAAGTATTTATGCTGTTCAAAAACAGAATAAAATTCTGTAATATTCCCTTTAGACAGATTTCCTGATAAAAGACCGACAGAAAAAGTTTTTTATTCAGTAAAATTAATCTTAAGAAATACTTCTTAGTTTTTCAAGGAAATGCTCTAAAGAGTTTCACTAATTACGATCGCCCGCTTAAATGATACGGGATAAACCGCATCATTTAAAACTGTTTCTATTCACACAATTTGCTTGGACGGACCGGTAAATCTCACTCTAAGCTATCTGTAGACGAACTATTAAATGTTTCGCAAAACAGCAACGCTACATCCACTAAGTGAATTCGGAGTGACTAAAAATTAACACTATCGATTTCTTCATATTTCTATAGTATATAGTAGGACGAAACATTGCTATCATATGTATAAAAAGCAAATGTCTGTCCGTCTCTCCGTCCGTCCCGCTGTTTATGTCAGAATTCTGTTTATGTCAGAGATATATTTATATAGAGATATACTTACGGGAGGTTTTTGGAGGGGTTTCCCTACCGTCCTTGGGCAAATGCCGGGCAATCCTATGTTTAATATGTTATGCTCCCCTCCAGCACTGCCACCTGGCTAAAAGGCCAAATTGCAGTGAAGATGAAAATAAATAAATAAATATATATATTATGAGATATTTTCATCATATATATATAAAGCAAATGTCTGTCCGTCCCCCTGTTTATATCAGGAACGGCTTGACTGAGAAATCTGAAACAAATTGTGTTACTACGATGCTGAAACCCCCAGGAAAACTATTCTCATCCCTGTAAAGGCCCAGGTTGGAACCCAGGAGCCCAAAATACGTTTCCAAAAGAGATGAACGTAAATTACGTTTTCTTGGCTTGCAGAGGTTCTTTCTTTTATAAAATTGAATTAGAAACAATGGTCCTACGAAATAAGAGATATACGAGATAAGTGTCGCAAGAAAGGTAAATGATCATAGAATCTTATTTCAGTCATGAAACATTCATATAATTTCGAAATTGCGGGATGGTTGATAAAATACACGGAAAATTCGTAAAAATGTTCGGAACTACCCAACCCTTTGACGACCAAGGCAATTGTTTGTGTTGATTTCATAAGTTATCCCATAAAATACACAGGTACAATAAGTTACTATACTTTTCCATAATAAATGTACGTAAAGTAGATTTTCGTTACCTGCAGAGGTTGTTTCTTTTACAGAATTAATGAAGAAATAATGGTCTTACGAAATAAAGAGGTGTCAAAAAACCAAAAATCATCATTAATTCCTATTTTAGTCGTGAAATATTGATATATATCCGTAATTTCGAGAATTTTGATAAAATACACGGAAAATAGGTACGTAAAATTTTTCAAATAAACAACCCAACCCTTTGACGACCAAGGCAATTGTTTGTGTTGATTTCATAAGTTATCCCATAAAATACACAGGTACAATAAGTTACTATACTTTTCCATAATAAATGTACGTAAAGTAGATTTTCGTTACCTGCAGAGGTTGATTCTTTTACAGAATTAATTAAGAAGTAATGGTCTTACGAAATAAAGAGAAGTGTCAAAAAACAAAAAATTATCATTGATTCCTATTTTAGTCGTGAAATATTGATATATATCCGTAATTTCGAGAATTTTGATAAAATACACGGAAAATTCGTAAAATTTTTCGGAAATAAACAACCCATCCCTTTGACGGCCAAGGCAATGTTGAATGTTGATTTCATGAATTATCCCATTTAAGTACACGGGGATAACCAGTTCTTATATTTTTCCATAAGAAATGTACGTAAGTAGGCTTTCATGACCTGAAAACAGTAGAATAAATATTAATAATGGTAAGAAATATATATGGAGTTTTTATGATCTTACGACGGACTGTTTCTGGCTTAAGAGGAACAAATACATTCGATTATAGATATCTATTTTAACTAAATTAAGTTCCGTCATGTTTGACTCTCGCGTTTACTAGTTAGTATATAATATGAGGAAACATTAACGTATTCAAGAGTCGTCTTAAAGAGGGATTGAGGACTTCCTTTTCTGAATAAATAAATCTCGGATATAAATAAAGACGCGCACATAAAAATTCTTAATCAAACTTTATTTGCTTGAAACTGAAGAAATTGTTTATTTAGTAATTATTACGTATTTATAACAACAGAACAAACTTATAGCCAGCTCTTCGACGTTTTTAAAGGGGGGTAAGCGTGAAATTTGCTCCCTTATGGATTCGCCAATGGAAAGAAACACTACATGTAGATTATTGAACCAACATCATTAGATCGTCAATAGCTACCAAAATGCCATACAATTTCTCCCTCATTCCGTGTCGAGTTTTGCATGTGTTCTCCTTGACTAATGCTTCGATGGGAAACTTTCAATTTTGCTAAATGGATTGCTTAAGCTCACAAACTACACGACAAATGAAAGGCTACCGACACATTTGGACCTAGAAAAACTCGGCGACTCCGCTTATTCATTAGTTAAAGCGGTAGTCACTCGTGACGCAATGAAAGTAATGAGGCTTCAGTTGAACCGACTTAAGGATAAATTGATTAAACGGATGAAAGTTTGCGCTATCGATACATTGCTCCATGTTGTGGATGGAAGTAGGCAAGTCCAAAAACTGAAGTTAGTCGCGAAAATTTAAATTATTTTAACAATAACATACACGGATCCGCTGAAAAACTCGCACGCGAGTTTCTAAATATACCTTTCAAGAAGTCCCTTTGACAAAAGGAACGTTTCATGTAGTTGGGAGGAAACTTATAAAGGTAAGATATCAGTGAAAATTTGTTCATCACTCATGTAGAAAACATGGGAACTTTTTGAGGAAAATTTAGTAATCTCAGTTACCGAATAATTTTGATGCTTGATTCTTTCTTGATTTAACTCCGACAGCGGAATTTTGTATGATGAGACAGGTATAAGAAATAGTTGCAAAACGTACTTCGTATTTTCCACTTTCATTCTAAGGTTTATTTACATACGACCGGTTTCGAACTAACCGTGGAATAAAAGTGGAAAATGTACGTTTTGCAATTATTTTAGGTGGCGTTTCACAATATTAGGCCAGAATACCTTGAGAGACAGGTATCGTACAAAATTAATTTTCCGATGGTTCAATGAATGAGTCACAGAGCGTCTCAATGAGAAATTCTCATAATTTTTTTAATGTAATAGAAGTATATATATGATGAACAAGCAAGACTGAGGATTCTTCCAACAGTAATATTGAAGGTATAATGTATTAGGCTATAGGAAGGAAGAAATAATTAAATTTATCGAAGATTTAAATTAATTTCAATCGTTACATTGATGTAAGAAACCTAAACATATTTATCTCTATTTCATATTTATAATCTGATTAACAAATTAATATGATATACAAGATCAGGGGCGCGTTTAGAATTTTCGTTNACTTAAGGATTGTAACAAATAATCTCCTGAAATCCTTCAAATTTTCAATGTAATGTGAATTACATACAAACTATTACTACTATTGCCTATAAAGATATATTTTAAGCTTAAAAATATTTGTTAATGACACCTTTGAGAATTTGTTTGTGAATTAAATATTTGTAGAGACATTGCGATGGGGGGTCTTAAGCACGTCAACCACCCACCGGGTGCGCGCCTATACAAGATAATCGATACAGTTGCGTAGACAAAGAGAAAAGTTGAATGAGACAAAAGAAAAATGTGACAAATACCACCAAACTTTTTTTATTGTAAACGATTTTTGATAGAGAATAATTGGATATAGTCAAGCGTCCATGTAGAATATCTCGAGGGAGCCGAAACGTAGGGGTGATTACGATTAATATGCTAAATAAGTTAACATTCAGGCTTTGATGCGAAAATGGCGATTCTCGCTATAAAAAAGGAGTAGGTACTTGTGAAGAAATGGCTTAATCTAGCATACATTCCTCAATTAAAACCTCGATAATCAAGTTCTCGATTCCTTGGGTGCAAACCTGAGTATAGTATTAGCCAGGAATATACCATTTCAATCCTTTCGATGTCTACAACTGCTAACCAAGAAAGACAGTGATTATCTTACATCATGTGGTAAAGATAGTGTAGACACAGGTATCGCAAAGAGGAATCGTGCCAGCCCACGCTTCTGTGCACAATGCTTTAGCAAAATACATAGCATAATATTTGGTTTGCTAGTTGCTTTTGTAAAATAAAGTCGGTTCGAGATAAACAGTACGTTGCAATGAAGTTTTGCGTCCATCTGCAGAAATCCGGCATTGAAGCGAGCAGAATGTTACAGCATATGCATGTGGACGATTTTTTTGCACGATCAACAACACTTCGATTGTTCAAAGGGCTAAAGGAGGGCCGTATTTTGACAACAAAGCAGGTCTAGATGCTCTATCAACCACAGTGAACGGCAGCATGATTAACACAGATGCCGTCATTATCCGAGACTATCAACAAATAACAGTGAAGAGAGAGACAGATATGTTTTCGATTGTCCATGGAAGTAGATTCACCACTCTGACGACTGCTTGCTACTAACACGTGTCTGACGTGTCTTTGCCAAGTGGGTACCGGAGTTGCTGACGTCTGAGCAGAAGGTGATGCGAGATAACGGACATTTTCTTCAGTTTGATAGCGGAGCATGGCGATTCATATCTGATTCTGTTGTGTAGAAGGCAGAGGCTGTCTGAAGCTAGAATCGAAAGACAGTTTTCAACATGTCCTGATGGCATGCTGTCTTTAGATACTTTGAATCAAGTGTATAAAACAAGATTTTGACTACTTTGAAAAAAACAGAAAACCTAGTTGAACCAAGCTAAGTGTAATTCTTAAGTAAGAAAATCATCGTCATTTTTTAGCTAACTCTAGTAGATGAAAGGATAATGAATTTGCTATTTTCAGCAACCTAGGTCTGTAATAGAAGTCGTGGAAAGCCAGACTAAGGTAAAAGTTAAAATAGAGAAGATTGCTCTAAAATGTTGCTGATCTTTCCAAACAATATTAGAGGATTAAGGGAGAAAATAAAAATCACAAATCTTGAAGTAGATTAAAAATTGAAGATATTTTCATGAGATGCTGATGGATTCAGATAAAGGCTTGCGAATCAAAACGCAACAACTTTCTTTTAGTTCTAATGTAAACAGTCGAAGTAAAGATGGATTAGATCTATTAACATGTCTCCAAACTGGATAAATTTGTTATATTGGGTATTCCGGCTGCTTAAAAACGGAATTATAATTATAAATCACAGTATAAATTATTCGATTTTACCCACAAAGAAACTAATTAAACTGGTGTAAGATTAATACTTTCCTATATTACAAACGAGAACTTTTACAGATACTTAAGAATTTATATAATGCTGTGCTGTGTTGAAACCACTTAAGATTGGACTTGAAAAGCTAAGCAATAGAGATGAGACCCAACTTTCTGTTGAAGGTATTTTGACAATCTTATTAAATGAATTAAATTAACAAAATACGTAGATTTCCTTAAGAATGAAACAGGCTCTAATGAGAAGATTGAAAGAATGAAAGAACAACTTGCATTAATATTTCGATGTAATAGTATACTGTTATGTTTAAATTGTGTAATAATATGCTTATTACACTATCTAAATACTCCCGTTTTTTATTAGAATCTATTTGATTTCTTCTTGCCATTTCCATCAGAATCAAGTCTGATGTATACTGCCGAAATGTTAATCTCCAAGCATTTCATTAGCAGCGCTATAAGAGAACAAAGCACTTCACAAAACTTGCCCAATTCAGAAATTTTAAGGGTTAAGGAAAGGTAAATTAGTAAGCACGAAGAGCCGTGCGGCTGATTCCCAAGGAACAACAGGTGTAAAAAATGGCGAGATGACTGGGACTCGAACCCACTTGCGAATTGCAAATTTGAATTAATTTTTACCGAAAAATATGTCACTGGTTGAAGAAGTGATCGCAGAAAAACACACTAGTCTTCGAATAATATTGAAGATGAAATGAGTGTTTCCATATCAATTGATAAACGTCCAAATAATTTAAATCATCCTTTTATTTCCATTTTGAGCATCCTTCCGAATTCGTAGAAGCATTTCCTCTGATGACGTTTTCATTAGAAAAATACGCTCGTCCCTGAGTGATCAAAGTGTCAACACAATGTGATTTTGAAGAGTTATTGTATATCAACTGATACAAAAAAGTGATATTAATAATTTAGTCTTATATGGATTTGTGATTTTGAGAGACATGAGTATTGCAGTTAAATTTGTTACCTCTATTTTTTTTACTCAATTTTATATGTGGTATTTTAAACTTTTTGCATAATTTGCGTGGTTGTATTAAAAACATGAATGAAACAAAAATGAGTTTGTCATGTTAGAGATCAATTAAATATGTGAAAATCAGAAGAATTCATATAATTTCACCATAAATTTGGCTCAAAATTTTAATCGTAGGAAATTCCCGCGATCGAAAATGTTTTCATCCCGGAATCACGGGGTCGTTAAAAACCAGGGAAATGACAAGCCCTACTACGTACTACTGGTAAGGAACTATGGACAACATCCAATATTTATATTTTTTGTGCACGCGAACACTCCGTAAGCCGTATTTCGGCAAACTGGAAACTCCGGATTGCCGAGTTCTGGGAAGTCCCAGAACTCGGTAATCAGGAGCTTCCCGTTTGTCTCTTAGCGTGAGTTCCGTTTGCCGAAATATGGCTTACCGTATTTCGGCTAACTGGAAACTCCGGATTACCTCTAATTCATTAACAGCCGTTTTCCACTTTCTTTTTCTTACATACTTTCCTTAATAAGCAGTTAATAAAAATGCAGCAAAAGACAAATTCTTTCCAGGTTTAGGATGATTTTTCCAAATTTTTATCGCACGCTTCACGTAAGTTACAGAAGGTTTCCACACCTCTACTTCCACAAATCATTCTTAGAAGTAGTATTGCTAAAAGTGCTTTGACAACTTAGGACATTTCGCACGTAGGCTCCCACCGAAAATCGAACCTTAGACCGCTTTAACTGACGTCATGGCTATCCAGGAACCTACAAATCATTCTTCTATGAATTCAGTTATTGCAAGGTTTAAGGGAAAACAAGCAAAATAACTCCTTTATTTCAAAACAAAAATCTGTTGTGTGTTGATCTCCTGGATTTATGCCTTTCTTTATTCAAAGTTGCATAGTTTTACCTCGAAAACAATATACTTATGCTACTCAAACATGCAGAAAAGAGAAGTTGCAGAGTAATTTGAGAGATTGAGAGTAAATTGGTTGCATTGAGTTGCAATTAATTTTTGTGGAAGGCACATTTAGCAAGTTTATTTTCGAGGAAGCAACTTTCGAAGAAAAATTTCCACCAGCCCCATTGAAAACTTATACACGTTGGCATCGTTTACTTCGTGAACCCCCTGAAAATTGTTTCCTATGATCTTTTTCTTTGGAAAGACGTCTAGGAAATAACTGCATGTCACATCCGTACTAAAATAAATCTGGTATACGAATTAAACGTCTGAAATTCTAGTGAAAACAGATGACAAAATAACATTTTCGCAAAGAAAGGAAGGACTCAAAGGAAATCCTGACCGAAATAAATTTACGAAATCTTTTCCAGCCACTAGCAGTGAGTCATACGTGAAGCAGAAAAGACAGAAAATCACTACCCTCGTAATTTTCTAAAATAAAAATAACATATATATGCATATATACTTTAGTCAGACCATTGTTGGAGTACGCTTCGTCAGTATGGGATCCTTTTCACAAAAATTATATTCTTAAATTGGAAAAAGTGGCAATGTATGTATCAGGACGATTTAGAAACGAAGATAGTGTAACTGAAATACTAAAAGAACTGAATTGAGAATCGCTTAGTGATAGGAGAGAAATCAATAGGCTAACTTGTATGTACCAGAAATACACTGTTGAGCCACCCTGGAATGACCTGCGAGATAGGATAACGCCCCCTTCTTTAGTGGGGAAAAATGACCACGAGTTCAAAATTAGAACAAAGGGTCACAAAAAAGATGTGGGTAAATTTTCTTTTTTTTGAATAGAACTGCAATTAAATGGAACGCCTTACCCAAGAAAATTCTCAGTCCATTCCTAAAGAATAGAAATAGTTTTAAGAGAAACGTAATAAAATTTTTAAAAAAATAAATATATTGTAAACTGAGCAAATAATTTGACAACGCCTGAACTCTATGACTAAGTATATTATTATCAATATTATTATATTATTGAACTGTATTATTGAAGGTTGAATCCAAGGGATTGACAGCTAACTCTCACTGCAGAGTTTTATAATTCCTGATCACATTGGAAACTCATTATCTGCTTGGCTTTGCAAGAACTTTGGGAAAGAGTTGGACGGAAAATACAGAAAAACGATTTCTACTTCCGAAACTTCTTGTGCCAATAATTCTCGCAACTCTTTCCCAGTATTTTCGAAATGAGCACTATAATAGACGAGCGAAAAGGAGACACGGGTAACACAACTGTGTGAAAATGGAAAATGAAGTCTTTCCTAAGACGGTACATCACAAAGGTGAAATGGTTTGTACCGTGAGAAATGAAAGATTACTGATCCAAAGTCAAGGAAACAGCAAAGTTTAATACGGAAAAAGACTCGACCGAGTACTACCTTCTTCTTTCCTTCTCACATCTTTAAAATACCTACAACAACCATCCGATTCCCACACTTTCGCACACCAAGAAGAACAACAAATCGTAAACCAAACAAACCACGATATTCATCAGATAGGAGAACTCTCTCACATATTTTCTTTTATCCTAGTTTCCACAAACCAAAATGCAAGTTCCCAAATGACAGACAGTAATCTACCCAGTAATGGTAACCAACAAGCAACGATTCGAACAACAAATAAAAAATTCGTCGATAATAAGTGAGTGTTTAAAAGACGTATGTCAGATACAATTTCATTAGTCAATTGAAACTTTTGAAATNAAATCTTTTATGAGCGAAATCTGCGAAGAAAATTTGAAGCAAAATCGGCCCAAAAAATTATGGTTCGAAAAAAATTTAAAGTTTGGCATTTTATATCTTTTGAAATAAACATACAATAAACACAAAACTTTGTGCCTTATAACTAATGTATACAAGGTGTTGGAACAAAAAGTTTCACTTTCCGAATGCTTTCCGTTGGTTTAATATTTGACTGTAAATATTACGAATTTCGTTACGACGCCGAAAATAGGGTATATTCAGCTAACGTTTACAAAAAGTGATCCTCTCGAAACTTTTCCAAATTATTTTTAGAAGAAAGAGCATGCTTTTATCTCTCTAAAAACCCAATTCTGGTTTTTCTTCGCGGGAATATAAGACCAGAGAAATCGCAATTAAAGTGAAGTTACCTCCGCCCAAAAGTTGTGGCGCGAAAAAATTAAAGTTTTGCATTTTATATCTCTGCAAATAAACATAGACCCCCTGAGGATGGAGGATTTGTCTCCGAAATGATCATTGAGTCTTCCCAGTAATCGAAAATCCAGAGCTTCCCGTTTGTCTCTGAGCGCGAGTTCCGCTTGCCGAAAGATGCCTTACGGAGTGTTTTTATGCCTATAAAAATCTGATTCTGGTTTTTCATCGCGGGAATATAAGACCAGAGAAATCGCAATTAAAGTGAAGTTACCTCCGCCCAAAAGTTGTGGCGCGAAAAAATTAAAGTTTTGCATTTTATATCTCTGCAAATAAACATAGACCCCCTGAGGATGGAGGATTTGTCTCCGAAATGATCATTGAGTCTTCCCAGTAATCGAAAATCCAGAGCTTCCCGTTTGTCTCTGAGCGCGAGTTCCGCTTGCCGAAAGATGCCTTACGGAGTGTTTTTAAACATCTAATTAATAAACATCCGTGTCCCAACCTTCTTTTCCTTACAAAATGCTCTAGTTGGAATCCTGAAGGAGTCTTTTATGTACTGTATCGAATCCGAGAAAGGATGGATGAGGTTAGTTTACGTCACTTTTCATGACCAACCCTTATGCACTAATAAGTATCAGAGCTCAGGAGATATTTCCATTCGACTTAACTGTACAAGGCAGGAATCCAATTGATCGTAAAACATTTACTACCTTTACGGTTTTTCAGGTCTTAAAATGGAAAGTTGCGAAGCCGGTGCCGGCTGTTCGGATCAAAAATGTTCAATCAGTGTAACGCTGCGATAAAAATGTACTAAATAGTCAATGTTTACATCGATTTACATCATGGACACTACTTGAAGACAGCTGGGAAGGAAGTGAAAAGCGGCATCTAAAAGAAACTGGAGCTTAGGCTAATGAAGTTTTTAATATCTTTGTGCTAAGTGGTAATTGATGCTAAATAGCACTGTATGTATTATACTAACAAGGAACAAACCAGGTTTGTGCCACGCGGATATACACGAAACTTTTCTTTTTTCTCCCCGTATACTTAATGTTCGCTGTACTTTCGCCCGACATTCGTAACCAGTCTGGTCAGCGTTAATTACGTAATCCGAGTGAAACTCAGGAATTATAGCAATGGTTTGTCGTTGAAACATTTCTGCTGAGGAGAGGATGTCATCCATTGTGGAAATATCATTACTGCCTACATAATTTGTAATCTTACGTTGCCTTATACAATGCGTTCTTCTGAATCTATCGGCCCAAGATTGCGAAGCGCTAATTTTGAATTCTTTTGATAAGAATAAAAGGGCCAAGTGAAAGACACTTGCAGTTAAGGCTGAGACTCCATAACCTACGTGTAGTAGTACAATAGTTACAGGAGTACCTACCTAACGTAAATTTGAATAATTGTTGACGAGAAAGGTGAAGAATATCTGGAAGGTAAGAAGATGAAATTTAATAGCGGAAAAATACAGTTTTTGAGAAAACGGGATAAATATTTTTCTAGATGGAAAATGTTGCCATATGTATGGCAATGCACGTGTGTTGCGCTGCTGCCTAACTTCGATTTTCAGTTGCAAATTTTGCATAAACAAAGGCCCATTGAGTTGAACGGCCGGAGTCGTGTGTGTTATTTTTGTGCAAGGAACGTGTCCTGTTTCGTGTAAATCGGCGAGGCACAAACTTTGTGTTCCTTGTAAGAATCGGAGGAGAGACGCAAAATTTGTCAACGGAGAATCACAGCATTTTTCAGTGATACTTTGATGAAAAACCTCTCTGTTATACGTACGATAAATATTGCTCGGGAAATTTTAGAATTACCTAAATGAAAAACTTTTTCGCTTGTTGAATTCATAGAGAAATCGAAAAGGTAGTGGTCACTCTACGACCTTTTTCCACAAATTTCCGAAATATTTCGGCTCACACTTCAACTTAAGATATCATAGAGAAAATCCGGTGGGGATTCCCCACGTCTTGAGCCGATAGTAGGTAACTTAATAATAGTAACTGCTTATTAGCTGTTACTTAAAACATTAGTATTACTGATTTTCTGAATTAATATTCTTGTCATTTCGAGATGTAGGCATTTCTGAATGAAACCTTTAGCCTGGTATATATGTAAACAAGATAAATCACTCAGTATCTGGGTTCTCAGAGGAGCTATTCAGTTATAAATTAGAGAATAATTATTCCTGTCATTAATTTAAAATTTCTAAATTTAATAACGTTTGATATTTACGCAAACAAAAATATATATAAAAATATTGAGAATAACGCGCAATTTCAGTTTGACTTGAATAACTGATATAATAGGAGGACCTACTTTAGGATAAAAATTTGAGGTCCACGTCTCTCAGAAATACAAAATAGTCTACAGGCTGTCAATGACCATGCAGTGCACCATTGAAATTCTGGGCGAGGGGAATTTTTCCCCGTTGAAAAGTAAAAAAAATGCTCCGGTTTTGTTAAAATGACCTACCTTGCGATGCAAATTTTGCCCCACGATTGCGACCTTTATCACATTAGAAAAATAATAAATTACAGGAAGTGATGTAGAAAGCGTAACAATTTCCTGTATCCGGCCGCTTCTAGAGACTTTGTCCTTCACAACGGAATTCACTCGTAGAACTTTGGCCATAAATACTCTCAAATTATTCTCCACTCATCTTCCGATCACCGCACTCAGCATGTTTCCTCTAGACTGCTTCCGAAAGAGACCATGCTTATATAACAGCTTCGTGTTCCCCGCTCAACGAACTCCTTTAAGTACCTCATCCCTCCCCTTGCTCGAAAATCGAGGTCTAATAAAGGCAAGCCATCATAATCTTATTTTGTTTCGCTTTCGAAACTTTTCTCCTTCTCTTAATTCCCGCAGTATACCGAATGCCATCGAGTTATCTCACCTCGACTCGAATTCCAATACAATGATACCTTTAATGTTAATTTGGAAAAAAAATGTTTCGAAATATTTGGAAATTGGAACATTTTGAGATTTACAAAATATTACTGCTTATAAATTATAACTGCACCTATTATACTTTGTCTGATTTTCTTTTTTTTCCTTTTTTTCAGCTTTGTTACTGACACTTTTCTTTTACTAAATTTTCCCTCTTATTTTAAATTTTTAGTCGCCACTGTCAGTAGGTTTCGCAGGTTTTTCACGCCCCCCTTCACGCGGGTGTTTTCCTGTAGGGGTATTTTCTTCCTAAGTGCAGACTTATAGACCATATAGTAGTTCCTTCCTTTTATTGCCTTTTTTTATTTTAACTCCCAATACCTCTTTCTTTCTATGTAGAATGACTAAGGCTTATATGTAAGAAGAGACTAATTAGTCTCAATCTCGCCCGTAAATAAAGACGCTTTATTATTATTATAATTTAAAATAACTAAATCTCGATTCTGCTATAATAGGAAATGGAAGTAGCATCACTTGTACCTGTATACATAGCGTATAAAAAATTTCGTATGTAATATTGAAATATGACATGTATAGGATAAAACGTACGGTTACGTCCATAAAATTAGGGAACCAAAAAAATTACTGAATTCTTCTGATTCCAGGGTTTCCTAGCCTATAATTTCTAGAGTGACTCATTGTTCGCGGCGGCTACAGAATGATAATTGTCAATTCCGTTCACCTCTCCGAGGTTAAATCCATGGCTTCTACTTAAAAATTCAATCTCTCTCTGATTTGTGATAACATTCTGTCTAAATCCGTGCTTACGTTATCAAATCGTTATCTATCGCATATATCGTCCACAAGTATGTTTCATTCGAGTCGTACGTAATAAAGATCATCAAACTGTTATTGAAAAGGAATTGGCGAAGGATTTATGCCCAAGAAACCACAGAACTTAATATTTTTAGAATTTTAGAATAATTTAAGTAATCTTTTGATTTAGATCTCAGCTGATGATCAAACGAGCCAATTTGCTATGAAAACGCCAAAATATGATGTTTAAAAGAAAGATATCAGCTTTTATAATTACCACTTTTTAGAAAAACCAAGGTTCGACCAAGCGTAACTTCTGAAGTAAATCAGACATTTTATAATTTCCCTCCGTTATTTACCTCACATTTCCCACATGATACTGTTATTGCAATAAAGAAATTGCTTGTTGTATCAGCGTATTACATTAAATGAATGGAAAATTTATATCGAAACACTGTGAAAGTATGTGCTTGAAAAGAAAGAGTGCGGGGATTCTTAAAATTTTCATATGCACATGCAAGTGAATTCAAAATCAGCTGACCAGGAAAATTGTGAAACTGAAAAGGCCGATTCTAGGAATTTCAGAAATTTTAGATCTGCATTACAAGTTTTAAATGATTCCCGTTTCCTAGGGCACGTAATTGAAAGATCTTGACAGTGACTGACTCCATAAACTAAAACTAATAATCTGAATCTACATCTACATAAGTACCCTGCAAGCCGCCTTCCGGCGTGTGGCAGGGGGTGTAAACACCAAGAGTAGAATTATTTCTTTAATTTATTATTATCGCGTATTGTTCGCGGAAAAAAGTCCCTAAATCGACTTGTCCTCGCTTCTATTTCTCTTATTTTACGCTCACTGTCGGATCGGCCAAAGTAGCAGGGGGGTCGCATAATACCAATTACGTCTTCCGAAAATGTATTTCCTCTGAATTTACCTAACAATCGCAGCCTAGCTTTTAATCTCCTTTCTTTCAAAGATTCCCAACCTGCGTCTGAGAGCATTTGGGTTACGCTTGCTTCTCTATCGTAGCACTTTTTAACAAAACGTATCGCCTTACGCTGCACTTTCTCGAGTTCGCGAGAGTTCGTTTCATCCGCTGGGTCCCATATACTCGCCGCATATTCCAGATGGGGCCTAACTAACGTGAAATAGCATCGCTCTCTAACTTTTTCATCGCACCTACCTACGATACGCTGTATAAAACCGAGCTTTTTAGTTGCTTTACCGCATATTTTTCGAATATGTGTGCTCCAGTTTAAACTATTGGTAAGGGCGATTCCAAGATATTCTATTGAGTCGACTACATTTAAATTCGTTCCACTAATTTTGTACGGGTGGTTCTGACGCAATTGTTTCCTTTCGAAGAAATTTACTACAGAGCATTTATCTACATTAAGATCTAGTTGCCATTTTGCCATCTACTTGCTAAGTCGTTTGAAGTGAAGCACTATCTTCGTCACTTGATATTTCTCTATATATTACCGAATCATCCGCAAATATCCTCACATTGCTATCGACCTTGTCGCTTAGTTCATTGATATAAATGAGGAAGAGTAAAGGTCCGATTACGCTGCCTCGAGGTACGCCTGAAGTGACTCTGACTTTATCCAAACTAACGCCATCAAGTACCACTTGCTGTTCTCTCTCGTGTGAAAAATAAGTTTCCGGTACCGGGAATCGAACCCGGGCCTCCCGGGTGAGAGCCGGGTATCCTAACCACTAGACAATACCGGACTGAATGTCCCCTATTTAAAGACATCGTCGAAACTTCCGTTACTTTCACCCGGGAATCCTGCGAAGCTACATTTTCTACACCGGTTGCCAAAAGAAAATGCGTCACAATAGATTTTGTCGCCTCGGGATGGAAACAATCGCCCTGATTACAAGGATCACAAATGATTGTTTCTCGTGGGAACTGGGCTTCAGATGCGCCAGGTTTCCCCTTTGACACCCGTGACTTCCCTAATGCGCGAATGAAGTGAGATGACAATCTTCGTCTGCTAATGATTCCCAAATTACAATGGCGGCGGCATAGGCCTATTGTCCCACTTTCATCAAGGGCATGACGAACGTTTTTGTGCGCTTGGATGACCCACCGGCAGGTAGTTTTGCTGGAAGAGGGGTCGAAAACTAATGAAAGGAAATGCAAATAGTTTTTTTTTTAAGAGACTGGTCCCGTGCGGAAGTTAATTGTACGAAATCTGGAGCATAGG
Source organism: Ladona fulva (assembly GCA_000376725.2). Classification (NCBI taxonomy): domain Eukaryota; kingdom Metazoa; phylum Arthropoda; class Insecta; order Odonata; family Libellulidae; genus Ladona; species Ladona fulva. The sequence goes on from KZ308159.1 coordinate 914,666, forward strand.
GGTTGATTGAAAGATGGTGTACCTGGGCAGCCGTATTCATTATTTACACCGACAAAAAATGATGCAAGACGTGACAATTAGACAAAAGAATGGTAAAGGGCGAATCCACAGAGTTAATAGAACAAACACGCACGATTGATAGGCGAAAAATCGTTACAATTAAAATTCGTCACCTATGGAGTTGGTTGCACTTGCATGACAAAAACCGACGTTACCTTTAGACCGCATCAAACCAGAAAGCTCGACATGATTCAAATGTGAGTGCCCTGGAGGATCACGCCGTTGTATCGTTCGCTTCATTCTTGTCTCGCGCAGGTTCCACCGGCATTCCATGCTGTCGGGTTTGATTGGAGTCACGTCTCGCTTACAGTATGGCCTCGGCGAGATTTCTCGTGACTGCCGACCTTGCTGTTCGCCTGCCCCTTTCGCAGGTTCCAACTCTCTCTAATTGCAAAGGCCTACCAAAAAGTGTGAGCAACGCCCATCACCAACACCAACTCATTAGGTACCGAGCAATTTACGTTCCGTGTATCACCGCCTCTATCGCGAACTTGCAAATCGAAAGCAGTTCTCAGATTGTAGTTGTGTTGAGCTCCAAGACTGCCCACGAGGCTTTCGCACCTATGGTCATATTCGTACTGACTCTTACAGAGGATTGCTTGTGAGGTGTTTGCGCGGAAGTGAGCGTATTCAGTCTCTCTCCACGTAATGTTTTTTGCATTGAAAGTTACTCCATAAGCGCTAATTATATTTCCGAGTAGACATTCTTACAACTGCGTCTATTCAGCGATTTTGTCAAGGCTCAAATTATCGGAAACTTTAATGAATGCAAATCCATGAAATTTGATAAGTATTGGACATTTAAAAGGCGGATTAAAAAATAAGAAGTATTTTTTACGGATTAGAGACTTTTTCTTACGTTTCTCTTGCTTCATTGGATACTGCTTAAGTAAAATGATGGTAGTGCATACATAAACATATGAAAAAGTAACGGTTAGATGGTTTTCTACGGAGACATCGCCGCAATTCTGGAATTTTTACAAGAATATTTCCATTAGTTAAACGTGTCGGAGATGTAAGTAAATAGATGAATAAAATTGTTGCAATAACGTATATATGCTCTCGTACGAGATGTGAAACGGCATGAAATGCGCCGTTGTATGACCCACGGGAGATTGGATGGAAATTGAAGCGGAAATCACATACGCTCGAAATGTGTTAATTTCCTGTTTACTTGCACCCAGAGACCCTTATGCGACGATCCTCTTTTGTGGGAATTTAGTCGAAGGCTTGCGACTTTAAGATCTTTCCGGATGAAAACATTTATATGGCACCGGAAACTGACTGCATAAATCTGAGCGCGAAATAACCATATCGCAAATGTCGTCAAAAGTTTCATGAACATGAATCGGGAGGATCCCGTTGCTTGGGGTAGCATCTGCCTTTGTTCAGTTGAAACGTTCCATTCGCACACTTAAGCTCTGCAAATGTCTCCATGTGTGCGTGGAAATTCGAATGAAGCGAAAAGAAAACTGGGTCGGTGACGATGTGTGAGTGCGACTCTTCATTATCCGGGAGCGGATCAAAAATTTTCTTCTTTTACTCCTTCCAATTTCTGTTGTCAGTCTATCGTTGCTTCCCTGTAGATAATTATATCTCACAACCGCTCCTAACACCGCGGGTACTTACATCATTGCTGACGCGACTAAACTTATTGTACTGAATAGTTGAATGTGCTTCGACAGCTGAGGTAACCACGCTCGCGTGCCTCCACTCACGCTCCCGGGAATCGAACCAGGGACCGCTTTCATCGAAGTCGAACGTGTTACCGACTTGGCTATCCGGAAACCCGCGACTAAACTTTTATGAAAAATAAGTTAGAAGAGGCTGATTGGCAACGTTTGATTTCTTGAAAGAGAATGTTTGTTGGACAAGTCATCACTGTAGTAAATAGATAAGTTAATTTGCTTTCTTTATTTTGAGAGGGAAAAATTAATTTTTTATTTCCAACTGATAATACTGTAAGATTCAAATCGCATATCATGAAGATTTATGTATGGTTTATACTACACTGTAAAACGAGGTAGTAGAAACAGGGACTAATGAAAAGCGAAACGGTTTCCTCATTATCGAACTCGGTAAAAAAATAACTTGCAGGTAGGTGATTTTTTAATACTATTTCGTATAGAAGAGGTTAAAATCATCATTTCTAACTATTCACCATATAGTTTACGTGGTCACTTTTATTTTATAAAATAACTAATGAGTTTTCTCATGAACGCCTCATTTTACGGAAATCATCTCTCAATTTTTCTGAAATTTCCAGGAAATACTTAATGACTGGCTATAAAACCGTATCTTATCAGGAAATTAATACCAATTGATGAGGTATGGAGTAACAGTATGGAGTATTTATCGTTAAAATTACACGCAGAATAAGAACATCTCTGATATTTTCATGAAGCCCCGTTTCTCCCCGTAACGATTCATCTTACAATTCTTCTTATCGGAAATATTAAAGGGCCAATAGGAAGGTGTGGATAGAAGTTTAAGTGTAAACGCTGCTTAAGATTATAAATCTAAATTAGTACTCTTGCGCTTTTTCGCTTACAACTGATTTCTCCAAGTATAGTACAGTATAGACCCCCTGGTTGCTAAGTGGGTTGTGCGGAGCCACGAAGACGAACTTTAATCCGTGTTCAGCATCGTCATGAATATGGGCAGCTATCTAAATTAAGAGTTAACAGGATCCGGTCTACTGTGAATTTTTTATTCTGGATACTCGAGTTTAAAGTTGTATAAAAAATAACTAGCGATCAACAGAAAGACAAGCTTCACTAAATTTAAGCATGTCTCATCTTACGTTTGACTATATTATGCAACCATTTTATATTTATCTGGTCGTTATTATATGTCTGGTTGTAGTTTATCACAGGTAGGACAAAAATGCGCTATTTTCGCGCTGTTTAAAGGAGTGCGGACTTTAAAATTTAATTTCTTAGAAACTAGTATAACTTATTACGTTGCGTTCGGCTTATGTGAATTCATACTTAACAGGATGTTTAAGCGAAGCATCACTCGGGAGTACCTCCAGCAACTCTTGCCGCCTTCTTGGGCATTTCTGGTCGCATTTCTTCCCTAACTTTTACGGAGTGATGAGAATGTTTATTGTTCCATTGTTCAGCATCATTTATACCTTTCAAGAGTTCATACGATATCATCACACCCACGAACAAGAGTGACAAAAGGTGAGACTAATGTGAAAGACGGAAGATACATCTTTCTATATTGTACACCAAATGACAAACAAAAATTACCGCATACATCACGATATTGTAGCGAGAGCAGCAGTTAAATAAAATATCATATAAATAAAACTGTTTATGTAATGTTTAATGAGAATTGTTTCCAATGTATCAGCATTTATTTTTCACGATAAAAGTAATTTAATGGCTGGTACAACGACCTAGATGAATTGTTAGAAAAAGTTATATCGATCAATAAAAAACATTGGCAATTTTTTGCGGAAATACTCCATGTTTAAAGGAAAAGGGACTTTGTACTTTTTCCTCAGAATTTTGTTGTAAACAGAGTCTACAATAAAATCCTATGGAAATAGTACAAAGTCTCTTTTTCTTCAAATATATCAATCAAGTTTAAGGTACATTTTTTTCGTTATTTTGCTAGATTTATACACGGTTAAAGGGAACAATACTTACCTATTCGAGCAATACCAAGATGTTGCTTTTAGAAGCCATATTAATAATTATCATAATTAATTACCACTATTGATTAAGCTTGGCTACGTAAAATTAAATAAAGAATTAGGCCTGGTATTGTAATGTTTACTTGAAATGGACTTTAACTAAAGTTTACTTTAATACCTGGTATAATTACTTTAATAACTGGTAATGGTTTGGTAAGTAAGTGAAGATTATAGTAAATCTGTAATATATGATGAATTAGCATGGAGAAGCACTATAACCTTCACTTTAACCCTAAAGAAAGGTAATACTTGGCTCTAAAGTGAACTTTAGTTAAAGTCCATTTTAAGTATACATTATGATACTGGACCTTAGTGTTTCAATATTCATCCTTTTTTGTTCGAACCGCAGATACCAAAGTATTGTATTGTAAGAGTAGTATTGTAAAGAATGCTTCGACAACAAATGCCGTTTCGCACTTGTGGGCTCCTCCGGGAATGGAACTCGGGACAGCTCCCGGGTTCGGGACCAATGTTTGGGATAAACCAAATGCGAACGCGCAGCACACTTGGCTATCCGGGAGTCCCACTTGGAGATGGCACATACTCCGTCAGACGCTGCCTTATAGCGTTATACGTGATAATAAGAGCAACATTTTCGTCCCCTTAATAACACTTAAAATTTTCTGCTAATTATTTCACGATTTCTGAAAGCATTTGTTCCAAAACTATTATATTGTAAACCGAAATGATACAACTTGATCAATCTCAGGACAAATTGAAAGCTATGAGTAATTTTTCAAATGCGAGCTATTTCTATACTCACCTCATTATGGAATGGCATATCTATAAACTACAAATCGGGTAGGACATACTAATACCATTTGTGCCCGATTCTTTCAAGACCCAAATACCCGCGAGCACGAAATTTATGGTTAAAGAAGTGTTCGAGTTAGTGTAAGTAATCTAAGTTGTGGCATAAATATGTCGTCATCTATAACGAAAGGTTTCACATATAAGTGGGACCAAGTCCACTAAGCATAAATCAAAATGACGTATCTGTCCGCCTGTATTAATTTTCGCCTTGACCTTTGGATTTGGTTGCAGCTATGCAGGCAAATAAAATTTTAATGACTTCCTCTTAAGTAAGAAGTTTCTTGGGCATGCACATACGCAAACATTTTCCTTGTTTGTGTTAAACATCTCGTGTTGATAATCATTCTAGGGTAAACACTAATCAAGCTTAAGAGCAGTAAAACTGGCGCAAAGGCAAGAGGGCAGTAATTGCTATATTTAATATCTGTTGACGGCAAACATCAAAGACAAAATGCTCTTTTCGAAACATTTGCTGTGTGCATCATAGGGCAGGGATTTGACTGATGTAAGAGCACTATGCATCAGATTCAGATGAAAGGCAGGAAATATGGAAATTAAATAAAATCATAAAATTTAACCACTCTAAGAGGGAGATAAAAAGCGTATGCATGTTTTACGGGCGGCAAACTTTTAAGGCGAAAAGTTTTAAAAAATCAACTATTTCGATCTCAACTTTGTGGTAGCTCTTCATGATGAAAGAGGAATAAGGAACATTTTTACACTTATTTAATTCTGTGGTAACATGTGTAAGCTGTTCTTATTACTCTTTCATCACAAAAAGTTACTTTTGAAACATTTCTTGGAAGAATTGTAAAGGGTATTAGACTATGAATCATGACGCAGATGAAGTAGCTCGAAAATATGATATTATTTTAATATGGATGAATAATTAACGTGAATATTTGTATATGGATGTATACCTAGAGAACTTCTCATTCAAACGCCGAAAAGGCTAAAAATTTCAAAACGAAGCAAATAGGTTATAAAATTTTGTAATAGTTTGTATTTATTATAGTCATTTACAAAAAATTTAAATGATTTAATATACCTTTCTATGTAAATGTACGACATATTAAGTATGATTTATTTGCATTTAATTGTATCTGTGTTTGTACAGGTGCTGTAATAACTCTAGAATTATGTAATTGTTGTCAAGAACTGTGCTGTCCATGGGAGGTTTTTGTTTTTCTTCCCATCTTTGGAATGCCGGACAGATCTCATTGTTATTTTTCTTATGTTCCCCTTTACCGTTGCCACTGACCAAATTGCAACATTTTATCATTAAATAAATAAATACTTCTTTTATCTTCTATTGATATGTATTTTAGCACATGGAATAATGTCAACATTTATATTTTTGTAAAGTTAGTTTTTCTTAATTAATTGCTGGAAAGATTCTATTTATAAAGATATTCTTGCATATTTCTGTATGTATAATTGAGAAATACTTATTTAGAACGTAAATACTGTGAAGTCAAATAAAAGTAATTCTTTTCGGAAACAGATGGTATCAGTAGGAATCTACGGTGAAGAGAAAAATGTAGCCGTAAGTTGTTAAAAGGTAATCAAGGTCTGTTTTAACCCTCCATCAATCGCGCAGTTGTGTTATGTACAATAACAGCTCAACAGCTTCGCTATATTCTTAGTCCGACTTCGAAAGCGATTAAACGAGTGAAGTGACAACTGTTATACCACACACAACGCGCGACCGCTTGGGTAATTTTTTCGTTGACTTGCTCTATTTCGTTTTAAAAGATGTACATATAGAATTGTTCCTAATATAATTTTTTTATTGCGTAAAATTTGAAAAGATCTTTTCTTAGAAGTAATAGAAATATGTTTCAGCTTTTCAAGTACTATGTGCGTGTATATCAAAATCTTAAAATAAATAATAAACATTAGGAAGAGAAAATTGATGAAATTATAACAATAACTCATTACTTATATCATAAGCTAAAGTTTAGTGTTTATAAATTACAATTAGATCAATTTATTTTTAGACATTTGGCTGAAAGAAAGACCTGTTGTGCGGACTAAAACGCGCGAGTGTTCGTGTTATGAATTATGATTGGCGCGACTGACGAAAAGTTATGGCTCGAAAATGATGGTAATGCACTTGAATTTCTTTATAAAAATGTGCTATAATAAATAGAAAGGACGGTATTTAATAGCTTTGACATAACTCTATTTCTTTCTTATTTACAATAAGGGATCTTGGAATCTAGTCGTACAGAGAAAGGTTATTTATCAACGTCAATGGGAAACAGGAAATAGATAAGCATTTCTTGGTAAATCTATCAAGAAAGATGATTTCATAGAGAAGGGTACTTTTGCTCTAGTAGATAGCATGCTTGAAATGATTCCTGTGGTCGATTTCATCATACACAAATATGGTCATGTAGTAAGAGAATATAAAGAGGAGTTATAATTATACCCAAAAGTTAGAAGATGACTCTTGGGTATTTCAATAATTTATCATGAATTTGAAGGCGACATCGAAAAATATTTTCGGGGAAATTCATGCATAGGGTTAGCAACTGGTTAACTGGTGAGTTGCTAGTTTATTACCATATTTAATAAAATAAATTTGCAGATTTCCACAAAATAAAAACACATTGGAGACGACCGGTTTCGGCATAGATCATGCAATCATCATACCTGATAATGTGTATATGTATTTTATTAAATGTGGTGCTCAATCGGTTCCACCAAATGACAACCGATCAAGTTGATTTAGTTCATTTACTAATCTAGACACTCTTATACATAAAAGTACGTTATGAACTCATGTTGATAGCAACGCCTGTAATATATCCTTTTTGGGAAACCAACCAGGCATGAGAGAACCAGTAAGGAGAGAAAATCAACCGATAAAATTACCCTTATCTTATTTTGAGAATATCACTGCCAAGGGAACTAACCCGTTTGTTAATCAGTGGATCAATATATCATGCACCTTTCCATTTCCTTAAGATATATGTATATTCAGGCAAAGGGTATCTCACATCCAAGGAATAGATTTCAGAGCTGCGCAATATTTAAAACCTTACTATGGGGGCACCTTATCAGAATGGCAATGATATTAGATTTATAGAGCCTTATATCGATCCATTTATTAATTCAAAAACGTTTCCTTCTTCACTTTCTTATATCCTAACATATTTCTTCGTAAAATACCAATAAGTCTCTTCTATTCTCTGCTTTAAGGCATTATCACATTTACATAACATACATCATTAACATAATATCTTTATCGATAGTTTTTTTACAATGTCGAATACATAAGATAGGAACAGAGCAGGATATGTTAACTTTCTCTCTTTAGTGGATGATATTTTAGCATCTATATCCCTCACAAACAGTTTCTTTTCACTGATATTTAAGTAGCTTCGTCATTAATGCTCCATGTATTGACATTACCATTGATATTAAAGACCCACCTTAAGTCACTCAGTCCAGCAATTTACCCATTTTCCATTCGCTCAAATGAATATCTGGCGTAGCTGCACAGAATTTAAACGGTCGCCTAAGTAAGCATCATCATTAATTTTCCTTCGATGTCCTTTAAGTATTTGTAAAAACTTAGATGTATTCTAAATATTAAATTTAACTGTTGAGGTAAGGTGGAAAGTACGATACGGTATACGGTATGCATTAGCTGTTGAGGTTAGGTGGAAGGGAGGCCATCTTGGGCCAAACCCAACTATTTACTTTTCATGTGGAGTTATTAACAATTATGAATCATATTATTTCCTTCACCAAAGTTGGTCTCTCCAGGTTTGAACCTTTAGGCTCCTTGATCCAGTCTCTTAAATTTTTGTCTGCATTTTCCTTCTAATTTTTTACGCTGAAGAATTCTATTAATCTAGTTTATCCGATGACATCTCCAACACGGGAAAATCTTATCTTATTCTAAGCTAGTAAAATTTTCTATCTTTGTATTTCTATATCATATTGTGTTTTATTTTCAAAGATAATTTGAGTAAATATAGAGATAATTTGGAGAGAGTAGCTCTCAAAGGTAGAAACCTTAGAAGACTTACAGCTCACTCTAAGCGAGCTCATGCCCTGCTCTCAGTCATAACAGCAAAAATAAACGAGACCTATATCATATTGTGTTTTATTTTCAAAGATAATTTGAGTAAATATAGAGATAATTTGGAGAGAGTAGCACCCAAAGGTAGAAACCTTAGAAGACTTACAGCTCACTCTAAGCGAGCTCATGCCCTGCTCTCAGTCATAACAGCAAAAATAAACGAGACCTTCAATAATCCAGTGGTTGGAACTCAAGGCGTTGAGTACTGGGAAAAAATTCCCAAAAAGTTTTCCGAATTAGAAAATACGGAATAACCGTTTCTATACTGTCTCCCGAAGTCACTGTGAAGATGTTACTTCCTGGCTCTCGTACCAACACAATTTTCTAATCTTGCTTATTTTTTGGTACTGTGACACATTGATTAATACTAAAAGGCCATTCTTTGATGAATGTAAAATATAATAGTAATATAGAAGGAAATGAAAGTTTGCGAAACATAAGCCACAAGAATATATTGCTTTGGAAATATAATCCAAAGTACTATCGACGAGATTTTTATAGTAAAAAACATGTCCAATCCCTAAACACATCCTGAAAACTATTCATCTTGAAAGGTCTCTCTGTGAACTACCGAAGAGAAATTAAAATCAGTGAATTTCATATTCATTTAAATTCGGCTATTAAATCAGCTGGAAAATTTTTCTTCAACAAAATTGATTTCGTTCCTGATGGAAGTGGAAGAAAATTGATGAAAATGACCATAATTTTAATCGTCATCAGTAATTTATTATTTCTAATATAGTACATAAATACCTTTTTCCGCGAACGATACGAGAATGCAATCGATTAGAGAAGTAGAGTCATGGTGCTTATACCCCCTGCCACACGCCGAAAGGAAGTGTACATACGTAGATGTAGATGCAAACCTTAATAATTCAAGCGTCGAATATCAGGAAACAAAAATTTAGTCTAATTTTTTAATGTGTCAGCGTTCAGAAAGGTTCGTTGCAAAAGCTTAAAATAGCGTCATAGTTCGTGCAAGACTGATTGAGAGACTAGGAGGTATGCTCCTCCATCTAACTCAGGAGTGCCCAAGTTAACCCAGGATGATCCTTGCCTGCGGTATAGTCAACGGGCATGCATTCCGCAGGCATGTGACCCTTTAGCATATTCCATGCGATCAAGTAGATTGTTCTTCTTATAAGGTTTCTTAGTATTTTCCGCTAATTATTGATAAATGAAGAGAAAAGAGCAAAGTATGGGTATAATATACCCCAAAAGTTAACCGCCTACTCACTTTAAATATCATTATAGACACAACGAAACTGGTTATGAATGATAATAAATATATCAACGCTCTTTATCTCCGCGAAACCTTGATTGAATCCATTGAGGGACACTAAAGGTAAACTTTAGACACCCGTTCTCTAACAGTGTTTTCCAATGTTAATGCTCTCAAGTCCCATTTTTTGTGTTCTCGAGACAACCAAGTCCTGCCAATGTGTCAATTGTTCGTTCACTGATTGGTGTAATTCAATATTTTACAAATAATTAGTTAGTTGATAGAAAGCTGTGAAACTATTAGAATATTTATTTGTAATAAAACAAAATTTTAGAAAAAAAGTGAAACGAATAAAATAAATAATTTCCACATGTGGGATGCGTACCACCGGTTGGGAGGCTCTACTCTAGCCCATCATCCATCTTAATGAATCAAAAGATAAACTAATTTATGAAGAGTTGGGGTAAGAAAATTGGAGGAAATGATGGTAATAAAAGGTGAAGTAAATCTCAGGATGAAGATTTTACAACAAGAAAAGATTTTTTGAGGAGGAGAGTGTGAAAAACCTACATAAATACTCAGTAGCGACTGATGAATCCTCGGTCTTGATCCATCGCATTTCTCCCCACGATCAATTATTTTAGAATCTTTCCAAGTACCTACTGAGGATTCCCCGCAGCCTCTCGAGTAAAAGGGTGTGCCGAATTCCATTTCGACGAGTAAACTCGAATATCGGAATCTTTTCGCTGGGATTTCGAGGTTAACAAGGAAGCGACCCTGGTTGGACTTCCAGCCATGCGTGAAACGGCAGGAAATCGTCCAAGTTAAACAATTCCTTGTAATTACTAAAGCAACCTGGAACGGGTCTCTTTTTCGAGGAGTTTCTCTTTGGGAAATCGTGTCAAGAGGATAAGAGGAAACGCTTCATTGGCAAAAGAAGAGCAAACGAAAATATTTCTTCGGAGGACAAAAAGCGGTTTTAATCTTCATGGCTCACATCGTTAAACACGACATTCGGGGAATCCGCGGTCGTTGCGGTGGAAATGCTTCTGGTGCGAAGAAAGGAAATTTATTCGAGGGACAGGTTTCGGATGGAACTCTCGCGGCATCGTTACCTGATGAAATGAAACCGTTAAGGAAAATGCCGTCCCATCTTGTTTCCGAGCTAATTTTTAGCTATGCGAGATAATTTTCTGGTTATTTCATTATTATTGCGTAAAATGATAGATTGTTAAGACAAATTTGCGGCTGTTTAGTAGATAAATTAATCATTCGTCATACAGCGTCGTGCCGATCCATTTTAGCGCATTAGTAGAGGTTTAACGCGTTCGCTGCGAACATCTCGATTTCCATTGAATTTATCACTCCAACGGTGGAGTGATCCGCAGAGAACGTGTTAATATGGCAACTTCTGTATTTAATATTTTTAGCTTGAATATAATCGAAATTTTTTGTTAGGAAAGAGATTGACAAGCGCATTCGTTCTGAAATTCCGAATGCCTTCTTAAGGAAAAATCAAGCGTTTAAAAATTAACACTTAAACATTCAGAATGGCGTGCTCATAAAGAGGTGTGTGAGGCGGTTACTTCGCTGTCTCATCGGTTCGGCCCTTCTTTCATCAGTATTTCGTAAAATTGGTATAATGCTGTGTACAATATATATGCTGGTTAAGTGTTTACGTAAGTGTTTAATTTTCTTACAGGCGTTTTCCTTTTCATTTTCTTGACGCCCTCTAATCTCTCAAAATTGGTTTGAAGGAAAAGAGGTAAGTTTTCCACAGAATTTTATTACAGACACGACCAGATTTAAGCGAACCGTGTCTTTTCCTTCAAACATGGAGTATTTCCACGAAAAATCGCCAATGTCTGTGAATTTTATACTTAAAATTTTCCTTATTAACCTAATAGCCTTCTCATAAAATTTTTTTACCCTTTCGATCTATTTATAGAACCTAGTTCATCCAGGAATCCGCTAGTATGAGACACATACAGATAGAAAAATAAATCTTTCACAACTACGATAGCCTAAAGATAGTCTTGAATTTCAAGGTAATTTTTTCCAAGGACAATCTTTAAGGTTAATGTTAATAATTCTTAAAGGAATAAGGTTAATGAGGAAAAGATCTTCTTCATGCAATACATGATTGCTGATTGCTAACGATTTGATATTATCTGTTTCTTCCGTTCTTGTACGCCGCTCGACACTCATTAGTTCGTTGACGCTTTTACTTTGAGTATGGGTTTTAACTCGCCATAATTTAGTTAATTAGCATAGCACTTACATTTTTTTATATACGCTCTGCTTGTAAGAGAATGATCCATCTAATTCGGCATTTAAAATTTAACTAATAAAAGAAACAAAAATGTAATTTAATATAATTTGCATAGTTATATTTAAAAGGAGATATTGATTTCCAAAGGAGACACTTTTCGCATTTTAGATCATTAACTGATGTTCAATCACCAACGTTATTCTTTACTTAAGAAAATTTTGGCTATAGTACTTTGCAATTCAAGCTCATAAACTCAAGATTGTGAGCAGGCAAGTGGTAACTCCTATAGAAATTCTTTTTCATCATCCTAACTTGCTGATCGTTGAAATGAAAATTAAACTCGAGGCGATTTTCCAATTCTGGCCTAGAAGTGCGTCGAAAGTTCGCGCGGCAGAATTCCTCGAGATAGAAGATGGCACAGCCGTCGTTCTATTTTCGAGTCGCAAGTGCATATGTATGGACCGAACTATAAGCGGACGACAGTGAAGCGCATTCTCACTGTACTGAGGCAGCCACACCAAATCCCCCGGATGCCTCCTCTTTTTTTTTCTCTTAAACGAAGAGTGACGAGTGCTCGAAGAATTGAGAAGCGCGAGAGGGTAAGAAGTCACTTTGCTGAGTACACTATTTGCGCTGGTAATGAAGAAAACAGCTGTATTCCGCTTTTCAGCCGACTAAATTAGTTCCTTTTTGCGATTCCCGCTATGATAATCGAGATAATTTCCTATCATTTCGGAATCTAGAAGCATATACGCAAGTTGCGAGTTTCGTGTTTTACTGAGTTTGGAGGATCGTCTGGAATACGGAGCAAGTGTCAATTAAAAATACGATAAATTGCTGTCATTGCTCTAGATTAAATCCAATTTTCAACAGATTTCGTGGATCATATTGGGGATATTTTTTTCATTGTGGGAATTCAAGTCTCGATGCTGATGAAGAAATCATGTTATATGAGTAATAAATATTCATTCATGATTTCTATTCACTCGTTCATATTATTGATTGAATATTACTGGATGCCCTAAGAATCGACAATTCTTCACAACACTCAATTGCGCTATAAGGTCTAATGTGATATTCATGAAGTTCAGCAATCGGTTGCCGTTTTAGTAGTCAGGTGTCAACAATCAGATTTCCATTTCTTTTTGATCGAGCTTAAATTTTGTGTACCAGAAACGACAATTTCTTCCAGATCCTTGTCCTACTAACTTTAGCATTTTTAATCGCCATAACTCTTATATTCCTACATATATCGTGTATCATGACTTCTATATAATTTCCACTATTACGTAATGATATACGGCCAACCAACATCCCGGGGTGGCAATGCATTGAGACAATAAACGTCAACGTAATCCATATCAATCCTTCCTTTTTCATTCTCAACTCTTTCTGTCAAGCTTCCGCACCGTATGCATCATCGCTAAAGTATATAAAGAGGACCATAGGAACCGCCAACAAATGCCGATCAATCTTCAAACAGGATGAAGGTTTTCGGCAATTTGCGATGGTTTTCTGTTTTCAATCAAAAACATTTTCTATCACAAATCCAGCGACCTTCGTGTATTTGCAGTCGTCATTTGTTTCCCTTCCCTTCTTTCCGCGAAGACGATCTTCTCCTTGGGGAATAGCTGAGCGATTATCGTCCCGAGTGAAAGTGTCGCCCCCGTTGCTTCTAAATCGAGATCGTACGCATGAGTCAATGGAGGACTCCGCGGGGTTTTTTACTCCTCGCCCATACACAAGCAGTATGGTTTACATGAGTCAAAAGCAGCGATTAAAATTCAAGGAAAGCCTAGATCTATCAAAACAGATGAGCCTTCTACTCGGCCAGTTTATGGGAGCAGTTTCTTTGCCCACTGCGATTTTTTCCTCCGCCAACTGAGATTGAGCTGCATTTACTCGCTTCAGGGGTAGTTTTAACGAATGAGCGAGCGCTTAGTTTTCCTCCGCTGTCTCGAATGAGGAAGAGACGAACGATTATTACGTCTTATCGATGCTTTGCTTTCCTTCAGCTAACTCTTTGTGCTTCAAAGTTTGTCCTCGAGACGTGGCTTTTTCTCGTCGACTTGTTTTTGACCTCGAATAGGCGAAGAACGCATTATGGGATTAATTCTGAAATTGTTTGTTAGATATATCTAATCTTTTAACAGTTATACTTGATTTATAAATACATCTTCAGTCAGCGATATCGATCACGTTGAAATACCTCGTATATCAAATCAGAATCAGCAGTAAAAGATCTAAGCAAAATCACTCACTAACGATTCCTAATCGCTACTTAAATGTGTTCTTCTTACCAGAAATAGCATTCTCGTGGTGAATGACAGTTATCAAATAAGTAAAAAGAATTACAATCTTATTCTTCACTGGCATTAACAAAAGAAAACACCCATTAAATATAAAGTGGTAATGAAAAGGTTTTGAAAGTTATGCAAACATTTCTTACAAAACACATCACTGTTATTATGCAAAGAATACTTTCGGAAATTTAGTTTTGTTTTCTCTGAGTAAGACCAGCTTAAATGAATAACAACTTATTATTCGGGATCTGATACCAAAATTATATAACGGTGCAGCCGTACTTTTAAAGTTATTTAAGTGTTCATCAAAGTGGTAATGAATGCGCTCACCTCATCGGAGTTCTTCTATTTCCTATTCTGCAACCAAAGAGATGTCTATACAGCGACATGAACTATCTTCTACTGAGGTAAAGAAACGATGGTGATACACTCAACCGCAATCTACCGGTTGACTTTGAACTTATCGTTTAGTTACGATTTATGGTTGTCTTCGCGCACCGGCTGCGGGAGTATTCCACGATGCACTGATAGCTATGCGCTCCGATCATCCGTGATGAAATTTGACATTAATTTCATTAGCATATTGGCAGCTGATTGTATTATTTCCTAACCCGCTGATGCTCGATTCCACTCACAAAGGTGCGGCGCTGGCAATAATTGCATTTCCTTACCCGACTTGCCTACACCGATGTCGAATGCTCAAGTGGATACTTTGCTACCGTGACAAAGAGAAAAGGCTAATTGGTAGGAAATATTGATGGTAGAAGTAAAAGTAAAGGAAGCAAAAACCTATCCTTTACATTCTATTGTAAGAATCTAATGCAGTCATCCGACATCAAAGAGAAATCGTCACGGCGTCAAATGGTAGGCAGAAAAAAGAAGGGAAAAAATGTAATACATTTGCGATTTTTAGATTAAAACCATAAAGAATGTGCAATATTACCGGATTCATGACGAGATATTTAGATTATATACACATTTTCGTATTGTCCTTTATCATCATTAAGGGAAATATTTTAGAGGGGAAATAAAACCGTAATAAAAAAAATCTTATCATTCGCATATTTTTGTTGGATTCAGAATTCGCAGAAGCATTATCGATATTCATTAGCGACAATGAAGATACACCACGATAGCATTTAGTTCTAAAAATAAGGTAACTGTAATATAAATCAATACTCATCGAAATCATGTTATCGAAAGGGGCTATATTTCTAATTAACTACACCTATTCTAGATGATGGCTTAATTGATGCAAAAGTATTAAAAGGAATGCTTCAAGTAAACTTAATTCTAACTTGAATTAATTGTATGTCATCCTTCACAAATTTCTAATTCATCATTTTTGTAATTAAAGTAGGAAAGTCGAGAATAAAAGAAACAGGTGATACCAATTACAAGTTATTATAGATGTAGCTTTTATTATCATCATAAAAAATATGAAATTCGTCAAATAAAATGAGAAAGTTATTTAGCAAAGAAATGTACTAATATAGTAGTATTAACAATACTTTACTATTATATTCAATATCAATGCAATTGTTGTTATATTTTGTATGAACTTTTCATCAACCAATTAATTTAATCCATCCCTTAAGATACTTGAGTGAATAAAAAATAGTCTAAGTGAAATAGGTCTACAGATAACTATTTCAACTATGGAGATCAAGGTTGTTTAGCTGTATTATTCTTGGTTAATTTGCCTTTCTTAACATCACATTATTTAGTATATTAGTCATTAAAGAAAAATAAAGACCATTCCATTTTATCTAAATACTATACCTACCAAATCTGTAAAGAAATTGAAGGCAACATAAGAGAATAAACGAGTGAGTATATTTAGCGAGTTGACAATGCTGATGAGAGTATTTATTTGAATACGTGTACAGGCCACAAATGGTAAAAGGTACAAATGGTACAAAGGTGTACCGGTTTCGGCAACTAGTTATGCCATCATCATTTGGTTCTGATGATGGCATGATGAGGATTTGCCTGTACACGCATTGAAATAAATACTCTCATCGTTATGAAGTTCCACCAGATCTCCCTGGACTGTATTCATTTGACAATGCTGTATATCATACATTGAAATTAAAATTTTTTGGTTCTTTTAAAAGCATAAATAGGTAGGAATAGGTTCTTTCCTTCACCTCTGTAATGTATTGCTGGACATCATGATGTGGAATAAAACCAGGAATAAAGTTTGGCTCTTCAACCTTTATTTCCTTTATGCCTACCTCTTGTCAGTGAGTGAACTGTTTCATGATCTTTTGAATAAATAATACCATGATCAGTTAATATCGTACTATGTCTTCTCTTTTTGCAAAATCTACTAATGAGTCCTGGTTCAAGTACATGCTCAATTAATACTCTCTCCAGAAATAGGCTGAGAATTAGATTCAGCAGAGTAATTGGAAGCACAAGTGCCCTATCCTTGATTGAGGGAGGCATAGCCATCTCAAAAAACTCTGCTAAACCATCTGTTGGCAACACTGCCAAAAATGCACAAAAGAGGCCAAGAACTGCAATGGAACACATTAATCTAGGATTGCTCCAAATCCAGCGGCGATGAGGTGCTCCTCTTGAAAATGCAACTGCCATCCAAAGATACTGAAAACTTGAAATGGCAAACACTGCATAATTCTCGTAGCATGCATAAGGAGACTCAAAATAAGAAAACTGCTTCCCAAAGTCAAAAGGTCTATACCAGGGGAATAGACGAACACCAAGATAGGCTGTCACCTGGAACCCAACCATGACCAATACCTGGAAAGTAAGGAAGTATTCACAACATTACTCAGGTGAAACAATTTCTAAGAGAACATAATTAATTAAGAGCAGTTGATTAAAGGTAACCATGCTGTTATATTCCTGAATTGTTGAAGAACTAAAGAGATAATACCTGATAACCATTCTCCTAAAAAATTCTTGTGACATTAGAGGAGAGGACCATAAGAAATATTTTTCATAAAAAATAAAGATAGTTAAACAGACTTGAAAGGAAAGTTAAGGTGAATAATCATTACTCATGACTATTTGTAGAGTTTTGAAGAGTACCTAGTCTCCTCGTTAAATATCTTCAATTAATGAAATAAAGATAAATAAAAATGTTGCTGAAAGGCTCATGAGTTTATTTTATTTCCAGCTCCCTATTTTTGTCACCTTATTAGAATCTTCTAGTGTAATCATCATGCTTTGTCTATTATCTTATCTGTTATGGTGTATCATCCTAAAGGCATAAAATAACCAAGGAAAAGGAGGTGAATTGTACACTTTAAATGTTAGAGTTATATTTTCAGGAATATTCAATTTGAGACAGAGTATAGTGTATATGAATTTCATTAAGTACTTCCTTAAAATTTGGAGGTAAATATAAATTCTTTGAGCCTAAATAATATGTTTAGCAATGAACAGAGAATAAAAAGAGAGGTTTACAAACCTGTAAAGTTTGGAAGGTAAGAGGGAATTGAGAAGATTAAGGTTATAAGGGTAAGTCAGTTTGAAATTTCCTAAAGTATAATTTAGAATACCATAACAAAACACTGAACTGAAAATAAATTTGAAAATTCATATGGAATTCTCTTTTGAAAGATGGAGTAAATATGTATCTAAAGGAATTTCAAGAGATAATCAGAATACATTGTTTAATCCTACATGAATGATAATCAAGCTGTGGCATCCAAAATCTTATCATTCCTTGGAATAACTTACTCAAAATGGGTTAGCTCTATAATTCTGTTTGAGAGGAATTTAAAGTAAAGATTTTGGGAGTATTACAACACATTGTAATTTTTGCACAATCTAAGGTCTTACTCACTATTCATGTTTATTAACAGAATTTAGCTACAATTCTCTCTTTATTCAAATCCTTAACCACTGTATATTTAATCACTGAATTTTTCTTATCAAAATTATAATATTTAACAAAGTATGACTAAATTAATCATTAGGAATAATGAAAATTACCTGTAACAAAATTGATAGAATTGGATAGAAAGAGAAGAGATTAGAAGATGGTGGTCTGGGAGCAAGATCTTTGCTGGCATCTGGTGGTTTTGTAAGGCCAAATAAAGCTGCAACAAGAGTTACTAGGCATAGATCAATGTAGAGAAACTCAAAATCTGTCAGGTATGAATCAATGGTGTACAGGATCATGACTGAGGAAAACTGGGTTAGGCTGTAGCCAGCCATAAATTTAAAAATGCCAAAGGATGTGACGAGTGCACAGCGTCCCTCTGATATCACTCTAGGAACACAGGAGACATCTCCACAGCTTGATGTGAATGCAGATGCAGCTGCAGATTCTGCATCTGACAATGAGATTCCTGCATCAGCTGATTTTAGGGCTGCACAGTCGTTGGCACCATCTCCACACATTGCTGGAATATTACACAAGTATAACACATTTAGTGAGATATTAAATGGATCTCTAAAGAAAAAAATGCCAGTTAAAAATACCTGCCTAGCATAGAATTCTTTTAACTTTTTCATAATGAAGGGAAAGGGAATTGGAACACTGCTGATAATGAAAGACCCTTGAAGGAGGATTGTTTCTGTAATGCATATAGGGCAATTCTTAGAAATCAGTAATCTGAAACTTCCTGTTTGGTTTCAAATGCAAATTTCTTCTTCCAATTTATAGCTTATGGAGTGTTTCTAAATCTATAATTCTACATAATGAGTTAAAATTAAAAGAAAAATAACCATTTTAAAAGCTATCTATAAAACAGTTAATATTTATCTATTAATCTAATAACATCAGTGCAAGATTTTTCTCACAATTTGTCAAACTTTCATCTTGCAACTTTTACTGTAAAAATTGGTTTTTCTGCTGAGTAACTATGAACAATTTTAGAATAACTTCAACAAAAAAACTGAATTATTATTCAGTTTAATCATTATGAACATTTTATTATTATGACCATATTCAGCATCACTCATACCTCGGTAGCTTTTATAATACTACAGTATTGAGCATAATTGAGACACAAGTGGGAGATAAAAAGTGCATTTGTCTATCCAATTTCAAATTGCTATTGAAAATACTGAATTCAACCCATATTGGCTGGAAAAGTGCAAGATATAAAAGTTTTTATTTTTAAATTTAAATATCTTTCATGTGTTAAATGGTATACTTCTACTTGGTCATATGTGTCAGTGGGTTAAGTACTGTAACATATTTAAGTCAGACATGAAAATGATTTATTACCTTATTAATTCAGAATAAAATATAAGATCTCATTGTTTGTTGAAGACATTGCAGATCATTTAAAATTGGAGAGCCTATGGATGTTTAGAATCACCAGAGGCTAGTAAAAAAAGATTTAGATCACATCATTATTTATGATGAAGAGTATTGTTTTACCTATTATTATCCTCATCGTCCATTAGAAATCATGGGTCTTACATAAATTGTGGTTTTAGATGCCAAAAGAGCAAACATTCAGAATGTGAGACTTACAATCTTTATTATTAATGTCATTTTCACAAAACTGCAATGATTGTATTTATATATGGAAGACATACTTATGGCAAGAGGTAAATCATGCTCTTGAAAGAATTAATAAGGGATATGCTCAATACATTTTGTGGTTTTCCTTTAATATGCAATCACATGTATGATGTACATTGCATTTAACAAGTTTGCTCTCCTTTCTACTATACTGCAATTTCCAGGAAATTATTAGTTTAAGTTTCAAATGACCTTAATCTCCTGTAGCTAAATTACATTATAAAGAAGCATTTGGCAATGGTAGCACAACAGAGCCTTGGTTTTGCAGCATTTGTCAAGGGTGGCGTTTTTGGAGATGTAGTGGTAAGCATAATGCACCCCAAATTTCCTCAGTGTACATTAAATAACAATTTAAGAATTTTTAATAAGACAGCATAATAACATTGAAAATAATCATCCCAGTAAACTTATTATGATAATACACAATATATACAATATAAAAAACCTTTACTGAGTAAAGGTTTTTATATTGTTTTTAAAATGTAGTTTTATTTAACACTTGGTGTAATGTCAGAATTCCACAAAGTTACGGCCTCCTCCATGAATTTTAATATGATAAAGTTTTTTAATGATTATTTCTATAACCAACATTGATGCATTCAAAAGGTGCTGTCATAGTTTTGATAAGGACTCAAAAAACCATGAACATACCAGAACCATTCTCTGAACCCAAATAGTTTGTAAATTTGTTTGTAACTGTGGTTGATAGATCCAAAATTCAAGTCCTTCATGTTTGTTGAATCATATCATAGCTATATCAGGACTAGCAGGAATTTACATAGTATGCAATTTATTGATCCTTGAGGTGTGTTTTTAGTCACTGTGATTGATGGTAGAGATGCAACAAAATATCTCAATGAATAAATGGATCTGTTGATTAAAATATTTAACTCTATGATATATATTCATAATACATATACTGTGGTATATGAGTATTGAAACTGGTTAATGACCATACATTTTTGTCTCTTTACAATTCAGGATTATGCTCTTTACCTCCATTCCCATGGGCAACAACATAGCAACATAGTCTTTAATTTCGTTACTTATGTATTAACAGAGCTACAAGGTCCCTAGAGGAATGTCTTTCAACTCATCAAGTACAATCTTCTGAATATTATCTAGGATACCAAGATGGTGCTCTTTCACATGAATTTGTATAAAACTATCACAAAGTGATTTACATCTACTTGATAGGGTACTGAGGGACTTCAGAAAAGTTGTTGCCAAGCAAAAATTTTTTGATGAAAATTTCCTCGAAATATGGGAGATTGTTAAGATACAGCATACAAATGCAAGCCATGCCATGGTCATGCACTTTTGCCCTCAGTTTTTCAAGGAATTTCCAGTAAAAATTGATTGATAGTTTACCCCTTTGACCCAAATTCCTTTTGAACTATCTCCAAACAGTCAGGAGATATCGAATATGATTTGATTTTGTATTTATCAATTCTTACTTTCTTGTAACAAGGAGACTTTGAAGTTGCCACTCCTAGCTTTGATTTTTCAACTCCATAAGAACTGTTTAGTAATTAATAAGATAAATAAGTGCATTTTCCTAGCTATATACAAACTTTTATGGCCCATTGTTGGTAAACCTTTTTGTGGTCCATTTATGTAACTTACCCTAAGTTCAGAAAAACAAATTCATTTTTGTTGAATTGCTTTCAGATTACCAGAATGAAATTATATTACAAACAAAATATCATAGTTGAAGATAATCACAGATTAAGATAAGATGTTATTCCCTGAGTCATGCCATTAAATAAAATTGAATAATAAATTAAAAATGTATTATACATTTTGAACCGTTAGTTGTGTGATTCCAGAATCAATCAAATATGTAATAATTGGTATTTTTCCTTACCAACAGAGAGACCGATTCCCTTCAACTCTATAACAAGTTGCTGCTTTTGGTCAGGAGTCATCCTTGAAAATATTGTTCCATCCTTAACAACTTTTGGTATAACTGAAGGATGGCAACTTCTTATTACTGCCCAAGCCTGCCCAGTTAAGGCATATGTAGGAGGAGATTCTGGGATTCCTCCTTCCATGTGATGCTCATCACAGACTGAGCCAATTCTTGCCCAGTTTATATGAGGCATTGAAATAGATGAAACTTTCTTCGTGGGTTTCAAATGATCCCCAACATCAAAATGTGGCAAAACAGTAACCTCTGATGGAGAAGCTTCCAAACGATATACTTTTTGTTTAGGCGCAACTAAGCCACATTCTTCTGCCACCTTGATGGCTGTTAATATGTTGTCTCCTGTTTTGGAAATAAAAATATTTTATGAATTTTTTGAATATATCTAGTTCAATTTTTTTAATACAATATTCAATTGTATACAAATTTTACTGTCCTGATTAAATCAAGACTGACTTAAAAACTGAAATTTTCAGGTAAACTCATCATAAGGGCAATATGAAAGAAGAGCAGATTCAGCATAATATGATTTAAATTCAGAATAAAATTCTTAATAAACCTTACCAGTTACCATGACCTGCCTTATATTAGCTTTCCTTAGATTGGCAACAACTGACTCTGTTGCCTTTTTCAGTTTGTTTTCAAAAAGTATTAGTCCGAGGAAATTTAAATCTGATTCTACTTCTTCTCTCTCCATTTCCTCTACCTCCTTTCCAGTCATGCTTGTTGGCAAACTTTTTGTAGCAAGAGCAAGGACTCTAAATCCTTTTCTTGTATAGGATGCCAAAACTGAAGTGATGTCAGATGGAACTGTATTTTACAGGATATGGAAAGGATAAGACTATATACAGATTAGAGGTATTTTTAAAAATTGAACTTCCTTACAATATTAGATGAGTAAATATATTTCAAAATGTATGACCACCTCAACAAAATTTTTCTTATAGCTATCTTAATAAGAAAGTCTCTGATTCAGATAAGTATCAATAAATCATAAACATTTGCTTTTTATCTATGGCTATGAGAGAATGTTTAAGAAGTTGTAATAGAATGTTGATTATTGTAAACTGTAAAAGTTTTTTTTTTATGAAGTGTCTCTTTCTTACCTGAATTTGGCTTAGAGAGTGAAATCAACATTTCAGGAGACCCCTTACAGTAAATATTGAAATTAGAGCTACCCAAAGCGTGAGTAATCACACTCATCCTTTGTAGGCTTGATGAGAAGAAGAACTGCCTTGCTATTCCTATTTCAAGAGGATTATCCTAGAAAATCAAAAGTAAGGCATTTGAACCTAAAGGTACTATTATACATTATTAACATATTGTATACTCCCAATATATGTTTGAAATGGTATTTAAATTCACCTTATTTATAATTTCTTCCAAAGCTGTAATTAAGCATTAGCAATATCAAAATGTCAAAATTCATTGTTTCTTAGCTTATTTTCAGGTTATTTTTGTTAAGAGGTAGTACATTGACAGCAGCTTTTGAACATTTATCTAATATCACTGGAATTAATAATGAAGATTTTTCTAAATTTCTGATCTCCAAATTAAAAATGTTTCATATCACATACATTGAGATCAGATACTTGAAATACATATGAAACTGAACATTTGAGCTTATGAAAAAGTTTAAAAGTATGATTAAAAGTAAGATTAAATCCAACAAGAATGTTGATTGCTAGATAATAATATTCTGTTGACTCTATAGATGATGAAATATTGAATGAATTTTTGGAAAGAATATAAAAATTGAGCAATTTGACAAAATAGAAATCATACCAGGATATTTTGTGAAATTAATCCATAATTTGAAGTAGAATTAGAAAAGGAATTTTTTATATTTCAGACATTTGATCATAATATTGTTTTTAAAATGTAGTTTTATTTAACACTTGGTGTAATGTCAGAATTCCACAAAGTTACGGCCTCCTCCATGAATTTTAATATGATAAAGTTTTTTAATGATTATTTCTATAACCAACATTGATGCATTCAAAAGGTGCTGTCATAGTTTTGATAAGGACTCAAAAAACCATGAACATACCAGAACCATTCTCTGAACCCAAATAGTTTGTAAATTTGTTTGTAACTGTGGTTGATAGATCCAAAATTCAAGTCCTTCATGTTTGTTGAATCATATCATAGCTATATCAGGACTAGCAGGAATTTACATAGTATGCAATTTATTGATCCTTGAGGTGTGTTTTTAGTCACTGTGATTGATGGTAGAGATGCAACAAAATATCTCAATGAATAAATGGATCTGTTGATTAAAATATTTAACTCTATGATATATATTCATAATACATATACTGTGGTATATGAGTATTGAAACTGGTTAATGACCATACATTTTTGTCTCTTTACAATTCAGGATTATGCTCTTTACCTCCATTCCCATGGGCAACAACATAGCAACATAGTCTTTAATTTCGTTACTTATGTATTAACAGAGCTACAAGGTCCCTAGAGGAATGTCTTTCAACTCATCAAGTACAATCTTCTGAATATTATCTAGGATACCAAGATGGTGCTCTTTCACATGAATTTGTATAAAACTATCACAAAGTGATTTACATCTACTTGATAGGGTACTGAGGGACTTCAGAAAAGTTGTTGCCAAGCAAAAATTTTTTGATGAAAATTTCCTCGAAATATGGGAGATTGTTAAGATACAGCATACAAATGCAAGCCATGCCATGGTCATGCACTTTTGCCCTCAGTTTTTCAAGGAATTTCCAGTAAAAATTGATTGATAGTTTACCCCTTTGACCCAAATTCCTTTTGAACTATCTCCAAACAGTCAGGAGATATCGAATATGATTTGATTTTGTATTTATCAATTCTTACTTTCTTGTAACAAGGAGACTTTGAAGTTGCCACTCCTAGCTTTGATTTTTCAACTCCATAAGAACTGTTTAGTAATTAATAAGATAAATAAGTGCATTTTCCTAGCTATATACAAACTTTTATGGCCCATTGTTGGTAAACCTTTTTGTGGTCCATTTATGTAACTTACCCTAAGTTCAGAAAAACAAATTCATTTTTGTTGAATTGCTTTCAGATTACCAGAATGAAATTATATTACAAACAAAATATCATAGTTGAAGATAATCACAGATTAAGATAAGATGTTATTCCCTGAGTCATGCCATTAAATAAAATTGAATAATAAATTAAAAATGTATTATACATTTTGAACCGTTAGTTGTGTGATTCCAGAATCAATCAAATATGTAATAATTGGTATTTTTCCTTACCAACAGAGAGACCGATTCCCTTCAACTCTATAACAAGTTGCTGCTTTTGGTCAGGAGTCATCCTTGAAAATATTGTTCCATCCTTAACAACTTTTGGTATAACTGAAGGATGGCAACTTCTTATTACTGCCCAAGCCTGCCCAGTTAAGGCATATGTAGGAGGAGATTCTGGGATTCCTCCTTCCATGTGATGCTCATCACAGACTGAGCCAATTCTTGCCCAGTTTATATGAGGCATTGAAATAGATGAAACTTTCTTCGTGGGTTTCAAATGATCCCCAACATCAAAATGTGGCAAAACAGTAACCTCTGATGGAGAAGCTTCCAAACGATATACTTTTTGTTTAGGCGCAACTAAGCCACATTCTTCTGCCACCTTGATGGCTGTTAATATGTTGTCTCCTGTTTTGGAAATAAAAATATTTTATGAATTTTTTGAATATATCTAGTTCAATTTTTTTAATACAATATTCAATTGTATACAAATTTTACTGTCCTGATTAAATCAAGACTGACTTAAAAACTGAAATTTTCAGGTAAACTCATCATAAGGGCAATATGAAAGAAGAGCAGATTCAGCATAATATGATTTAAATTCAGAATAAAATTCTTAATAAACCTTACCAGTTACCATGACCTGCCTTATATTAGCTTTCCTTAGATTGGCAACAACTGACTCTGTTGCCTTTTTCAGTTTGTTTTCAAAAAGTATTAGTCCGAGGAAATTTAAATCTGATTCTACTTCTTCTCTCTCCATTTCCTCTACCTCCTTTCCAGTCATGCTTGTTGGCAAACTTTTTGTAGCAAGAGCAAGGACTCTAAATCCTTTTCTTGTATAGGATGCCAAAACTGAAGTGATGTCAGATGGAACTGTATTTTACAGGATATGGAAAGGATAAGACTATATACAGATTAGAGGTATTTTTAAAAATTGAACTTCCTTACAATATTAGATGAGTAAATATATTTCAAAATGTATGACCACCTCAACAAAATTTTTCTTATAGCTATCTTAATAAGAAAGTCTCTGATTCAGATAAGTATCAATAAATCATAAACATTTGCTTTTTATCTATGGCTATGAGAGAATGTTTAAGAAGTTGTAATAGAATGTTGATTATTGTAAACTGTAAAAGTTTTTTTTTTATGAAGTGTCTCTTTCTTACCTGAATTTGGCTTAGAGAGTGAAATCAACATTTCAGGAGACCCCTTACAGTAAATATTGAAATTAGAGCTACCCAAAGCGTGAGTAATCACACTCATCCTTTGTAGGCTTGATGAGAAGAAGAACTGCCTTGCTATTCCTATTTCAAGAGGATTATCCTAGAAAATCAAAAGTAAGGCATTTGAACCTAAAGGTACTATTATACATTATTAACATACTGTNTTCATGCAAAAATTTAATGGTACTGTTAAGGTTTTGTACCAAAGAAATTATACTTTCTAAGAGGAAACTTCCTTACATATTGATCACAGTTTGCCTCATGTAATAATTATCAAAAATTATGGAATTGCTGTAATTCTTTTACTGATATCATTTGGATTTCGTATAAATCATTTATGTATTAAAAACTTTCAACATCTATCTCATTCTATATTAATTTATTTAATTAATTATATTTATGATTATACAAAGCTTCTCTTGGATGGTAGCAAAGCATGGTTAACTGGGAGATATAGCTAAGAGGGAAGACATAGATGAAGGAAAGAATAATTTGACAATCATGAACTGGGCAACATATTTTAGGATTCAGATGATAAAACCAAAGAAATGTCTCTACAGCATATGAATAAAAATAAGACAAAGACTTCAAGGAATAAGTAATAAAATAATCCTGATTCTTTATAATTATCAATTATTTAAATTTCACTTTAAAATTTTTATTACATAATTATTTTATATTGGTTTTCCTTACATCTGTTAAAAATTAAAAATTTTGCTTATTCAATTGAACTGATTTGTATTTCTGTCTAATCACCGAGCTGATTTTCCTGTAAACTGCATGGAATGCCAAGTAAACGCATTTTCTCTAACTTTGATGAAGTAATTAATTTCTAAATTATTTACTCAGCTTCTATATAGCTAATACTAAATCCAACATTATTGACCTTGTCAAAGCAGACACAGTTGATAGTGCCAGCAATGTTGATTATTCTAGAATTAATACAAAATATTCCGATTTCCTTCAGGCGTTTCTGTGCATAGAGCTTTCCTATTGTCATGGCAGCTGGCAATGCTGGAGGAATCACAATGGTGAATAAGACAAGTCCCTTCAACACAATTTCCTTAGGTCCAACTCCTCTATAATACTGAATGAATAAAATAAAGTTATTATATTGATTAATTATTGAGCTAAGAACAGAAATAAGTTACCATGTATGTGCTTTAGAAATACCTTTGTTATGACTGCATAGAGTAAACCGGCTGTTGATATAATCGCCAAAATTCCCAGAAATTTGTAGGAATCTCTTTCAAATCGAAAATCCACTGGTGGAGGGTATAAAATACTTTGAGTGATTTGGCCTTTGGATGTCAGAAATCCAGTTCTAAGAACAACAGCTCTTGCCCACTTTTCTCCATGAAAGCGAGTCTGTAAAACCTTGGTTCCAGAGTAGAGGACACTGTGCCGTGTGGTCTCATCTGATTCATCAAATTTTCTATCATCATTGTGGATAGGAATTTTTGTTACTGGAACACTCTCACCTAAAAACAAATAACACTTTTTTAAACTTCAATTGACTTTCATACCTGCCCACCTGTGGGATAAATTTTGCAATAACCAGAGATCAACTTATGATGACCTGTTTTACCAGTATCTTAGCATCATTTGCCTGATGATGTTTATATGCTAGCAAAACTAGTTACTAAAAATAAAATGATTCTGAAGAAATAACACATTTTATTACTTTATTTCATCATGAATTTCAAAAAAGTCATGCTGAATTGTGTTAATTTTATTTTTACCCAATACTTAAATTTATTACAATCAGAGATGATTATGGCTTGAGGAAAAACCCTTGTTTTAAGAAAATTGATCCAAGAAACCTATCTTTTGATTGGGCTTAAAATAGAGAGGAAATATCATTCACTTATAATTACAAAAGTCAAACCCTTTATAAATCATAGTTTGAAGAATACACATGTGTAGGTACAAGACAAAGAAATATGAAGTATGATTGACTTGGTTATAAGGCAATGGTATATGAGACAATGAGAGACTTGATGCAGAATAGATGAGAGATAAGAGGATGTGTGTGGGACAGATGATTATTTGTAAAGTTATAGAAGGGCAAAGTGAAAATAAATAATGTGTTATACATGATACGTGTGTTGATTCGAGAATAGATTAAAAGAAACAGGAGGAAAAATAAGTAAGTAGGATGAGTAAATAATAATGGAAATATGAAGAGTGCCTTGAATAGAATGAAAAGGACCAGAAGTAAGCCTGCATTGGAAGTGTGAAGATACTGTAGCTGTAAGTGCCATGAAGGATCCATGGTAGAATGAAATTAATTTAAAAATATAAATTATTAATGTAATTAGTTGATAGCCGAGAACATGTATTTCTGATAAAAATAAATGCAACATTAGTATGTGTGATACTCCCTTTGCTGTTCAAGATTTACATTGGTAGATGGGGGAGTGAAGCCTGTGATGGGATATTTTGTATGCTTACAATGAGGGATTCATTGGAGAATTGCAGAATGAATTGTAAATGTTGTTAGAGAATACAGGTGCAGTTGAAGAGAATGGGTCAGAGGACAAATCTTGCCAAAACAAAGGTTCTTATTTTCAATGAAATGAGGGAATTGAGTGTTTGCAGCATGAGCATAAATAACAACTGTATTGTGTATTGTGAGTATTGCAATTGTGGGCGACATACATTCAGTATATGATTGTATAAGGGTAGAGCATCATCAAAGATTGGATGAATAGATGGAGAGATGGAATAGCATGCAAATGATCAGTGATTAAATTTGAAGAACATTTGAGATAGGTGGAAATGCTTGTATAAAGAAATGTGCTTGTGTACACCTTGTATATTAATGAAAATTGGGATTTTCAGGAGATGCAAATGAATAAACTGAATACAATTTGAATAGACTACATGAGGAGAATGTGTGGAAAAAATAAAAGAGACAAGTAATGTCCAGTTGAATGTTGAGTGAAAGAAAGGCAATGTTATTATGAAAGGGGTGTTTTAAAAGGTTTTAATTTCTAGAAAGGATGGGTGAAAGCAGAATAAGTAATTTGGTGAGTAAGAATGTCAAATCCCAAATATGCATGTTGAATGTAGTAAATGAAATGCTAAGTAGAGCCAGCCATCTGCCAGAAGGGGTATGAGCGTAAATGCCTGGTTGGCTCTATTTCTGTAGTGTAGCTCTAGTGTATTATAGTAAGGTTCTCTATAGTAATATTAAAAAAAGCATCAATGGCTGAGGACATTTTGCACATGCATGCCTCCACTGGATATTAAACTGAAGGTGACTCCTGCTATCCCTCCCTCTTGCTATAACCTCTTGCCTATCCAGAAGCTAGCCCTTCCCTGCTTCCTCTGACTATGTAGTAGGTAATTTTTGATAAATACAGAAAATTATCATATCAAAATTCCTTTCAGGTGTATAGCTTTCCATCTGCAAAATAAGAAAGTAACCCTAGTAAATAGGGGCCCCCTCCAACTTGGGGCCATGGCTATGAGTCTATGACCTATGAGCTAAGCACCCATGGAACCACTCTTTTGGAAAACCTTGATACTAAGAGATATAGATTTAATAGAATTCACGAAAAGACGTTTAAATGTTTGAAGCAACAGATGTAGGCAAGGATAGGAAAGTATGGAAGAGTACTGTGAATCAAGGTGGCAAATAACGTGTTAATTCCGAAAAGAAGTAGCAAGTGAAGTTAGTGAGATCAACCTAAGAATCAAAAAAGAATTAGTGGTAGTAGTATTGCTAAAAGTGCCTCGACATGTTAGGTCATTTCGTACCAAGGCCCCCACCGGGATTCGATCCCGAGACCGATTTCACCGAAGTCGTACGCGTTGCCCATTTGGCAATCCGGGAACCCACAAACAGATTATTTCATGAATATGAATCATTATGATCACTGTGTTTTACTTATTTCTTTTTTATGACGGAATTTTGTCGTATACCATGGTGATGTATTATTGATGAAATACCTTTACTCGAAGTTCAATATTCCATATTTTGTTATTGCACTGGTTATCATTAAATTCAATGACAATCAAAAATTTAAACAGATGAGATTCAGGGTTGCTTGTTACGTAAATGATTCATGGAAAAGGTCGTTGAAATTCTGATACCCAAAGATTATTGATGGTATCTAGATTGATTAGATAGCCAGTGATTTTTTCCTCTCGGTTTTATTCAACGCATTTTGGATGACGAGTGATATGAAATTGTGAGAGTTGAAAACATAATTGTATTAGATCTGATAAGGACCATTGTTCTATTGAGATATATATCTCCAACTGAGATTCAATGTTATCAAACACGTGGAAAACTCGATTTCTAGGATTTTATTTACGCGTCTTATGAATGGAAGCTCATGAGAATTATTTTCTGTGCATAAAACATAGGTGATATGCTACACATGAAGGTCTACAGTCAAAAGGTTACCATTGTAATAAATGGAACGATATTTAAATGGGTTCGAAAGATTGAATTATGGGATCAAGCTCCTGTTTTAGTTTAGCGTTTTCATGCAACCTTTACCTCACCACACAAACGTTTTGAGTTTAAACTGTAATGTAATGGCAGTACACTATTAAGAATTACGATTATTTTTTATAAATTTATAGTAATTAAGGAAAAATATGGCATGACATNTTCATTAATTTTAATACTATGTATACAAAATTTTTCTATGCAGATCACTTGCTTGTCTTTGGCAGTTATTGCTTCTACATGAAATGACAGCATTAGTATCAATGAAAGAAACACTGGTAATTATGACCAATAGAGGACTGTTAGTGTCCAAGTAACATGTCTGTAATCTATAATTAAATATACAATTTTGCAAAGAGCTTTGTAAGTCTAAAATCACTTTATCTTTATGGAAGACCACAGTGAGAACTAATGTAAGTCATGTTAAATTATTGTATTTGATATTAAGAACAAAGAAAAATGAAAGCTTATCTAATGCAAAACAATGACTTGTATTTAATCTAAAATTTCTCTCTGATCCCATCAATAAAAAACTGTGCATAATACAAATGAATCGATTAACTAAAATACAGATTAGGAAATAATCTGTAATAAAAATAATCTGTAATCTGTATATTAATGTCATTGTCAGGGAAGTTGCTAATTGTTTTTAGCAATTTTTCACCATCATGTCTAATACGATGTTAAAAAAGGAGTCTAATGTGATGACAAACATTTTCAGGGAATATTAATAAATGCTTTCACTCTCCTCTCTGGAAACCTAAACTTCACCAGAAGAAGGATTTAGATATTACTTTTTATGTGACAGAATGCACTCAGGAAATTCCTAAGGAATAAATGAAGATGAAAGATCTTATATTACTAGAACTTCAGCCCAGATTGTCTACGTTTTTGGTGCATACTCTAGCCAACTGAGCTATCACACAGAACAATCTCACTTTGTTTGAAGGGAAGCCTGGTAGGCAAAGTGATTGGATGCTTAACACATATAAACAGAGGTAAAAACTCTATGTAACTGGGATTCAAACCCAGTTACATATAGTTTTTGTGGATTTTTGGGGTAGCCATTATCATTAACAAGACTGAAGTCTTTTAGAGAAGTGATCTTGAGCAGAATTAGGAGGAAATAAAAGTGATTAGAGGAAGTGGAGGACAGTCATTGAAGGTTGTTGAATTGGGAGATGGAAGAACAAGTCTAAACACAATGGGAGTGACCTTATTGTTAACAGAATACAGTGTAAATAAAGTCCTCTCAATATTCAGTATCAATTATTTCTCAGTGATTCTCCTGTAACCCAAGGAATGAATACAATCGGTATGCTCAAACCAATTCTGAAGGCTGTTGTTCATTTCTCCTTAAGTAAGCAAGTAAGAGATCCCTTACAAAATAGAGTGAGACTGCTTACAAGATTAGAGTAAGGTTGTTCTCTGAGATAGAGTTGGCTAGTGCATCCAGCTGGAAAAGGAAAGCTCTAGGCTAGAGTACCAGACATGTCAGACTTTTTCACCTCTGCTTATTTCTTAGTTTTCCTGGACTTAAAAATTTTTGAAAGCTCTGCTCAACTGAATGTCTCACAGTGAAACTTGATCAGTCCTTTGGTGGGTGTACATTATTCTGATTGTATGATTCAATAACTTCCTGTACACTAAAAGCACCATATAAAACATTTTAGCATAAAATAATCAATTAACTGGATTCTTTTTATACACTATGGACTGTTTGACCAAGAGGTTATGCAAAATCCAATTTTTTATTCTTTTCCTTGTAATTGAAGTAGGGATAAATTTGAAGTATTTTAATAGCCTCTTAGCTGTAATGTTGTTTATGTATAATTTTTTCATGAAAGAATGGGCAGAAATAATTTTTAATGGAAATAGTTACTCTAATCTTCATTAATTATGCATATATTATGTAAGATAAAGTCTGTTAATATCAGGCTCAGAAATTACTTACTTCATGGCCTTGCCTGACCACCATAGGAACAAATGTGCCAAATAATGATGGATCTGTCATTTCAGGCTCGTCAAGAAGCCACCCAGTAGATTCAAACATCTATAAAACAAGTTTTTAGTATATGTTTGTATTTATGTGTAAAAGTGAATTTGATCTCTAGACCAAATGCAAAGTACTCTGTATTTCAATTTAATTAAACATAAGAAATTTGGTTTATTTTGTGTTGTAGTAGTAAAATAAATTATTGCTCAATTGAATGAATGATTGACTGAAAAACCATGTCTCAGGGAATACCTTTTGATCTAATGGGTCTCCAGCCATCTCTCCATCAATGTATGTAAGTGAATGGCAGGTTGCCATTGCAATAATAAAGCTTTCAGAGTCTGAAATGTGGCTGCTGCTGGCATGAGGATGATGAAGAATAGGAAAATTTCTTATTGGTTCCTCAAATTCCTTATTATTGGCAGGAATTACTCCCCATAAGTCCAAACCATCCTCCGTCAATGTTCCTGTCTGAATAAGAAATGTTAAATGATTTTTCTCATATATATAATCACCCAATAACCTAAGAATAATGAAGGTAATTGTGGAAATATTAGTATGTCTTTAGTAGAATTTATTAACAATGTGCACCTTAGTATTTCATGCAAAAATTTAATGGTACTGTTAAGGTTTTGTACCAAAGAAATTATACTTTCTAAGAGGAAACTTCCTTACATATTGATCACAGTTTGCCTCATGTAATAATTATCAAAAATTATGGAATTGCTGTAATTCTTTTACTGATATCATTTGGATTTCGTATAAATCATTTATGTATTAAAAACTTTCAACATCTATCTCATTCTATATTAATTTCATTATTATCGTATCTGATAGAGTCAATACTATTATAATATATTCAAACAAAGAATAACCATTAAAAGAATAATCATTAAAGGAAGTAAATAGATTGTAAAAAAGCACTACTTCTGCCAAGTAAAAGACGTCGGAAGATCATGGAAGTCTTTAGCCTCTTTGCGTTGAAAAGAATTACTTTGACGTCTATCCAGATAACAGTTTTCGTGTTTACTGTTAAAGATAAAGTTTTCTTTGGAGAGTAGATCTTATCGGTGATCAGCGCATTTTACCTTTCGTAAACTTGAGAGTGCCATTAGTACATACCTACTATTTCATTCAGTGTGACATGGAACGCTTCATGACGAGGAGCCATCGATTAGAATATTTAATAATGTCGTAGAGTACGCAGCAACTGTACACATCACCACATTCAAATAATCAGTCATTGTACAAACGAAATGAAAATAGATGATAGCGCATCTGAAATTTCTTAAACTTAGCCTCAGTTAACAATAGACTTTTTGTTTCGTTATCGTGAGACGGCATTTGTGTACCTTCACCAAATACCAAAGAACAAAAACTGGCAGAATACTTCGGGAATACAGGATACAAGATTTATTTAATATTCCTAAGTTTGAAAATTATAGATGTTTAAAAAAGTTAATTAGTATTTCAAAGCCGTTAGAAAATTAGACATGGAGCTTCGAAATGCAGTAATATCCTTACCTGTTAGCATACATTCGTTCACGATGACATTTCCAGTGAGAAGGACAGCATCACAAGGTAATATGCATCCGTTAGGGGGTATCGCAATTAAGTCTCCAGGTACTAAGGAACTTGCTAATACATCCACACATATTTCTCTCCTCTCTGGCCCATCCTCTTTTCTAATTACAGTGGCGATCTCAGAGAAGTAAATAGTCTTCCTAAGCTGCATCTGATTCTGCGAACAAAAGAAGCAACAAGATAGTATGGAATTATCATTTGATTGGAGTTTTGCAAAGAGCGTTATTTTATTTGCTCCTTTATTCAAGTCAGAATGTCGATTTTCTTTTTTAACGAAGTAGTTATAATTGGGAAAATAAATTGGCACTCACCCGTCTCGTTTGAATAATAGAAGATCCAGCGCCTGCAATCAGCATAAAAATGACGGCTATAGCATAGTAAATGTATTCTTCCGTAAACCAGACAGCCAAGCTGCCTATCTGAAATATGTAGAAAGGATTCAACACTTCCAAGACGAGCAAAGTCAGGAAACTTTTGACTGGAATTACTGTTTCGTTCGGCCCATAGATAATTCCTCTGAAAAGTGATTAGATGAAATGTTGTCAGAGCTGAAATTTATAGGTACAAAAAAAACTCAGTGTATTTAGGTTTTCCTGTTCTTCGATTTTCTCTCAATGGCACAAATAATTAGACCCGAAAAATTTATAAGCAATAAATGTTTATGTGCAATAATATTGTACAATCAACATTTTTCTTAACAATTTAATTGTCAATTGATTTTGAGATTAAGGCCTACTTAGTATTATATGCTATACTTAAAATGGCATTTAACTGAAGTTCACTTTAGAGCCCAATATTGCATTGTTTTTTTAGAGTTGAAGTGAAGATTATTGTGCTTCTCCACACTAATTCATCATATAGTATATAGGATTTTTACTATAATCTTCACTTTAACTCTAACAAAACATTACAATACCATGCCTCAAAGTGAACTTTAGTAAAAGCCCAATTTAAGTATATATTATAATACCAGGCCTAAGTCTTCCTGTATCTTGAGTGAATTGTAAACACAAGTACATTCGCCAATCTACCTGATGTTACGAAATCAAGATAAATTTTGAGTCAAAGAGAGATATCGAACCAAACACATACACAACTGCTTCATGCAATATTTTTACCGAAGATTTTCTTCCATGGGTATGATTTAGAATGAGATAGTACATAAGGATGTGCTATCAGTAACTTGCCTTAATCTCTGCTCCTCGTAAGTCAATCCTTCGTGCTTGTAAAAGTCGGAGTTTCTTAGCGCCGAGTCCAAACCTGATAGTTTCTCAAACGCTTGACTATCGTCATCCCAAACGTAACACAATTTTTTACAGTAAAAATATCGGAAGCTTTCCGATTCTGAAAGAAAACGCACGTGAGACCAGATGAAAAATCTCTTCGAAAAAGTATAATGCAAGTAATTTAAATTCAGAAAAATGATCATATTTACCCATACATTTGCCATTCCTGAGATAAAATGCTATTTTTCCATTCCTGTTCTGGGACTCCCTTTAAATTAAACAGAAAAAGATGAGATAAACTTAACCAGGTTTTCCACATTATTTCTCTCCGATGTTTTTAAACACTCTTATTAAGATGAGCGAATTGATTCCACCAATTTAATGCTTTATTAGTACTAGACATTTCCAGAGAAATTATACGACTAATTTCAAATGCATATCGTATTGCAGTGAAAAAATCGTTTTCTTTACTCAATATATCTTTCGTACAATCAATTAAGTACTTATTTTATGTTATTCACTAAATTTCCATCTTTCGTAATATTTTCTTCTGGTGTATTGAAAATGAATTGCTGATGAGCAGTTAAATATATCTGAAATAAGCTTGAATTCATACAGATGGTTTAAAAGGTGTTTACGTATGTTTATTTGAGCAAATTTGAAGCCAAAGTTTGATTTCATTCGTTCACATTGTGAAATGTGTAATATTTTTATCATTATGGTATGATATTTCTAAACGGTAAAAGAAAGAGACGAAACACTTAATATACGCCAATTACCTTGCATCATCAACTGATTTTACTTCGATATCCTTCACATGGTATGATTTTAAATGCTGTTGAAATACATCCTAGAGCAAGAGAAGAAAATTTATTTAATAGAAATTTTATAACTATGAGCCACATACTTGACTTGCCAGTCGTAAACTTTCTAAAATTTTTACAAGAGAGTACCAAATTTAACTTAATAAATATTTACACTTTGCCTTCCTTTGAAATTCAAGAACTTAGGTTTTCACCTACAATAGAAAAGAAGTGTGACTTCCATTACAGCTTTAAGTTTACCGATTTGGAATTAAAAAATTATTGATAGTCAGCTCACTTAATGGTTCTATTTCAATCTTCACGTAAAAACTGTTTGAAACAACAAATCCGTATTTTCAAAGTTTCCCCAAAATGTCCTGTTTTATTTTTAGTCTGTTTGAAGTCTTTCTTGTATTGAAATCACCGATTGCAAAGGCAAATAGTCCTTTTCTGCCATGTAGATAATTTTCATAAAGATGTGTTTCAATCAAAAATTTTTTGTATGCATTAATTTCAAACTTTAACAAGAGAAAATATTGGAAAAAGAAATTAGTCACTGAAAAAGTATAAATATTTTAGCATAATAGATGAGATTCACAATAAAATATCACCGACAGAGTGAGCACGTAAATCAACATAAAAACGCATAATAATTAAAAGATTACCTAAAAGGATAATTTGACCTTGATAGGAGAATACTTCTTGCGAAAAATACTTATAATCATGAGCATTATGAATCAGATAAGGCCATAAATAATAAAACTTGAGAAAATTAGTTATGAAACCACGGTCCATACCAATGTTAATTCTAGGGGACTGGTAACAATCCTAAACAAAACTTCAAAGTTAAATGTAGCTTTGGCTACATAATGCGGTTGAGAATTTATTCCGTGTTGTTTCTCCTTGCGAAGAATTATTCTCGAGAGGCATTTGAGGTCACACATCGGAAAAAGAGGCGTAACGGTCGTTTAAGCCAAACTTTCATTCAAGCGAAACGAGGTCAATTGCCTTCGCCAATTGCAGTGGGAACACTATTTTCGCTCTTTTATTGCCGAAGAAATTCCTGAGCAGGAGTGCATGACCAGTGACCAGCACGATGGTAATTTATATGGACGTTAGTATCCGTGTTCGTAAAATTCTCCCTCGAATAATCGTAAAGCTCTTTAAAGTTTCTGCCGCTTCACACCCGATATCATTGAAGTTTGAATAAAAAAACATTCTTCTTTAAGGACGACTACGAATAATCAGCAATCTGTAGAATTTAGCAGTAGGGACCTTAATATGCTACAAAAAAAATCAAATTCAGTTTCAAAAGAAAGAATATTAGTTGTATGTAACG
The DNA here is from genome assembly GCA_000376725.2 of Ladona fulva. Classification (NCBI taxonomy): domain Eukaryota; kingdom Metazoa; phylum Arthropoda; class Insecta; order Odonata; family Libellulidae; genus Ladona; species Ladona fulva. The sequence continues at coordinate 952,479 of KZ308159.1, forward strand.
ACGTTAGAACTTTATTTGTTCCTAACTTCAAAACATGATTCCCTAATTTTTTGTTCAATAGGCATAAATCTATTCTCTTGTCAGTCTTCCGAAAAATTATTATCTTAAACAAACAAATATGGCAGAAGACAAAAGTATAGCCACCAGGTATTGTACCTATTTGTAGTGTTTAAATAATAATAATAATGATTATGATCATGATGATATAATTAACTCTAAATAACTACGACGTATTTCCTCGGCATTTCACTGCTAAGAGACTGGGCAGTATGGTATTGCTGTATGGAACAGAGTATTCCTAAAATTTTCAGGGAAACCTTATCGGTTGTGAGCCAACCTACGCTCCCGTTCTTATTTTCGCTCCCTATACTAAAGCCTCCCTATACTAAAGCCTCCCTATACTAAAGGGGCAATCAATTCAGTTAAGTAACAACAGATTAGAATGTGAATAGATTTCAAAGCGTTTTCTACCACGATACTTTTTCGGAGTTGACGCATCAACTTTGAATGCCTACGTGAATTTACGTAGAATTTAGATATGATTGTGGATTAAAAAAAATAAATAAGATCCGGTATGACTTTATGATCTGCATTCTTCATGATTATTTACCGAAAGACACGAGGTTTTTCTAACGAGAGATTTCGGAGAGTTCCCTATATATTTATATTCAGAAGAGGAAAATATCCATATAATGACCGATTTCAACGATATAAATGCCATGTAGTTTCACAGGACTATCAACCTTGGCGTTTTACCAATGTCTCCGAAGGAATTGGCAATCGGAGCTTAAGAAACAGCGCTCGACTCGATCGTGACGTTCTAACCTAGCAACGAAGAGTCCGTTATGATGTAAGGACTACACTAAAAAGCTAACGAGCCCCTCTTGCGGGGCAATATAGGAAGACAGACGTCAACCTCGTTTCCTGTCACCCATTCACTGAAAAGAGAATTGTTGTTTGCCGTTGGTCCTTATTGCCAAAATTTGCCGAAAGAGTGGAAATTATGTTCCATAAGTGATAAGTGGTGAGTTTCAGAAATATTTAGAAATTTTGTAAGTTCACTCACTATTCTTATAAAAGAATTGTTTCAGGATTTCTACGCCGTTTTATTTATAAAAATATGTGAGATTAGTACAATAATTATCATAATTACTGCGAAAGTTAACCGATAGAATGGATTCGATAGACTGATATCATTTTAAAGCTAATCCGTCATGTATTGTAGAGAATGAAAGGGTAAATACCCTTGGGAGAAAAACTTTATCGTGAAACCTGCGTAATCTTTTAATGAACCCTTAATCAAGCGAATTTAAGCACATCCAGTGAGCTAACTCTAGTATTTTTAAAATAGCATAAGATTTCCGTAAGCAAAGAAAATAAAACCGACAAACTGTGAGTGCAAAAACCATGACTTAGACCAGAAAGACATTTCTTTCGGTACAATGCAGCATAACGGATCAAATGCGAAATTTTATGGTCTAAAGTGCATCCTCGATTATAACGGATTTCTTTGGATTAACGCTACCGAGTCTGTAAAAACAAAGACTATTGCAAGCTAGGAACTGTTTCGTAACCCACGGTTTAGCGTTCTTTGCCGAAAAAACACGGTAGAAAAAGGATTCCCTAGAGAAATTATGGGATCGACTTGGGGATCCGATTGCGGATTTCTTCTTTCGCGGAAGAAAATTCAATGGCGTAACGGATAATCAGGAGAAAGAAATACAGGCGAGAGGAAATACCTGATGAAATGGATACGGGAGCGAATCAGTAGATTATCGATTATATTCCCGTAGTGAAGGTTGGAATGATTAAGTAGCTCCAGGTCAATAAAGTTATTGCCAAAGCGTGCCATTGCTTCATTGCCTCTATTTCTGCAGAGTATAAATAATCCATTGAATGGTCACGATTTAGTGGCGTCTTTCAGAATGATGACGAATTAACGACGTACATTTAGACTATTTTCATCTGTGACGATTTTGAGAGAGTGTATAACTACTGTTATACCACACACAAATATAGTTAATTATTAATTAGCCAATTAAAACTTCTGTTTGCGAGAATCGCCCTTGGGTTCATCCTTAAATATTAACAGCTTACTTATAAACAGAAAATAAGTACTGTCTTACCTAAATATTTGCTAAATAAAATTATTGACAAGAAAAAAGTATATGTATATATGATTAGATAATCTAAGGCCAAAAGCTAAACAAATAAATAAGAAAAATCAAGATTGAATGATCTCTAAAATATATGTATTGTATGGGGGATGCTTATTCATATAGCTGGTTTACGTTGTAAGTTGAATGCCATCCGATGGAGGAAATAATTCGCTAATTGAAGGAATTTATAATTCCAGTTTTATTTAATCTTACATTAAATCTGTAAAGACATCCCCATTATGGTAGCTGTATTTAATCCAACAAACATCCAAAAATGCCACATATGATTTTAGTTGAAGATCTGGTTGAATTATAAACAAAAGTATTAAAAAAATTTCTTTTAAGTCCACACCAATAGAATCGGAGATATCTCACTATCTATAGGTGACATAATTGAAATAAAGCACATATACGAGCAGTACTAACCGAACTACAGTATACAAACACTTAAAAAATACCATACAGAAATCAGAGACTATAATACTAATGTAATCATGATTTATTATTTTACGTAAATATTTTATGTAAAGAAAATTAAATTGTTTGAGTTGTTATATACAGGTTCATACGAATAATTACAGTTCTTTGACGTAAGTAACTGATTTTTCCTACATCAGGAAAAGACAACTCTCTGACTACTGAGACCCCTCTCATGCAACTCTGGATGAAATTGCGTTGCAGTTAGTTGTGCCGTTTCCTTGGAATTAAATTTTATGCGTCGCGAAAAATCCGCGACTCGCAAAAAGTGCCGTTTTTTGGACGTTTTTAGTTCTTCGTCTGCGCCAGCAAGAAACATACCACAAAACCTGCAGAATTACCTTAAGTTTAGTGTAAAAATATTGAATATGCGTTGTATATTAAGCTCGAAATAAATAATCAAATTCCAGGGGCCTATAATTAAAAATCTGATAGTGGTAAGTTCTCAATCTGAAGAATTTGTGGCAAGATGGTAAAAATGAGTTTGGCGTATTCCAAAACAAACGAGGAAGTGCCAGAGAAGGTAAAAGTCAAGATTTTGGTTGAGGAAACAAAACGGAGAAAGAAGAAAGGTGTGGATCAAAGATGAGGAGGGAAGGTATCTCTAAAGAAAGCCTTTGAAGTTACAATGGAAGAGGAAAAGGCAACTACATAATCAAGAAATGGTGTTATATAGGGAGTTTTAGACCATGCTCGCCCATTGTATCGAAAATCCTTGCCTCACTACTGAGTGAAGCATTTAGTAATGGCAGCCCTTTATATTTAACCTCCATTTTGCATCCTTACCACGGCCAGCACCTTGGAAGCAGAGCGAAGTGGGCACGGAGAATGAGTGGCATACAGAAGATAGCGCGGGAACCAGTGGAAGAAGAGCCGCAGGAGACCTCCGGTGAGGACTACGCACGTCCATGTCACTGCGGTTCGAACTGCGCTGCGCTTGTATCCGTGAAATTCCTTTGAGGAATGGAGAGAGAGAGAAAAAATGCTTTAAAAGAGAGGCAAAGTTTCCCAGCGGGAGCTCGGAGCCGAGGAGATATTTCAAGAGATATATTCGCCTTCTCCTCGCGGATGCGGCATTCAATTCATAACCACGGAGGACTTGGTTGCGTGGATGAGGACTAACTCGCATAAATTTCAGGGGAGAAAGTCAAACGGGAAATGAAAGCAAATTTTGAGATCGTTCCCTTGTAAATAACGTTTATGTCGTAATAAAATTTCGGCCGCGTGAACATTTATGCTTGAGCTTTAATGAAAATTTTCCTATCTAACGATACCTAGGCTATTAATTATGCTTTTTACTTCCATCTCCACCTATTACCATGGAAATTACAGGAATAAAACTTTTTATCAAATTCCTCCTTTGTGATAGTCTCGAAAAGAAATGTTCCAAGCTTTTTATTATATTCTTTAACCGGGGTTTCTGCTTCCATATCTTGATGAATGGAATATTTAATATTTTTATCTGTCTTCTGATACAGAATAAAGGAAAATGAACTTTTCGTTTGCTATTGTCTCAGTCCTTTTCATGTCTGTTCTAATATAAATGTACCGAGGTTGGATGATATTATGTAATGGTGTTCAATTTGATCACTCTTAACTGATTGCTATGAATTTTATATCGTATTATTCGTTGGGCCGTTGTGCCGGACTTACGTGGGCTTGTTTCATATATTATTCAAGCTCAGTGAGGAAATCAAGGACAAACTACCTCACTTGACGGATATAGGTGCCAATAGGTTGGATTCACAGGATCGTATCTCGTATAATATGCCCGCAGACAGTTAAAAAGTAACAAGAAACATAATAATCTTTATTTAGGACTTCATTAGCTAGTTCTAAATCAGAGGAATTTCACGTTTCATTTGCTTCATTGATTATGTATTTTAGTCGAGTCGAGTCGAGTGGGTTGCAAGTAGTGTGGAGTAATCAGTTTTTACTTCACATTGTGTTTCAATGGGCAGTTGAGCTATCGGAGTGTGGGTGTGTAAGGGTGAATGTTCGCCTGAAACTAGAACCAGTTGTTATAAGGCATGCAAACTTGCACATTTTAAAAAACCGACGACATCTTTTTCGTGTATTTATTGGTCTCAGACCCGATCCCATATATATTCATGTAAACTTCATATTAATCTTTTGCGGGCTGTTTCTATAGCAAAATATAAAAAGAATCATCGTACGAACTGGAGACGATAAGAAAGAAATTTTATAGAATCATCTTCTTATCGTCGATTAAGGATTTAATCTCCAAATTATGATAACTCTGATTCGAAAATTTTCGATATTGATAATTATTGAGCCAAGTTAGGATGAGAGATCTTAGTTTATCTTTTGTACAAATATGATTACTTATTTAATCTATCCTTATTTTCCCATTTGAGAGTCAACGGGCACTTCAGCTCGTTAGGAGCAACAATCGTCCAATACTCTCCAGAAAGGCATGGGCATTTCTAAAAAGAAACACTATTAAGGATCCAAATGGAAACTTTATGTCGATCCATTATTGCGTACATGTCGTTGATATATCTCTGTCATATTGGTAACTCCTTCGCTAGAATCTTCTGATTTTAGTGTACGTAATTATTCTCCTGCCACACTCCGATAGGCGGCTCGCAGGGTATTGATGTAGGATAGGCAGAAATCAATGGAACTACCTTTTCATGGAAGAAGCTCCTCCAGAATATTAACAACGCGAGCGGTCAGGTAAAAAACTCAACTTTCGGTCTCCTTCCGAAACGAGGAGCAGATGGTCTGCGTCCGGTCTGCCGTGCAACAGGTTGGGATTTGCATTCGTGCAGTCGGAGATGCGGCAGTCGTAGAGCTACGTGAGGAGAAAGATTGGTCAACCAGAAGGGCCTGTAATAATGTTACCTCTTCTTCGGAGTACTTTGAGAAATGTTGCGAACAAAATGGTTTCCCACTTCCCCGTCGCATGCGAGAGTGGCGCTGAAGTGGACATCCGCCCGTAAAAGTAAACTGGGCCCGAATTCATCGCCAATGAAACGGGACTCCGAACTATCGCATAAATAAACTGAGGGGTTTCTCGGTGCCGGAAAAAGTCCGGTCAGTGCCATTTACGTTTTTTAAGGACGCATATAGGACCGCGTTGTATCCTGAATGGAAGCGACGTTCGAAAAGTATATCAATGAGCGACGGTTACGAGCAGTAAAATAATTTAGATTTCCCCCTTTGGGGATTTAATGACGGTAGGAGTTTACATTTGCGTCATCGAGCCACTCTTGTGTCCGATTAAAAAGCTTCCTATCTTCCTTACATCCTATTTCGTTCCTACTTCATCTTTGTCTTGCCCTGCCGCAAACGCTTTTTTAGTCAAAATGACATCCTTTGACTTTTAATCAGCTTTAACGGTTGGTTTCGTTACCTCAAACAAACCCGAGGAATTTTATTTTTATCTCAGGAATCGAAGAAATAGATACACAGAATTGCAAATCCATCGAGGAAAATCGTTGATATTTCTCAAGCAAAGTCTCCAATGCGGTTGCAACCCATTATGCGTCCATATCGCGTATTTCCTTGATCTGAGGAAGGCGATGAAATTTTAACGATTAGCCGAGGTTTTTTATGATATTGAAAATTACCCATCTTAGCTTTCGCACTCATCCCATTCGAGTTGAGACACCTGGTAATTTCTTTATTATCCTTCGTTCTTACTTTTTCCTTCCTCTTTAGACATATGTTTGTGCATACAATAACTTTTGTTTTGCAAACTATGAAGCAATTGCTTATGTTAATAGCACTATTACAACTAAAAGTATCAACTTTCAATCGCGAGGTACTTTTATTAAAAGAGCATGCGATTAAAATTTCTAATAAATATCTGCTTTTGAGATTTTGATTACTGTAAAACTAGGAATACGATTATATAAGACGAACTGTTCCGAATGAACATTGGAGCTTAGAAAAATGTGTGTATATAATTATAGAACATGAACATATATATTATGTATAATATACAAACAGTACAATAGTGATAAAACATCTGAAATATTCCAAGCAGATCAGAAAAATTTTTCTTTTTTATTGTTGGAAAAGGTTCCCCGACCGCTACGGAAATTTAGATTAGCAAGTAGAAAGTTTAATGTGACAATGAGGCAACTTTGAAGAAGTGAGATAATAGAGGTGAACTCTTTCGTTCAGCACTTTATAGCTCATTTACGATTCAACACCTTCGATGTATTTAGGGATCGGCTGGATGACTCACCTGGACCGACTTTCGGAATCATTTCCCTTGGAATGGCATCCTTAAAACTATTCATATCCTCACCTACGTTAAATTACACGGCGGCTCCTAACATACGGACCACCCAGGCGGAAGACGAGGAGGTAAATAATATGGTGTCGATCTTAAAAACTGGAAACCGAAAGAGAGAATCGGCTTTAACCATTTATACACGTCAGGACGGTGATTTTTCATGGAAACTGAACTGAAAAATACCTTCTATCAGTTTTCGCGGAAAGGGAGGAGTCATCATTGTATATGCGAATTTCTATCATCTCCGGTTGAAAACATTTCACATGACTTTCATTCTAAAGTTTATTGTGATTTACTCTGTTGAATGGTCTTTCATTCTGCCGGAAGGATCGTTTGTTGTAAGCTATTATTTGTGATTTCATTACGGGCGGATGTATGGAATGGTTTCTTTATCAATCCTCGACAGAATGATGCCTAGCTACTTCATACGACAAGTATCGAAGCTGGCTTTGGAAATGATGGGTTGAATTGAAGACGCAAATTTCAGGAAATTTATGGCGATGTTTAGCAAGTGCAATATCTTTCGATGTTTACATATACGAATTCCTATCACATTCTTATTAACAGATAAATAAAAAAAAAGTTGAGCCGAAATCACGATTACAAGAAAGACTTCCGAGATCTTATACAATGGATGATCGGATATTTCCCTGAGATACGTGATACATCTGAGATAAGAAACGATTTAGAGATATTTGATAATCTTCAAATAAAAAACGCAGCGTTAATAACACATTCTAAGTCATTTGTTACGAAAAAAAGGGAAGACAATCCCACTAACCGTCGAAGCATGTTTCCCTCACAATCTCGTGATAAGAAAATTTGGTTTTCTACGACTTTTCCAAACTGTTAGCATTTTTTCTCTTTTTTACCTACGTCCTGTATTTCAGCCTTCTGGAGAGATTTCTATTTCACGAATGAAGTTCTAAAAAGTGGGACTGATGAGGTAAATAGGTCCTAAGGGGAGGGTATTCGAAAATCTGATACATCGCGTTCACGGTATATACGGACTCGAGTTTTCCTACATTAAGTTTTGAGAGTTCTATATTTCAATTGTAATCTTTCTCGTTTGCTACGTCCTTGATTCGCTCGGGGGAGAATCGGTGCTGGAATTTCCGCCTGGGCTTGGAGAGTCCACACCCCATTCCTCCCTTCATTCCCCAGCGAAGATAACCCGCCTTCTAGATTCGTGATACGGTACGAAAGGACGAGACGACCTTCTCCGACTTGACCATCGGACTCCATGTCGCTAAGAGCTCTGAAATTCGCCGGTTCATCCTTCCGATGCCCCCTTTTATACATCCCGGAATTCCAGCTTGGCGTTCAAGTGTGTTTTTCGACAGTAGCCAGCGACAGTTAATTTTCCATGTTCAATCTAATTCACCATCGGTTAGGTACACGTACAAACATAAAGCGTTCACTAACTTTTATTTTACCACTGGAGATTTTCCTCTGTGAATTTCGAGTGTCTTCCAACCCAATACTCCACATCGCAGAAAAAGTACTTCATTATAAACTAGACATTACTTTGAAAATTTTCATAATTTTGAGGAAAGGAAAAGATTCATATTTTTGATATTTTTAATTGAAATTCGTTATATACTATCTTTAAACTTTCTAGATTTTAAACGCTTTCTGACAATGTTGACACACACACACAACTGATACAATTATTTTTGTGATGAAAAATCATAATATATCCTAAATATATTAATGTTATTCATAAAGTAATGTAAAAGGTACATTTACATAGGTAATAAAGCAGATATAATTTCTATTCTACATTTAACATCAAATAAAGTCTACCAATTGAATATCCAAAAATGGGAGAACAGATTTCATCCAAGATCTCTCACGAAACTCGATTTATTAATTAAATGTTTTCTTCGGAGGGCATATTTATATTATTATTTGTATTATCAAGTGATGGGACGATGATTTAAGAGGTAGTTAAAAACCATGAGTACTTGATTCTGGAGAATAAATTTTAGTAACTCAAACAAACGAAACCAGTGATATACATTTACCCCACTGCATTAAGAAACTTTGGGTCACAGACTATGATAGAATTTAATTCTCAATATAAAATTACAGAAAATTAAACACGTACACTAACATAATATTGACTTACAGGGAATAATTCAAAATTTTTACCAAAGGTAATCCAATTTTATATCATAATTTTACAAACTGCCGGTACTTTTTTCTAATGTTATTATTTTGAACATTATTTCAGGTTGGTGCAGTGACTGGCAGCTTGACTTGAACGTAAAGAAGTGCGTAGATATGACTTTTACGCGTTCCGCCAAGGGTACCCGCACACCCTATAATATTTCAGGATATCCGTTGGAGTTTGTGAGGCATCATAAATACCTAGGTATTACACTCAGTAGTAGTTTTTCCTTCAAAGAGCATATTCAAAGCATAGTAGGTAAAGCGAATAGGATGCAAAGTTTAGCCAGTAGAATTCTGAGGGGCTGCTCATCGAGTGTAAAAGAAATAGCGTACTTTTCCCTGATTCGTCCTCTCCTTGAGTATTGCTGTGCGATTTGGGATCCTCACGAAGTAGGATTAACATCCCATCTTGAGATGGTTCAACGTAGGGCAGCTAGGTTCGTTAAGGGAGATTTCAGATTTGACAGCAGTGTTTCGGCAATGATAGAATCCCTCGGATGGAACTCGCTTAGTGATAGAAGACTTGAATACCGTAGGAAGCTTTTCGATAAGTTTGTCACTACGGATCTCCTCGGGGAGGAGATAGTTGATTTTCTCATCCCAGCTAGTAACGTACGCCATCTTCGAAAGAAAACGAAAAAGCAATACAGGGAAATAGTCGCCAGGACGGATAGATATTTTTGGTCATTTTTCCCGCGAAGTATTAGAGAAGCTAATAGCTATCCAGGATAGTTAGGGATATAGGTGTTTTACACCCCCTGCCACACGCCATTGGTGGTTTGCAGGGCTTAAATGTAAATGTAAATCATTTCTCCACTTTTGAGAATTATGGCATACTTATGATTCCTATGTTTGGGTAAAGAAAGGGAACTTGTCGTCAAAACTTCTGTTGAAAAGAGTACGAATGAAACAGAACTTATGTACAATAATTTTGACTATAAAAAACTGAAGATTCTCTGCTTAAGAAACTTTACATTTATTTAGTTGGAATTGGTCTATCGAATCCAAAATGTGCTCCTTAAACTTTTCTGGGGATGTGAAATTGTCTCAACAGAAAAAAGTTTGCAGGCCGATTTCCATACAATGATTTTGAACCAAGCAAATTAATTATGTTTTCCTTGAAGGAAAGTCGGGCCTAATAGAAAATTAATCCATTGTCATCGGTCTTAAAGCGGTGACGGTTTGCATTTCGTAACAACTCGTCGGATGTAATAACAAAATTGAACGAAATCTTACTGATAACAGTTTTTTAAATGCACATACAGTCCGAATGTCACCAAAACAATGTTTTATAGACTAAGCTCAAAGAATTTATTGTTTTTTCGCGGAGGAAGATGCAGGTATAAAAGACTGGTTCCTTAGCAACACAAACTCTCGGGCCGATTCTGGCGTCCTTGGCATGAAAGGGTTTCGTATCCTTCTGAACGTACATACCATGTGTGACTCATAATTTGCGAAAGTCCTAAAGATGGGATAGTCCTAAACTGATTGCTCACAATTCAGTTAAGCAAATCACTTTCCCTGCTCAATATTTGTCGCAGGAATGAAATAATTTCGGTTCTCACCATCGCCCTTGAACAATTTCCACAGTTTGGCGCCTGTATTTAAGATAGAATACATTGGAATGTGGGCAGATAGAAAAACTCGCAGTTATCAAGATGCAATCGTAGATAAAATTCAACTTCGACCTTCTCGAATTGGGCATTACTGAGGAAGCAAATCTTTGAAATTCGACAATGTATGTAATCACGAAAAAGCAGGCATTAGAACCATTTTATTGGCGACTGGAACCATTTGATTAGGTAGAAAAGTTTGATTTTGGAGTAAATCTTTACTGTAATGTAATCATTTCTCATACGTATTTCTGTGAAAGATGCTGGAAGAAAATTATTCAAAAATGATTTCAAGGAAAACAGCGTTAAATTCCTTATTTCCGTGACATAAGAAAAAATCGAAGAATTTGGTAACTCTTTAACTAAGATCATCGCTGTCTTTTAAACAAGAAATATCGTTTAGGTACTTCACTTAATGATGGATAAAATGATCCAATGAATATACAGAATAAGGACTTTTTTGGTGCAACTCTATTTCTGCAAAACATTACTACACCATGTCAAGAATGAATATCATTCTCAGGAAAACGGGTGATTTGCGCAAGATGGTGCCTACCCAAGAGAAATCCCAAGGAAGAATGGACTTGAAAAAAGTCTGACGGGGCCGGGAATAAAAGAATATCATTCTGTTTCTTTACAGATATGTTGTTAATGTAATTGGAACCCTACAGTGTTGGACCTTAAAGTAATAAAACTTGGATCCAGGAAATTGGACGAGGAAGCAATTTTGATAAGCATCGGAGATGCGAAGGAGCACAAAATAAAAATATTTTGTAAATGCGAACGTTATGTTACGGACCAAGACAGTCTATAATGCAGGCCAATAAAGGTTACGAACCAATTTTCTCGTACATTTTTTAATTCATTCTGGAAATTTGTATCCTTGTACGAAAAAGTGTACCGAAAACCTTACACAGTGATTAATTAAAATTATCCACTGCTTTCACTAAAACTAAATTTCTGTAGGGTATAGCATTTTTCTCTGAGTGCATAGTATTAACGACATAATTAGATAATGCAGGCCAATAAAGGTTACGAACCAATTTTCTCGTATGATTTAATTCATTTTTTAATTCATTCTGGTAATTTGTATCCTTGTACGAAAAAGTGTACCGAAAACCTCACACAGTGATTAATTAAAATTATCCACTGCTTTCACTAAAAATAAATTTCTNGAATACATAATTACACCCCATCACCGAACAACTACTTATCAAAAATCCTTCCGTGTTGCTGGGGCAAAGCTTTGGAATGGAATACCAAAGGACATAAAAAATTCTAGCTTCTTGTTTATTTTTAAAAAAAGATATCTTCACTATCTTTTTGCCTTAGATTAATTTTGTTAAGAATGTATCCTCTCTTTAACTTTATATTTATTCACTTTGTATATGTGAGCTGTTGTTTGTACTGTTTTTGTATGTTCTTAGTGGACAGTCATAGTCCAAGAACAATAAATATGTTCTTTCTTCTTCTTTCTTTCATTCTTAATCTTAATGCTAGTTGAAGTATATCTCTTTATTCGGGTGAACTTGTCACGATCATATTAAGTTACTCCCTAATTTATAATCCAAATTAGGGCATACTGATCTTTTCGGCCTCTCTTGGCTTTCAGGATTTCATCTCATATCGCTTCTTCATTATGATAAGAGATTAATTTCGAGTTTAACATTATACGTATGTGCCAAATGGCAAAGCACGGAGACAAGCTAAAACAACTGCTTTTGGGATATTGCTATAGTATTACATTCTTATTTACCTACTATTTACTGTTCACCATACCACCGCCAAGCTTCCCCTCCCTGACCGTTCCTGACGGTACGGGTAAACCAAGTTGTGAGCCCCAAGTCCCGAGTTATGGATAAAAGGGCTGCGATCTCACGAATTTCGGTTTGAATATCTCTATCCCTTTAAAATATTTTAACTATGACATTCCCCCAAGTATCGCTGGATACCATCAATTTTAATTCTATCCCTTTAGATTTTCATGTAGATGTCAAGGGTTGATTGTTAAACCCAATATGCTCGCCATTTAGAGTTTGATTGTCTCTTCGAATTCTCGTCTTTAATATGTCATTATACAAAAGCAACATCTCTTTAGGAGAAATATGCAACTCGCAATGCTCTAACGTATAATAATAATAATGATGATGATGATGATCTATACTAACAATTTAAACGCACAACATTCAGCTTCTTGTATTCCTTAATATATGTGTCACTCTCCAGATCCGCAAGAAGCACCATAAACCGGGATGATAAGAGGCAAGGATGATAAAACGAATGAACGAATGAATAAAATTCTTACTCACCAACTCATCCTCTCTGTTCACAGGTTCGTCACGTTCGCCATTTGAGTTCCTCATCGGACGTTCTCCTGCGAAAGAAGTGACGGGATGTACTTCATATGAAGAGGAATATCAGCCGTCAACTCTCCCTCAGGACGACTGGTAATATCTCTGTCACGTCGAGAGAGATTTTTAATCATAACCTTGTATCTTACTATCGAAATGTCAATACGATTCGGGATCAGAAACATATTGACACATAAACAAAAAAGCAAAGCAAGCTCTCGATCAGATTGGATTTTCGCCTTCCGTTTCGTCGCCTCTTTTTTAGGACTTCGCATGCATTTCTTTGACCGTGAATCGCTTTTTAAATTCTAAATCAAGATTTTAACCTTTTAATTTGCCACTTCTAAATGAAATCAAGTCTATCGCTAGTTACAAAAAGTTTATCTGTAACTGAGATTGCGGGATGTTTTCCCACTATTAGATGGTATAAGAGCGGAGATAAGGAACGATCCCTAACTTCACTCGTTCCCTCCCTATAATTCGAAGTTCAAATGACTCCTTCGCAACTAGTTTTTACAGAAGGTAATTACTTTATCGAAAACTTCGCGAAAGCATTTACATATTTATCAACTCATTTATTTTTCCTTATGGCAATGTTCCAGATATTGCGGATCCGATCAAATGACCGTTAAAAAAGATACATTAAACTGAAATGGTTTCTCTATGTCCAATAAATTAATTTTTAGTCCACTGTAATCAGTCTTCGAACTTTTGCGATGTCTTAAGTTGATTGTCTTATAATTGCAGGAGATCGTTTCTACCGCCACTTTCCCATTGCTTCATCAAAGATGTCGGCTTATTTATGCGAGAAAAAATAAGTAATAAAAATTAAAATACTATAGGAATGACTGAAGACCCCAACACCTTGAATTAGACACATATGGCGAGCACATATTTGGTCATTTGTAGACTTTCAGATCGATTGAATGACTGTGGTCTTACAGAATCGGATAATTTAAAAGCTTTTGCGTTTACAATAAATAAATTGCGAAATAATTCCAATCCGTACTTCTTAAACTTCTAACCGTTCAGGAAAGATCTAGTTAATCAAATGAAAATTTCGATTAATCTAAACCAGGGCTGACCAACCTTTTATTCTTCATGCGCCAATTATTTCATTTTTATTTGTGATGCGCCATACAACTATATTAATACACCATAAACTGTAATAAATGCGCTTTCTATATTAAGCATGCATTAAATAAGAATGTATGCATCCATGCAGAATACATTAGTAAGTTAGCACGAACGAAAACTGAGTTAGAAATATAGTTTCAATTTTTCTTTGGATTCACCGCGCTATTGAGGATCGCGCTATGCGCCACTTTTAGCGGGTGTGTATTAATTTGATCATTACTAGTAAAAATTATAAATCGTTCAAGTATTTGTAACAAGAATTTTGGAGGAAATTGGGGAAATTTTACTAGAAATAGAATGTTTTTAAAAATTTCCAGAAACAGACTGATAGCTTCGTTTTCGGTCGAGAAAACTCAAAGGAGACTGGAAAAAGTTGAAAAACAATACCAAATTTTGTATTATAGTGTTAAATTATTAGCTTTCGGCCGAAAGCCGATCTTTCTATCTGACCCCTAACGGTATTAAGCAATCGCGTTTCGATATCTGCATTTCAAGCACCAATCCGCGAGGAATGATCGATTCTAACGTAGCAAAGTATAATAGGAATTTATTAACTCATCACATTTACAAATGGTTATTGAGAAAATTCTGCGAGTGAATTGATCTCCGGTCTCCTCGAAGACTAATAGGTTGGAAAAGTTATGAAGAAACGCCCCGCAATGCCTATGAAATACGAGAAAATAAAAGAGGTTTCGCAGTCGGAGAAAGGAAGGGCACAAAGTATCAAATGGAAATGGAGGCTCACCTTAAATCACCTGAGGTTTGAAGGAGGCGGCAGTTGATGGCAGTGAGCCTTCCGTGGGCAGTGCAGAGTGGTGAGCGCTGGGAAAGGAGCGGAGGAGTGGACGGATAAACATCGGCGGAGTGGACGGAAGGAGTGGGAGGAATAGGAGACGGCTGCAGTTACCTAATCGAACCAGATATACTGTCACCTCTTATCCATATTCCGAGTTTGAGGATCGCTAGCTGGTCGCCGGGCAAACTTTGAAG
Source organism: Ladona fulva (assembly GCA_000376725.2). NCBI lineage: Eukaryota > Metazoa > Arthropoda > Insecta > Odonata > Libellulidae > Ladona > Ladona fulva. The sequence goes on from KZ308159.1 coordinate 967,651, forward strand.
GATGACGACATGAGAAACACATAACGTGAATTTTTTTACGCTCGAATCATAAAAACATTAACTGTCTGAGCTGATAAGTTTTCGTTTTGGATTGACAACATCGACTTCGTGCTCTTGGCGCGCGTAATTTGCTGAGGATGTGAGATAGTCAAATCGCTTCCCTCGATAAAACTGGAGATTTCCCAGGCGGAAGAAATTGAAGGAAGTTTCAGCCCATTTTTAACGAAAGTTTGCTAAAATATCTGCTATATTAACAAATTTTGTGTTTCAGCGTTTGTTTTTTGTAAGATTTTGGCTTTCGGTAAAAAGAAAAGAGGTATTATAACGCTTAATTGTCATGAAAATGCTTTTGTTTCATCATAAAGGAGTTATATTGCTGTAAATGCAATATCTGGCAACTGTTAGCGATTGTCCGTCAATTTTCATCTAAATTTATGACCTGCGTGGCGTTTTGAATGCACCGTACAATCTATTTCCTCAGTCGCTTACTGTCGCGTATCGTTCACGGATAAATTATTTTTTGAAACGGCAAGTCTATTAGCATCTAACAGCATCTATTAAACTGATTTTTTTGGCTATGTCTGACTCAGACTCTCTTCTCCAACAAAGTTTGATCTCAGAAGTTATTTAGCAACGAAATTTTTGGTCTTTTGCCTAAAGATTCCCTTCATTCCTCACGAAGCATCTTGTCATTGCTTACCGCTTTATCATAGCAAATCTAAATAAAGTATCTCCTTCCGTAGAGCCTTTACTGATCAAGAACGCCAAGGTTGTCTTCAGGGCTCCATACATTACGGCCACTCTAGTTGATAGTATAACTAGCAAGGAGTAACAACGATGATTCTCTTAACGAAACCGAGTTCTTTAAATGCTCGTTCTTATGTGTATTGGAGTTATGTACCCCATGTTAAATTATTCATTATTTACGTTGTAAGGTAACTCCAAGATAAGCCATTGAATATACCGTTAACAAAACTCTTTCTTGAGGACAGCGATCTGTTACGGACTTTTTTTCAAAAAAGAAAAAAACAGATCGTAAGTTATTTAAAGTTACAATTGTCGACCACAGCACCGCATCAAAATTCTATCTAAAAACTTAAAGAAAATTAAACCTCTGCTTTTTATTTCCGTGTAAATGTCTATATCACCCTAACTTTACTGTTAATTTACCTGTTAAAAGAGTCTTTAATTTACACCAAGAATTTTAAACCAATTCTATCATTAAGCTATTCTATTACTAATATTATTACTTAGTTAACATCTTAGAATCTTGTCGTAATTCATAAATGGGCATACCAAAGGTACAAAGAGGTATAAGTTACAAAAATGTCATTGTAGTAAAAAGATGCCGAATACAAATGTTGAAGATAGAGGGACATGTCCTTACATCAATGGACAAAATCTTACAGAAAATCAGGGGAAAACGAGAATTTATATCCCGAGCGGTGATGATAGCATTCACATATTGTTTTGCCCTCCAATTCTAACAACTACAAAATCCACTACTTCGGCCTCGACTTTGTGGTAGCTATTCATGATGAAAAGAATAAGAAACACTTATACACGTTACCACGTAAAAGAAACACTTATACACGTGGTAACGTTTATAAGTGTTTCTTATTCTTTTCATCTAACAACTACGATGCATAAAATTCTAGAAGGATGGAATAGTGAAATTGATTTGATTCCACGAGGAAGGTTAATGGCTCTTTCTGCCTATCACTGCCTTCCAACATTTTCCTGAGGTATAACCGATGACCCATTCAAGAAATTTTCCTGTTGGGTTTATATACTCTTTGGCTCTCCTCTTCCTCTTACAGCAATGCAAAATTGAACCTAGAAGCACGGTAATTACGATACATGAGTGTATAAAATGAATTCTATAAACAAATGGCTACTTAATTTCCCTCATGAAGAAAAAAAAAACATTTCATTACGAAGAAAATTGGTTTATGAACTCGGAGAACAAATATTTCAAAGAGACAATTAAGTGAACCATTAGCACCGTCCCTTACTTTCTCAGTATTAGTATAATCCATTTTATTCAATCATCTAAAACTTGAGTTATCTAGTTTTTTTCGTAAATTATGAATATCAGATATCGGTCACTCACCTTAAAATATTTTTCTTGGTTTGTTTACAAGTAAATATCATTGCTCTTGCTCCGATTTATTAATTTATTAAATTCCGATTTCGTAACTAAAGTTGGCATTCAAAATGTCGTCTCTTGGGTTCCTCTGTAAGGTTTCCCAAAATATCCTCGTAGTTGCAGAGGCGAAGGTGGGAGACAAGCGTGGGACGCTATTGATTAAGAGTTTGCGTTGGCTGAGAATTGTATGAAGGGAAAGCGGAGATAACCGCACATTTCCCAATTTTCACCAATTGTTAGAGGTGAATTTGTCACACGTTCCAGAAATTTCCAGCAATTGCTCATAAAATTGAAGCTGATATTTTTTACGTGGGAAGTTCGAACATCAACCCGAAAATAGAGGTTGAAGTGTTTACATACTTCAATTTGATCATTAATTTGTCAGATTTTCCCTTTTGCGATAGAGGATAAAATAGAAGAAGTAAATAATTCACTTAAATAATATTAAAAGTTGTATTGAAATCCAAAGGTGACATCAGTTATCATTCTACACTCAACAATATTCATTCATTCTACAATCAAGTTATTAAATATAAATTTATTTGATATAAGAAATTCTTCTCGGGTGAACAACCGGGTTAGTTCTTCGGTGTAAACCGACGTTTCGGCGACGTCCTCTGTTGCCATCTTCAGGGATCATCCAGTTTACACCGAAGAACTAACCCGGTTGTCTACCCGAGAAGAATTTCTTAGCATCATACACCGGGGAAACATCAAACTCTTCATTATTTGATATCGTTATCTGCATTCACGTGCGGGTTATGATGAGAATAATGACAATTGATAAATTGATTTGACAAATTCAAGTAAAGAACGCTTTGCTAGGACATTCCAGAAAAAGATGTCTCATTCCATTGAAGAATTCTAATTTCGTGTTTAGTAAGCATGTATTATAATTGGAATTGCAAGAATATATTTTGCGGTCTCCTTCTGGAAGAAGACTTCGGTTGTTTCCCTTTGATTTTCGTCCCTGCTGAGGTTGTTAGCCTCGACAAACTATCGGTTATCGGTGGTATAAAACCAAGCTGTTTTTTTTGGGTGTGTCGCTTTCCCAAACGAAAGATATCCAACAAAAGTGCGAATTCAGGTTTTATTTGCTGGTTAACGGACCTTTAAGGATTGTAAGTTTTACATTGGGAAGGGGAAATTCTCTGTGACCTGCAAAAGTTGATGATAACAGGAAAACACTGGCAACAATTCGGACTCATTGCACAATCTAGAGCTACTAATTCTGTCAGAGTTAGATTATCCGGAATTATTCCCTTTCGGGTTATACCATTAATTGCTATTGCCATAAAAAGAGTCATGAATAAGATGCGCTACACATAACAGTAAGACATATACGATCCAGGTTAGTAGTTACGACTTGAACTAAGATAGCAATAATAGATGAACAATAGGTTTCGCTCGAGTATATCGTTTTATGGGCAGGAGAGGAGTAATCCATAACTCATTACATAAGAAGTTGGTGAGTAATGCGTAGGAAGGACTTGTATTTGAATAAATATAGGTTTCATGAGAATTGGGAAACATGTTGCATGCATTCACAACAGCACGTTGACGCCTAGTAGTCATTCAGCACTAGAGAGTACAAAATTTGCATTCGCCATTAATATTTATAACACTCCTGTTGTGTTTCTGCGCAAGTATCAAACATTTTAGTTTCGCATTAGACTTTCTCAGCATCAGTATTCATGAACTCAAATACGTCCATGAAATTTTATTTTATTCGCAACTGACCTTAAAATTACTTTACCTGATGCCGATTCCTAAACACACCTCACAATATATATATATGTATACATATCCATTTTCCTGTCAGTTCTGATGATGGCGTTAACTCACGTCGAAACCGGTAAAAGCTTGCTATAAATTTTGTGGATTTGTTCATGTTTTGTCATTAAATATATTAATCATTAAACTCCACCAAGTATCCACCTTGATATCACTCATTTTACACCTTAAGAGGCGCGCAGGATTTTAACTATTATGTGGTTAAAAAGAAAAAATTAAAATTCGGTTAAACGAAAAAATCCTAAAGGTGTGTGAATACAAAGATGGAACTCCAAATTCTGATTCGAATATGATTTTCTTCCAAAGGTGCCAAACAAGGGTTAGAGAGACAGGAAAAGATCTCGGCTTCTATCAACTTATCAAGTACCTAACTTATTCAAAATCATTAAACTTTATTTCTTTTTTTGCAGCTAGTGAAAGAGATAATATAAGTACCCTTTTAAGTTGAGTGCACTACTGTGAATGTATTGAGGATATCTTAATGTAAAAGGCCATTTTCTATGATAGAAGGTCGTCGATAGAATTCCTCAGGACGTGATTATAACTGCTATCTTTTCCTGCCGTTAAACGATATGGACGATAAGCTGAAAAAATTAAAATTATACATTATTTGCGATTGAGTCAATGCTCAGACAGCGTGAAGTGTTTTTTCGCGCAATTATTCATTAGATAAAAGGGAAGATCGCTAATTAAAATTGAAGTTCATCGTCAAGAAATGAATTATATATGATGATGACGAGTTATATAACGCTCAAAGTCAGTTTTAAGTGAGAATCTATATAGAGATATACAAGTTTTCCCTCAAAGGAAAAGAATTGAAAATTAAACAAAATTATAGATAATGTAGTCGACGGAGCATCGTGCCTGATATGTAGCATCTCAACGATATTCGATTTGAAAAGTCGAAGATGGAAATAATAATAATCCTATATATAATAAATTCACGTAAAGGTCCTTGATAAATACAGAACATATTGATCTGTGGTGATATAATGGGTTATTGATTTCTTTCTTAAGTGTTATGAAAAGTATAAATACTTTTTTAAGTACAAAAAGAACTTTCAGTGTGAATACTTTTTTAAGTACACAAAAAAACTGGGCAGATTTGAGGGAATATATTCCCTCAAATCTGCCCAGGAAAATAACTATCCTTCAAAATTTAAATCCTCCTCTACTTTCAAACTTTTATTTTTCAGTCAATAATTTAAATCGAACTTACATTCAGCAGCATGATTATTTTTTATTTTTATCGTAAATCTATAAAAGATGTTTAAGCTGAAAAGATATATAAAGAGAATATATATCATTGAAAGGTTCATATGCTTATCTTAAAACATCAAAAGATAATTAAAGCATTAACTCCGATGTGATTCAGAAGATTAGATAGTAGATGCAACTGATAATATTGAAGATAGTAAAGGTGACAAATATTATCGCGCATAAGACAATACAAGAAAGTTATCACAACTCTAATGGGAACATTAATTAAATGTTTTCTAATAACCTCAGAAATGCAAGCTCAAAAATCTAAAAGAATACTGTTTACGTTTAATACTGCTGAATCACCTTTTAAGGAAGTCCTGTTCAACGCGTCACAATGGAAGTGTTTTTCTGCTTATCAGTACAATAATTTATCTGATTCTGATCGATGCATAATTCATTCGCCCTCAGAGATAGATAAAACTCTTTCTGATAGGAATTCCCTTTCAACGTTCAACATTTCTATTATATAACCGTACAACGTATTTTCGAACTAATTTTTTCTACATGGGGTTTTAAACTATTCCAATTATGTTACTCCAAGCGAAACTTTCAAGTTCAATTTTTTTAACATTTACATGATTATTAAAACTATTTCATGAGTAAAATGTGTCTGTTCGGGAAATTTCTTCGGGTGGGCTACAACGGAACTCATACTATACAGTATATAAGACCGAAGAAAAACCCTTATCACTTCCTTGGTGAGAATGGCCATTCATAGATAAATCAGTGATATCATTATAAATCTCTAGTGCATTCATTTTGGAATTCTGCCGCTATGGATCCCGGTTGGGGACAGCCGCCTTCTCTCGGTGACACTGGAGAACAGGCGATTTCCTTGAGCTATGATGAGGTGCTCAAATTAATAGCAAAATATACATAAGATCAATGTATATACGATACATTGCAATTTTCACGAACAAAAGCATTAACAGTCGTTTGGAGAGAATAGAGTCGTAAGCATTTTTGCACAAATGTAAAATATATAAGGGAATCGTCTAAAATGACTCCACCCAAATCCTTTACAAATTTTTAGATCTGCCTCTTAATCCTGGCTTTCTCCTCTTAATCCTGAAAGGGATCAGCCTCTTAATCCTTAAGGATTTAACCAGCTGTTTAATCTCGCTTTAGGCAGAGACTTAGGTGTATATTAAATACAGAATAATGATATGATAGCGTAATGGTTTCACTAATATAAAATAACTTTTCATTTTGATATTTAACTTCTGTAATTATTAGTTTTTAATACTAATTTAATTTTACCGGCTCAAGAATATCTCTCTCTCTAAGTCAATTGATGGTATTTTTACAAGATTATTTTTCATTTTGATGATATTCGTCTCCACCGAATAGTTTTACAAATGAACGTGATGCAAGTTTACTGAAAAAATAAGTGGACAGTAAAATTTTCAGAATCATCAGATCAGCAGCTAAGGAAGCTTTATAGAATGAAGGGAACAGATTAAGAACGGCATTTTAAAGGGCACCAGGAAAAGACTACCTATTAAAGCCTTAGTCAAGAATGATTTTTCAAATGGGTGTAAAATGAGGATGAAGAAGGAAATAATAAAGACGAGAAGTTCCAGATGTTGATGTTACGTAGAATGGAGGAAGTCAATCTTACGGATATTTAAACAAACGAATCTTAAATGTTATATAAGAAATGTAAAGAGATAATTTCATCATATATATAAAAAGCAAATGTCTGTCCGTCCCCCTATTTATCTCAGAAACGGCTTGACTTAGAGATCTGAAACAAACTGCATTGTGTTTCTACGGTGCTGAAGCCCCCAGAAAAACTATTTCCATCTCTGTTAAGGCCTGGGTTCGAACCCAGGAGCACAAAATATGTTTCCATAAGAGATATACGTAAATTACGTTTCATGACTTGCAGAGGTCGTTTCTTTTATAAAATTAAATTAGAAACAATGGTCCTACGAAATTGAGACAAGTGTCACGAGAAAGGAAAATAAGCATAAAATCTTATTTTAGTCGTGAACCATTCATATCAATTCGAAATTGCGAGAACTTTGATAAAATAGAGGTAAATTTCGTGAAAATATTTGGAAATAAACGAGCCATCCCTTTGACGACCAAGGCAATTGTTGTACATCGACTTGATGAGATATCCCATATTAATGTACGGGGAAAATCAGTTAGTATACTCTTCCATAAGAAATGTACGTATAATAGGTTTTAGTTACCTGCAGAGATTGTTTCTTTCTCAAAATTAAATTAGAAACAATGGTCCTACGAAGTTGACACAAGTGCCAAAAGAAAGGAAAATGATCATAAAATATTATTTTAGTCGTGAAACATTCATATAAATTCGAAATTGCGAGAACTATGATAAAATAGACGTAAATTTCGTGAAATTTTTCGGAGATAAACAACCCATCCCTTTGACGACTAAGGCCATTGTTGAATGTTGATTTCATGAATTATCCCATATAAGTGCACGGGGATACTCAGTTCTTATAAGTTTTATAAGAAATTTACGCAAATAAGACTTTCACGACTTCAAAACAGTAGAATAAATACTATAAATAATGTTAAGAAATATATTGAGTTATTATGATCTTACCGCAGAACTTTTTTGTGCTTAGGAGGACCAGATATATACGATAATAGATATATTTTTAAACTAAATTAAGTCCCGTCGTGCTTGACGAGCGCGTTTACTAGTAGAATAATATTATGCATTAAAATATTTTATATGGAATGGAAGGGATGGAAAAATGTTTATACTTCCTTTCACATTTCTTAAGTGTTTTCATGTTCCTTAATCAGAGAAACTGTATTACGTAAGGTCAAGAAAGGACACAAGTTTGAAGCCTTGGACAGAATCTTATAAGACAGAATCTTATTACTTAAAAATTTCTTCATTTACGTCTTCATACCTAACTCTCGAACATATTTAGTTTAAAATCACATTTGCTGAGTAATCACATTGAAGCGTTTAAAATGTGAGAATCTGGACGTAATTACGTACTATCAACTACATTCCGAGAACTAGTAGCTACCAGTTCTTTCGATCTTATTCTTGACTCAAGGATACCTATGGAAGTAAAAACACTCTGTCGTCTATATATTACTGGCGACGGAAGTATTGGAGATCTAATTCCTTCTTAGAAGTTAAACGCTGTCTTTGGAATGTAAAATTTTTACTCTAATAGCCATTACGAAACTACCGTACTTGTCGTCCTTCATCTTTGCAAGACGAAAGAATGATCTGTTTGTCCTTATTTCACTGTAGCTATAGGGATTTGAATATTAGTAATTAAATTAATCGTTAAATGGTTTGTTCCAAAATTTACTCTCCGTCTGCTGATCTACTGTGCATTAATAAATATAAGCCCAACCACCTATTCAGGAATTCAGAGATATTCAGCAGCAGTTATTAGTTTGTTAGTAATTTCAGCCGAAAATAAACTAGCATTAATTTGCTAGATGAGCCATTCTAAATAAAAATTCTGAATATCGTTTCTGATTAAGGCTCTCTGATGATATCTCATAAGCTAATACTTCTTTTGAGTGCAGCACTGAGAATAGCAAACACACATGCTATATTCTATTCGCATCAAACTAAATGTTTCATTAATCCCTGATGGTTAAAAAAAATCGACAATAAATATACCTCACAAGGCAATAGATATCGGAAACTACTATTAGTACAGTTATTCCAAGCCATCAGAAAAGTGAGCTTTTGATAAATAATTATTTCATTTGCAGCATATTAAATGTATTTAAAAAAGAGATTCGAATATGCTAAAATTAGAAATAAGGAAAAGCACTCAAAGAAAAACAGACATTTCAAATGCTCAAAAATCACGTTTATATTGAATACGGTGCTTTAAATTCAACCAGGAGGTTTTTGGGAATTATAAGCAAGGCCAAAGTTTATCAGGATAACTCTTCTAGTTATTTTCCGTTGTATTTTCACAATTTATGCAATAAGCATGGTTTTATGGTAAACTACGTATAAGGGATTTTAAAGTTTTCACCCTTTTCGGTGCTGAAATAATTAAGATCTTTTACTTTGATTATCTTCTTCAATTCTCACGATACAGCCGGAGGAAAGTAGAATCACATTATCGCAAGTATTCTAGAATTTAATTAGTGAAAAATTTTTAAGCCTTATAATTTATTTTATACTGCATAAATATAAAGTTGCTCTTAACAAAATATAATTATAAATATAGTTTTACATCATACATATTTCAGAATTTACATTCAAGCCTAAATTCTATGATGGAGATTCGAGAATCGAGTGAAAGTACACACCACAAGTCTTATTCGGAGAATAATTTAAGAGTTAGCGATGTAAATTCTTCTGTTTTTCTCATTATATTAGTTTTTATTACCATTCATCATTATATCAGGTACAAACCTTTTCTTCAAATTAAATATTGACCTTTTCAAAATAATACCTCTCACTGTTCAACAATCTCTCGGAGAATTATTCTTTACCCGAGGAACGTTTTCAAATCAATTGTGGCAGTTTTCCTGATTATGGCTATTCCTTTCACCACAAGACACATTTCTTCTTGGGGTTCATAGGACTTCCTTCCGGGCACGACCAAGCCTTCGCAAATTCCGCCATATTGGACACACTTCCCAGTACTCTGAATTTGTTAGGTGCGTGGTTGTCATTCGACGCTTTGGCTTGAGCAGACCTTCCGACGTCGCACCATGTCTTCATATGAAAATAAGTACAAATATTTTTGTATTTCTCTTCACAAAATTCTAATACGGAGTAACGCAGTGATACATTTAAATACATAAGTTTTGTATCCAATAAATACATACGATATGAATATATGAATTTGAGACATTCCTTATTATACATAATGTACATGAACATACTGTAGAAAAATATGCAACAGGCCGGGAGGTAGTCATTATCGAAGGGAAATAAAGAATAAATAAAACTACTTGGTATTCACCTTAGTCGGGAGCGAAAAACTTCTTAAACTACCAGAAGACAGAATGTCGTACATTTCAATAACAAAATATACTCGTTTAATTTACAATATATAACCTNATGGAATATCACGACAGGAGATCATGCAAGAAATCTACATACATTACCATGCTATAGTGGGGCATAATTGTAAATCAGGCATGAAACACTGTGACGTATGACTCATGAGGAAGGAATTAGTAGTCGTTGAATTTTTTTATCGTATATTATACAACTGCCACGAGATATATTTGTGATTGGTTAATAAATTTAACTGAAATCAAATTTATGTGAAAGCAAAATTTTCAACAAATTGTCGGACTTTTAGAAGTTTAATTTGAAGCAAATATAATTTAGCAACACCTCCAAGAGAACAATTAAAACGCTCATTTTTCAGAATAGAACGAATGGAAATAAAACTTTTTCGTACAGCGACTTTTATATGCATTAAGTTGAAGATTGATCTTTTCAAATAAAATTGTAAGTAGGGATTCTTCGTCCATACTTTTGCATTTCAGGGAGTGTAGTACTTACTTGTTCTATTTTTTTGTTGTCGAAATAATTTTCCTTATATTCGTAAGCCACTGCCATACCAAGTCCTATTCCTGGGTAGTTACTCACTACATGATTACAATGCATCCACCTACAAGATACAAGGGTATGTCAAGTGTTCAGATCCCTTTTATAATTTTGTACATAAGATTTATTTATCTTTAAGTACTGTTAACTGATATACTGTATACTGATAGAATCATGGAAATTCATTCTGTCATAGCTTCTGGGAACATTGCGTTGGGTTGAAATTATTTTCGAACCACGCCTTCGTTTACGATTTCGTCTGATTGTATGTTATTTTTTCTATCGATACATAAAGGTGATGTAGTAATGAGAATGAGAAATAGTGACTCATTCTTGTAATTCAATGAAAAAATCTTCTTTTGTCGTCAAAGAATATCCTAGAATGTTTAGTATCAATGAAAAATAAGTCATCAACATTGGTGATCAATAGCAGATAACGTTTGCTTTTCGCTGTTTAAGTATTTAATCACAATGGAGTTAATATCATGACAATAAATAATGAAAACGGTTTCCTATTGCTGATGATGTTGTCAGCCTTTAGACTGAAGCTTTCCCCGGTAACATAATCTCTTCTTCCAACTATTGCATTCAACATAAAATACAATCTGTTAATCATAATCATACCGAGCCCTCCAAATTTTCCCTTTCTTCATTCAAAAGCTAAAATGGAAATATTTAATGATTACTTCTACCAAAGAGTTTTCGCAGAATCCGTAATCTTTAATAACATTAATTTGAGGGATTCGTGATAAAGCTTACCGTTGCAAAACCAAGGAAGAACAACTGGTCTTCTGTGTATTGCTGTAAACCAGGCAACCTCGCTCCAGACTTAGGGTAACAGTCCATACTCATTTGCATCTTTGATTTGTCCTTCTCCCGCCTCGGTAACATCATCTGTGTAAAGGCTCGGTAGGCCTCTCGAAGGCCCCCGTTATCCGCTATGTTCTCTGGTAAGGTGAGCAGCCCATTAACCTTCAGAAACAAACAGACTTAGGAACGTAACAGCCAACATAATTATTCGGCATCGGTTTTACTAACTATCTGTTGTTACTCTGATTTTAAAGGACATTTACAGCGTGCCAAAACATTGTAATTAAAACATTTTGAAATTTAAACAATTTGAAATTCATTCCGCAAGACTTAAAGTGTATATTACCAAATTATAATCTGGGAAACTCCCTAAATTTTAGAATAAAAAAATTAAAATATAATTCTTAATCGATGAAAAATATAGGAGATTTTTTTAGGGTTACTGAAAGATAATTCCACATATCCAATAATTCATTGCATGATTCAAATACCTTTAAATATGCGATATAAATAACAATATAAACAAACTCGTATATTAACTTGATGCTCACCGTTTTATTAGTATAAGGATCGGTGAAGTTGCTATACTGATCGATGAAGCACTGAGCCTTAGCCTTGTATTTGTCCTCTACTTCTGGCGTCCACCAGTTGGTAAAGGTCCCGTTTTTGTCAAACCTGCGTCCTTCAACGTAATTAGTACGTACGAACGTATTATTGAACATTTTGAAAAGTTCGAATTATAAGAATTAAAAAGAGAAATTGGCACTTAATTAAATTGTAAATGAATCCCATTACCTGTACTGTCGAACCCGTGCGTTATTTCATGACCGACGATCGATCCAATCCGTCCGTAATTAAGAGCCCTGCATGGAATAATAGCCTTCATTAGCGATTGAACTCCAGACATAAGTCACACAGCAAAGATAAGAATAACTCACTCCACGTCGCTGCCGTAGAAGAAGGGTCTGTTCATGACTCCAGCAGGAAATGCTGCCAAGAATTATTTTGAAAAAAAAGTTAAATTAATTGTGTTACTTAAAACTTAATTAAAACTTTGACAATTCTACTCACTTATTCTATTGTTAAGCGTGTTGTAAAAGGCGTTCACTATTAATGGTGCCTGAGTCCACCTTGAACAAAAATTATGGTTCATTAGCGGCACATCGAAGTAGTGGAATGAAACGTTGTCGATGAACTTGATCTTCGACTCAAAATAAATTTATACCGTTTAATTACAAGTCAAACAAGAAGTTCATGTAATAATGCAAGAGACAGATTTACTCACGTATTTCTGTTCTGTCCTTCTCGTAAAACTTTGAGACCTTGGGAGTACTCGAAGGATCTCAACCTCACTACATTTCCGAAATGAGCGTATGAATCAATAGCTAACTGAAAAAGATTCACGAAGCATTACATTTTGGGTACAAATATGTTATATTTAAGTCTATTGTGCAAATATTGTGCAGTATATCGGTGTAAACTGGCTGCGAAACTACGAAATGAATATTTGTTATTACATTTTTATAGAAGGCGTCCAACTTTTTCCTGTCTGACAGCCAATCCGGAAATCCCAATAAAAGCATCATAGCGTCCGCCTTTTCAAGTGCATATGCTTTGGTTTTGTTGTCCATCCAATCGTTTTCCTCCATTAGCTCCTTGAACGCCACTTTCAAGTCCATCACCATCTGTCTGGCCTTAATGCAAAATATATTTTAGTTGATTAAAGAAAATCATTATTTAATATTTATTAAGATCTGCATTGCAATTTGGCCATTTGGCAAGGTGGCAACGCTGGAGGGAAGTATAACATGATGATTTGAAAACTGCCTGGCATTCGCCCAAGACGGGAGGGAAAACCCTCCAAAATCCTCCCGTAGGCAGTATTTGAAAAATGTACATAACACATAATAATTATACGTATTGAATATAAAAATACATGAAACAAATTACATCATATAAAATTAAACAAGTTCATAAAAAAATGATATTATACATTAAGTAGAAATAGAAGTGACTAAAGTCAGATGCATGGTATTTATCCATATAGTCGCATGTACAGTGTTATGTCATGACAGGAATATCATGACAGGAGACCATACAAGAAATCTACATACATTACCATGCTATAGTGGGGCATGATTGTAAATCAGGCATGAAACACTGTGACGTATGACTCATGAGGAAGGAATTAGTAGTCGTTGAATTTTTAATCGTATATTATACAACTGCCACGAGATATATTTGTGATTGGTTAATAAATTTAACTGAAATCAAATTTATGTGAAAGCAAAATTTTCAACAAATTGTCGGACTTTTAGAAGTTTAATTTGAAGCAAATATAATTTAGCAACACCTCCAAGAGAACAATTAAAACGCTCATTTTTCAGAATAGAACGAATGGAAATAAAACTTTTTCGTACAGCGACTTTTATATGCATTAAGTTGAAGATTGATCTTTTCAAATAAAATTGTAAGTAGGGATTCTTCGTCCATACTTTTGCATTTCAGGGAGTGTAGTACTTACTTGTTCTATTTTTTTGTTGTCGAAATAATTTTCCTTATATTCGTAAGCCACTGCCATACCAAGTCCTATTCCTGGGTAGTTACTCACTACATGATTACAATGCATCCACCTACAAGATACAAGGGTATGTCAAGTGTTCAGATCCCTTTTATAATTTTGTACATAAGATTTATTTATCTTTAAGTACTGTTAACTGATATACTGTATACTGATATTTTTGTTTATTTTTATGCTTAATGATTTTTAAATCCTATAATTTCGTTTATTGTGGATGTTTTTTTTTATAATTCTTGTCATGAATTCAATTTATAAAAGATAACTTTTAAATCACAAAATCAAGACATTAATATTCGGTACAATTTATGCAACTTTTTCTTTTAAATAGAAATTTTATTATACCATTCCACCAAGTATCGCACACGAACGTTCATTTTTTAAAAATGTATTTAAATCTTTTTTATATAGTAAATATGTTTGTTTATTTTTACTTTGCCTTGAAATTTTAGGAGTCATGATTCTGAAACATAAATTGCTGGCTATAAAAACTGACATTCATTGATGAGAAATAAATCTAAGCATTTTCCGTAAAATGTGGAAAAATCTCATGTTATTTGAATAAACGTTTTATGGCAGGTCTTGTAATTTCCCGTACTACCTGTTAAAAAATTTCCGAGTTCGGAAGACATGGCAAGAAAAGAATAGCTATCATGAATCAAACTGAGATGTTCTGATGCATGAAAATGGTATAATTTTTATAGTAGAATTGAAATAATTTACCCATTATGTGTGCATTACTTCCAATAATTCTACGAAGGCTATATGGAAAATATCTGTAAAATACCTTGAATATTCCTCCGTGATGTATTTCAGTTCTTGATAGAACCACTTCGCTGTTTTCCATAGCTCATCTGTCGTTTCTGGACCCAAATACGATACTATTCTGCTTCCAATAAAATTTTCTGAAAAGTAAATATTGATATATAACGCGTTTGAAAACTCAGCCATCTTCACGCCAACATCATTCATTTTAAATGGAGTTTACACTGAACGAAATATGTAGTAGATACAGTTTTTATAATTAAGTTGAATTAATGTTGGATGTCGCAAAGACTCACGATTTGAGTCGAAACTTACTCTCAAGAAAAGGACAATGTAAGTGGTAGAATGAAATTTAACTCTCGGCATGTCGTATTGTTAATAGAATAGAAAAATATTTGGTTGGATTTTCAACTACCCACCATGAGGTAAAAAGATTTTTTCTGGGGGAATAAGGTGTCTAGAATAGATGAGGAGTGAGGTCACATTTAACAGACATCTCTTTTACCCTACATGTATCTCCTTTAGAGCTTCTATTGCGCACACCGAGTTCAGTCTGCGTGTTTATCATTCCGAAGGCTGGTTGGATCCTCAAATCCTCCACCAATACCTACAGAAAGCTTAGGAGAGGAGATGAAGCGATTGGGCACTATGAGGAATGAGGTAGTTTTCTCTGGTTTTCCTTATCGAACCAGAATGCTATAAAAGGAGAAATCGCGCCGAGTTATACAGTTTTAAAAATTTACTCTATCCGTACGATAGATCACTATTTCGTTTCTTGAAGAAATCAGAATGATGTGAAAAACGAAGGAGATTACAAAAAGTGAAATATTTCACATTTTTAATTATGAAGATATACCATCGAAGAATTTTGTGTGAGAGTGATACTTGAAGATAACTAATTTGAGGTTAAGAAATGACCGTCGAGCCACGCCTGGAGTAAGTGGTGAGAATGAAAGAGTGCTTTCTCTTTCTGTACTTATGACTTCTTCTAAAATTGATTAATCAACATAAACAACTCATGACGGAAAGAATATGAGCAATTTGTAAAATTCCACGATTAAAACATAAATGCTCAATAGGTGCATATATACATTATTTACGTTATAACTAAATTTACCAACATTTTTCAATAGAAATGTCATCGGTTTTCATATCTTTTTCATTGCTCAAGATATACTCGTACACACAATTATATTCTGTTTTCTTTGGCATTAAATACATATAATTTAGGAGGAGACATAATTTGATCTTATGAATAGCTCAAAAAGATAATTCTTTTAGTCTATAGCTTCAGTTAAAATATCCAAGTATTTCCAGATCAAATGCATCAAATTGTTAAATGCGGCAGGAGGTTTCGCTTCAACGAAACTAGACTTCCACGTTTCAGTTTTGTAAACTAAAGCGACATCTTGCCCAAAGTCACCCTTACCCGTTTTCCTGTGAAACAAAATAAATTTCACCAAAGAACCACAATTCCACACTCTATGTGATTTTACATTTCCCATTGGTTGATGTTCCAACTGGAAAACTTTAAATATTAATATAAATTAAATCTTAGATGAAATAATATGGTTACAATATCTTAACCAACATTTAGCTAATATGAATTGAACGGTAGTAAGCCAAATTTCTCTTAAGTCATATCCCAGATTTATCTATACAGGCATGTTATGAAAATTTCTCTTTTTTAAGCCTGTATAAAGCGTAATCCATTTAATATTTTATCCAGCTTTAGGAAAGATATTGCAAAATTTTTATGGTGGATGATGCATGAACAGTTCTGAGAATGGAGAAGATGATAAGGGATAGTGGTGAAGAAAGAGGGAGAAGAGGATTAGATAGAGTTCGTGACGCAAGTTTGCGTAGGAAACAAAGGAAACATTGCAGGGGTTGAAGCTTGCTCGTAAATGAGGAAATATTGGATAGTTCTGAGGAAATGAGGGAGGCGTGACTTAAAGTTCAAAGAAGAAGTGATAGGGTAGTATAGAGGCGGAAGTTTGCCTTTGAACGCCGAGAGATGGTACTGGGAAACATGCTCTTTCAGAGGTAAGGTTCAATCTGTTTGAAAAGATTTAAATATGTAGGCTTGAAGAGAAACGTCCAGTATTTAAGGAAGGAATGGATAAAGCATTGAGTATACCACTCAAAAAAATACGGGGAAACAGACTTAAGAAGAATAACAGATATAGAATTCTCTTCGTTACAGTATTTCAAGATTTTTCTTATAAAATGATACCAATTCAAAGTGAAGATACTCCCGCTACGGGCAAAAAATCATGATTGAGGACGCAGATTTAGGGTTTAAAATATTACTTAGAGTTTAGTAGAGTTTCTTTAAAGTTAATTTCTCATCAATGCACTCACGTAAGGTTCTTTCGTCCGTCGTCTCCACCACGTAAATGGCCTTCATCAGCTTGTCCACACTTTCAACATACAGCAAATCCCTCGATGTGAGGATTACATTAGAGTGAATGAAGAGCTTTTGCAGGAAATCCAACCAATCCAACTGCAATAAAGATGAAAAGAAATGGAAAATTTTGTAACGCATCAATCCAAGATGAAGTTATAGGAAAGCATCAATTGATATATGTGCAATGATTCGTTAAAAGAATTAAGCAATCTTTAAAAATCGATGCCATTAAACGTGATCGCGGATATTTAAAAATTTATTATAACTGTTTTAGATACGCTTTGTTTGATATTTCGGCTACTTAAATAAAAATCGAAATTTCTGCCACTTAAATTTATATAAAATCAAATGAAACAAATTTAATTTTATGCTATATAATTATATTTTACAATAATGTTATATAAAAGTTAATTCAATAAAGTACATATAAATGTTTTACATATACGTATAAACATTTAAATGTATTTCAAACCTCATACCGACAGCCACCGATTCGAAAGCTAATTATTTCCAACACAAAACTTGCAGTTAAGACAAATTATATTCAACATCATAAAAAGTATAGTTTGAAATCTTCCGTGCCTATCATATATCCATGAATAAACGTTTTCAGCGTGCATTTTCATACTCAATCTTTTTTATTTTCCTGTTTTTGTCAATTCTAATTTTGGGATTATTTGTACCCACTGTTCTTCTATTACTATTTTACTAAACTAACTTTACCATTAACAGAATTTAAATGCGATCATTCCAAATTTAAAGTTGGAAGCAGTTAAGATTAACAATAATATTATTTCAAATATAAATTATTGTGAAAAACATTTGTTTTGATTTTATTCTCACGTTGATTGGGTTAGTCTACAATAATTATCAACAGTAAAGTAAATTCTGTAATTTTTTCATTGCTCCGTGATTTTTTATTACAAGATTAATAATGGTTACATACTTTGCTAAGAATATAAATTATAAATATTTGCTAAAAATTATGCTTTCCTGAGAATAAGTAATATTTTCAAATATTTTTGAGGAATTCATACACCAAATGTCACTCAAAATCCCTCCAAGCGCCGAGTGCAGATGCATATTAAGAAATAAATAACGTCTTTACTTTGTAAGGTCGAGTAACTGTCTTTACTTTGGGCGGAATGAGACTTTAAAGTCTCATCTTCCATTTAACGCACGAATGCACGCTGCACATTCTTCTTCCAGGAGACGCAATCATGAGTTGAAGACAAATGTGCAAACTATAATTCATTTACAATTTCATTGAATTCATAATACAGCCTATGATTTAGAAATGATATGATTTTGATGCTCATACCTTATACTTAGGGTTTGGAAAGATGGTATCTGTGTAATTTTGAAGCGTAGCTATCGTCATGAGCCCAGATGCTGTTTTCAGCCCTTTTTTATATATCCTTTTGGCAATATTACTGCTGTCGCCTATGTATTTGGAGAGCTGAAAGGAGGAAAAAGGCATGACCAAATAGTCATTCGTTTATTATTTAACAGAAACACAAGTTAAGTATTCTAGACATTAGAAAGACTCACCGCCTTGAGCTTTTGCATGAGCAGTGTCACTTTCCTCAACTCTATCTTCACAGATTCGTCGACATCATCTCGATTGGGGTAATCGTTGAGTTCGGACGAAGGTCTCGAATCCCAGATAGCCTTTACCATACGCGTAAGGTACCGTACATACAAGTTGTCCACCACTGGCGCTGTTGGTGACATGCCTTGGATATTCTGGTCATCGACGTAGTCCCAAGGTAGAGCCTCGGAGGGTTCTATCTTCCAGGATGACATTAATGGCACAGGAGTAGGAAGAGTGTCGTGTTGAACCTGGAAGGAAATGGATACCGATTTAGTAAAATCATCAGGAAGACAATTCTTACAAGGCGCGATAGCTCGGCCTCTGTCAAAAGATGAGTTGAACTATTTGAAATACAACAATAAATCTACTTTTAATTTTCACTCCATTTCCCAGATATTTGGGTGTTGAATGGTAGTGGAAATATAAAATACAAAATTTTCGTTTACGGGTCAGTGGAATTTTTCTATTTGATTTTTTTTTCAGAAACATCGATATCAGATCACAATTCCTCTAAAATCTCGACCTGTCTTGTAGGTCTCCAAATCTATCCATTACTGACCTAGAATAAAAATATATATTGATAAGATACGTTTTTGTTGATATGTTATCATAAATTATTTGACATATTGTTTGAATGCCATTCAGTAGTTTTAATTTATTAAAGTATACACGTAGATGTANTTTCAATCAATATCCTTGTAAAAATGTTTGTAACTTTGCTTACCTTCATCCATACACGCTTGGTATGCATGTTTAGCCATTCTAACAGCTGCGGGCTCTTCGCACGAAGAGGGTTGACTGAGTATTTCTGTAAATATATTATTTACTCTGTAATTATTCTCTGCGAAATATATTTCTTGCGAGATATCTGAATGAATTTTCCCACATTTTTATAAATTATTTTTTCACCAATAGAAATAAAAGAGGGAAAGACAGAATGGTTTTATGGAGAAAAAAATTGATTTTTTTATCACAGAAATAATGTTTCCACTGCAGGAAAACTCCCACAAAGGGTGCTTAAAAATGAAAAATATACGCAAATTACTAGAAGTACCGCCAGAAATTTTAGTGTTTGCCTTCAAATTTCTGTTAACAATGGCATCCTTTTTCTTCTAAAGATGTTTTCCAAGCAGAACATTTTCTGTAGCATATCGTGAAATTTTTCTTCGGTATTATATAGATGCCAGTATTATCGAAACAAATTCGTTGGGAGAGAGGCCAAATCAGGACAATAAAATCCTATTCAGTCGGTAAAAATTTACCACCCTCTCAAGAAGGTTATTTTATATGCCTTGAGCTTTCCTGAAGATAATGAGACAAATTTGAAATACCATAGTAGGAGATTCCAGTGACTCCATGATAAGCAGCTGTGATTTATCGATAAACGTATTTTTTTCCTATTACAAAGTGGAATGCGGTATGGGGAGATAATGATAAACCCCCCTAACTTCCGAATACGATCACTTTTGAATGGGGGAGAATCTGAAATGACCGCTGGGGACAAATGACTCCAGTTTGCTGATTTAGATTCGGCAGATAAAGACTGTTATTACTCGCTACCCCTTAGTTATTTTTGGTCCAATCTTACTTCAAAATTTTTTCCTTCCTCTCTCGAAGCTGCACACCAGTCTTCTCCATATAGTTATCCGCCGTCATCTTTAGGAAAGTCGAATAAATCAAATCTCGATCCAACGGCTCAATTGCCTCCGCGGAATCTAAAGATTAATGGCGCCAAGTGTAGTCATAAATCAAAATTCTCTTCTGCCGACAGACGCAGACTTCTGCCCTTAAACCGCGCAAATTCTCGCGACGATAGAGATTTGTTTGTCGCCATGAATTGCACATTTACTGGACGTCAACTTTCCGATTTATTGCTATGCCAATCTTAAACAACACAAAGTTACACCTCAGAAACATCTTTCTTAAGAAATATAAGGGAAGATATTTTACTCGTTGGACGTTGTTGCTTAAAAGATGTCCGAACGAAATATTTTTTTAATCGAAATAATATTAGTCAGATTTAGAGAATATAAAACCAGTTTCGCTGCGAGGTTACATCTTTCTTATTCCATTATTTTAGGATTATTGTGAAAAAATGCAGTCAGATTTTTCGGGTATCGTGGTCCAAGGGTGAGTGAGGTGGGATTTTGTGGCGATTTTCCACTTCTACTTACGGAAATTTAGCGTTTGTGTATTGCCTTATGCTTAAATTCATGGCTGATATTATTCGTGATGTTAAACAACTAATATGTTTATAAAACTTCCCTCAAGTGTTCTGAACAGTGCACTGTAAAACTATTAACACTGTTAAACTCTTTGCTTTTGAATTCAATCAGTAAAATCTTTTATCCGACAGAATTTATCGTCACCCAGAAAGATAGAAAAAGCATTTGTGATAATCGCAATGTAAATTGAGACTATCTAACATTGAATTTGAAGCAAATTTCTCAGAAAAGAAATTTGCGTACAGATATTAATAGCTAATTGATAAATCTTTTAAGGAAATGGAACATTTGTACTTGACAATTTTTTATATCCTCAATACATTGTTACTTTTATGATTATTAACTAACAGGTCGAGGGATCTTGACAAGTTCAGGATAAAAGTTTAATTCATTATGAAAATGTTATACTATGTGAAAGACAGAAAAGTGGTTTGCTTCTTTTATTTAAAACTATAACCAAATGAGTATTTCAACTAATGAAGTGATACTTAAATTACTTAAAACACGGCGAGATTACTAGATTACAAATTACCATATAAATTAACCAAAGAAGAGATTTTTTAGTCTTAGTTTTTGACATTATTGTCAATCTTTTCTAGCTACATTTGTTGGAATTCCTTTTGTTCGATGCAGAATCTGCAGATGCAGATGGAAAGCAAATGGAAGCAAAATGGAAATACTTGTCCAGTTCCAGAGAATACTATACTTCATTAAGTAACACAGTTCTGAAAAAAACTATTCTGATGAATTGTACAAACATTACCATTTTATTACCGCACCGAAATACAATTATGGTTTTTCATGGCTTTTTCCTGTGTCCAATGATATCACTGTGAATATTGATGCTTATTGACTAACGAATTTGGGGCGTTTGAGATACTTTAATACTCAAAACCTTTCATCCGTAATGATTTAGATTACAGAAACTTCGGGAAAATTATATGCTATTTCAGCTAAAACCATTTGTTGCGTCTTTTTCTCCGAAAATTATAAAGCACAAAGATCAGCTGTATGAGGAATTTTGATAATGTTTCATAATTACGTCCACGTATGTATTCAGGGAATATGTTCACGATATACAATTATGATTTCAAATATAAAAATACTTTTAAATCAAATATACATACGTATATGACCATTTGAGATGAATTGAAAAAGTTGGAGCTGACGATGATGTCAAATATCATTTTTATGCCGAGTTGTGATGCTCCTCGACTGATGTCTGTCCAGCCGAATTGCCCGCCGCAGCAATTTTCCCCCTTAAATCCTTTGGAAAGAACAGGCCAACCTCCGAAAGTCTCGAGCATCTTCAGCAAAGGTGAAGTGCCTCTTTCTGCTAATGTATCTGAAAGGAAGCAGAAGCAAATTAAAATTTTCGGAACTCTTCGATCTTTCCTACCGGATATCCTTGCAAGCCGGAGGATACAATAATCAAGTTAATTAGAATTCGCAATGTTTTCCCTTATCCCAAATTAGTACTCATTAAAGCGGAATAATTTTATTGCGAATATCACTTATTTCAATCAATATCCTTGTAAAAATGTTTGTAACTTTGCTTACCTTCATCCATACACGCTTGGTATGCATGTTTAGCCATTCTAACAGCTGCGGGCTCTTCGCACGAAGAGGGTTGACTGAGTATTTCTGTAAATATATTATTTACTCTGTAATTATTCTCTGCGAAATATATTTCTTGCGAGATATATGAATGAATGTTCCCACATTTTTATAAATTATTTTTTCACCTTTCGTAGCTGCATCAACATGTTGTTGAGTATATCTGAACTGGTTCCAGAAGGAATAAGCACTTCCTATTAATCCATTCCCATAGTTCCCACATGCAAATTCATAGAAATCTTCGCAAGGATCCACTGCGGAAGATCCCCATTCCAGTAGCTCAGATGCTGAAAGTGTAAATTTACTACTATCACAAGCGTCAGAGCATACAAACAGGATAAAATATGAGCGATTTCACTACTGTCAAAACATATTTATCTTAGATTATTAAAAAGGAAATGTGAGCATTAAGACTGCGAAATGTTAACAATAAGCAATACTTTATTAAATGATCACAATTATTCATTGTGATATCACTCGAATAAGTAACTTCGGTGTTGCCGCAACGAAGCCACTCAATAATTCGACGCAAGTGAATATTTCTCGTAAAAAGACTTAATTACCGAATTTCCGTCTTATGCTATAGTTAGTCGCGGTATAACTTCTACACTTGTGAATATAAAATTAGTCTTTAAGCGCGCAAAAATAAATGATTTATAATCACTAATATTGAAATTACAATGCGTATTATTATCAAGTTATTTTTATGAATTATATAACTTTTCTATTCATTCGTGCTAATATTACTATTGATTTTTAGTATCAATTTTTGGTATTTTGCGCTACAATCAAAATCTGCAGAATTCTCATTTATCAATTACTCACTCATAATCATTACCGAAATAAATTACGATTGATTCTAAAATTAATGTGAGACCACTGGATTAAGGATGGTAGTCGGAGTTATCCATTGATAAAGATCACAACAAATCCTCTAAAATTATAATGGCAGTAATCCTTTATGTAGTATCAACTCTAAAGATTGCCACTGATATTATTGTATTCTCAGTTTCTTTCACTCACCGGAATGAACGCATGGAGGTGTAGTGCACAGCCCATGAAAAGGCGGATGACTTCTCTGAGGGGCGCCTCTCACCGCAGAAGTGATCTGCGCGATGACCAGCAAAGAAACAGTTATTCTCAAGCTGCAAAAGAAAGATGCCTCACAATGTCTCATCTTTTTTTCCAGGAGGAATGGACGTGCGCTATGGCATTCAATGGAAAACTACCTCGTTTTATTTTAGGCCAAAATGTAAGTCACAATTAATTAAGTTTGACGTTTTCCGAGCCATGTTTTATAATTTTTCTAATCGGCTCATTTTTCAGAGCTGTTCACGTGGACGTAAAGAGATAATATCAGTGAAGATAAACAGCGATCAAAAGTCGATTGAAATGTATTTCGTTGAGATAAATTCCAGCGGAAAGCGTGAATCTGCGTCGGAAATCAAACTAGGTTGATGGAAATGTTACTGATAATACCCGAACTCATTTGCGCGACGTCACAAAATGTTAAAAATATTTTACTCAACTGTTAATATATATGTTATTGATCGGATAATCTTATTATAAATTAGTTAAATTCCAAACTCCTGCTTTCAATTCAATTTCCATATTTTAAACTTCGTACAAAGTTTTTTTATTACTTCCGTAACGATTCATTTACGTTATGGAATACTAAATTTAACGTTAAGATTTGCAAATTTCTTCGATTGGTCCTTTTGATTTTCATATTTGCATGGATTTCTTTTCGTTGCGAGGATCTTTTATAATCCTGGTATAAAAATAAGAGCCAAATAACATTTTCCGAGTTCAAAAAATATGAAAACCGACCCACGAAACTGGAAATGGCGTTGATGAGCGGAGATTTGGAGCTAATGAACCCTCGTTATGAGTCGTATCGGATTTTACCTTGTGCGGAAGGTTGTCTTTCCACTATTCATCCTTTCCTCAGCCGTTGACGCAAGGGATCAAAGACATTCGCTCGTCGCTCCTTCCAATGCTTCAAGACCTGTTTCCTTCTTCGGCTTCTTTAACACTGTAAGGCGCTCCTCCTATATTTCTTAACCGTCACCAATCTCTAAGATAAGACTACCTTGTAGATGAATTGTCAGAAAACTGCGTTCCCGTACCTTATCGTTTTCAGTGTTCCGCGACCAATCACGTGGGACTGTCAATTCGCATTCCCGATTGTTTTTTTTCTGGTGCTCGTCACCGTGAGGGAGTGCGGTGTCCGGTGAGAGTACTCTATCTTCCGCCGTATGCATATGGTACTCCGTTTCGGAGATTAAAAGCACGGATTTGCAAAGAATCGAGAGTAGGTTATTTTCCGGATTATTTATCTTATTTCATCAAAATTCTCGATATCTTTAAGATTAGACCGAGAATCAGGGATAATTTGCTTTGGTATTTAATTCATTCAAATCAGTGACCTAATTGAATGGGCAAGATAGTTCCTCGATGAGGGAAGACTAGGAGGGAACTGCTACGGCCCCTTCTCAGCTATATGCCCATTGAATTGGTCCTCCACGAAAAAAATTATCTTGGATTGGTGGAGACACGAAAAATCGGGAACTAAGGACTGTCCCTTTTTCGTAATGTCTACATTGCAAGTTTAAGATGTTCGCTGGATATCTGATTTAAACTGGAGCTAGATCCGAATGAAACTAGATTGTTGTAAGATATATCTCTTTCGGTAAACAGAATTGCACCAAATTTAAACGAGGAGATATTTTCCAATTTTGGAAGTTTTTGATTCTCAGAAAAAATATCGTTTCTTTCTACGAAGGAAGACTTCAAAAGTCCTTTGGAAGAACAACATTTCGCAAAAATAACTTTTCGCTGTCAGTTTTCCTATGTCAGCCGAAAATCCTTTAACTACGACAGCAGCAGTTCAATTTCCATTGTTATTCTTCTCAGGTTATTCATTGACTATATATTGAATCCTGACACTGACCAATGACTAGCGGCAGAAAGTTTGGAAGCCTTCCCTCACGACTAAAATTTCAAACTTAAATACATTCTAAAGAATGGTTGCAAAGAAATCCTCACTTAAATAAAAATTTAATACAGCAGATTTAAATTATTAAGATTCTAAACCACTAAAAATTCAAAAACAATGAAAATGACGGGGAAAAATAATACTGAGAGCATGAGATAAAGTCCAAATAAAAAGCATGAAACCTTCTCTCTGGTCAATTCATGTATCCGCCACATGCGTTCATGAAATATCGGATATTCCTGTACCCAGAAGTGTCCCACAGATCCTTGAGAGATTACTTTGGAAATTCCTGTTTATATTGACGCGGGGGATTTCAAAGAAGAGTTAATTAGATTCTGATAACATCAAGTGTTGTCTACATTTCGGAGAGGTTGAGATTTTTCATTTACTATCCGATACGTTATCAAAATTTAATTCATCACTCTAATGAGGACAAAGGTCTCTTTGGCACTCAAGACTCTTGGATTTTCTTCTATTTTTCGACAAAAGACTTTTATGTAGCTTTTCCTGCTTTGCCTGTTTTTCTGAAACAGAGTTTCTATAAAGGATGATATTTTCTATAACCTCCGAGACTTTAATGCCATAAAAAAGATTAATCTTTTAGGGAATTAAATTTTTAGGGTGGAGAATGATGTGGTTGAAACCGATTCGATACATTTGTATCATAATTTCATTACATGTTCATAATATTTTAAAGGAGATCATTTGATCAGTCGCGACTCCTTGCCGTACTGCATTGTCCGTACTGTACTGTATTCAATATATTTTATAAAACTTTTATTTTAGAAATCCAAAAGAAAGTATTTTTCTTATATCTGCGACAATCTTCGGGAAGGATGGAAGTCTTTGAAAATATTTAATTCTGTTTCCATTAAATAAACTCGTTTTACGCCAATCGGATTATTTTTCAGGAGATCTTCGTTTCTTTTCACATTTTCGGTAGGAGGAATAGCTGCCTATTATCCTTAGTTAATATGGATTTACAATTTATGCTCTCAGCTTTCAGGACTCTCTGAAGACTTTCAGATATTGTATCAATGAGTCCAATTTTCCTGACTATGGTTGACGTCCGGACTGGTATTCAGTCTCATCATAGTAACCGAACCAAACATCGTCAGATAATATTATTATCAAACATCGTCATGAAATGGAAGAATCTCAATTATTTTTCATCGAATACCATAATTAATTTCCCTTATTCCTTATGGAATCTGTCTTTATGTGCTCTGTACTACGTTTACTGCACTCTATTGTGTGCCAGGATGAGAACAGCTAATTAAGCTTGGGGCTTTCAGTTTAATGATAATACAAACAGTTGTTTTCTTTGATTAAAAGATGAGTAAATTATCAACTTCTTTATTATTATTATAATTTTGACTGGGACTAAGAAATTCATGAAGTTTCTTATCCCGGATCTCATTTTCAACTTTTCCTGTTTCTTTGCCTACTGTGTTCACAAATAATAAGCGATCATAAAGATGTGTTGTTAGATTGGACATATTTCATTCAAGAATGAAATTGAAGGGTTTTCTAAAACAGTTTGTAATATTTCCTAAACTGCTGTTCTTGGGCGCTTGCGTATTCTTCATTTCAATGCAAATTTCTTCATCTTCCTTTAAACTAAAGTTATTTTATTATTGCAGCAAATCCCCTATCTCATCAGTCTTAACGTCGTGTTCCTCTCATTATATCTTCTTCATTAGTTCATCGCTTAGTTATTACCTCCCTCGAATTTCCTGTAACTATTCTTTTCCATTTCCTCCTAAAGTACTACCATTACCAACTACATCCTTTAGAAAAGTCTTTTTACCGTTACTAACGATACTTAGCTTTGCTTTCTCAATCACATTTTCTGCAAGTGATGTAAGCTGTCGTAATTGACCATCTATCTTTATCGCTCATTCGATTAACTGTTACCTATAACCTATCGATTTAACATTCTTTTGATACTCGTATTTCCGTTCTTTATACCAGTGAATCCTTATCCTGGGTTGTTTTCTAAAGCTAGAAAACGGTGGACGGTGGTTAAAATCTGCAGTTATAAGTGATCAACGATATCCAATGAAACGTGAACGTTTAGCGTTAACCTTTGATCACGCGGGAAAAGACACACGAATCAATATAAAAATATAAATTTCAGCCATTTTAACGGATTAAATTTTAAGTATATTTTCAAAATGATTTTCACGACAGGAATATTTGTTGTTTGGTTAATTAAATACATCAGCTCCTATGCAAATTTTACTTAAATTCTGGAGTTAACGCAGCAAACTCTGCAGTAAAAATTGCGGAGTTAACGCTGGGTTAATGCCCCAATTCTGAGCGATTCCATACTTCTCTTGAATTTTTCACGAAGCCGATTAGCCTGAAATGAGAGGAAAATTAAACCGGACGTGAACCGGATGTCTTTTTTTACATTCTGTAAAGAGTATCTTTCTGCTAAGTCTATTGCGATTCTTTTATTTTCAAACTCTTTCAATGAAATGGAAAATTATTCAAACGACATAACCGAAAAGCTTTCCCTATGAGATCCTTGTTTAATTTCTATTAAAATAGAATATTATGCATTGTGCTTGGTTTGCATAATGAAGCGCCGGTAAGCGCTTGTCTTGATTTGCGTTTATGCAAGACTCATGTACTAGTTGAGAAAAAAATATCAAATTTGAACGATTTTTAGAAAAAAGAATCCTAATGTAGTTAAGACTTTACCCTTGCGTGTTACCAAAAATAAATTTACGTCTGATGAATCGGGCTATCGAACTTTCTTGCATTTGATTTCAGACTTTCAATTTCAATTTTGTAGTAAAATTTACTTTTGAGTGTTCAAAAATACTTAAGAGACCTTAACAATGTCACTTAGTTGAAAAAATAGATTTTTTTACAATACCTAATTGTACCATATTTGCTTAGTATCTCAACGAATGCTGTATTTTTCATTCGTCTTTTGATGTAAGTGGGAGAAAGAGCACCCTATGTTGTCACTATTGTGTCAGTAGATTAGGTAAGGCGTTAATACACCCCCTGCCATACGCCACTGGCGGCTTGTGGGTACTAATCTAAATCTAAAATGAAAAGTTTCCCTCTGTCACACTCCGAAATGCGGTTTGGAGGGTATATACGTAGATGTGTAGATTCATAGTTATGCTGCTGCATTCACGTGGACTGTTTCCGGCTAATGACATTCTGGCTCACTGAGGAAAGTAAGGCATACCACATTTCTTATCTTGCCCAGTATGTCTCATTCCTTCCCTAAAGCCGTCCAACATAGTGTACAGCTGTGTCAATATGTTGACTTTTTGGAAAGAAATACAGTACAATCTCTGTAATCCGGCCTTGCGGTAATCCGACACGTCCAGTAATCCGGTGTGCAGGATTGGCGACCTCCCTTCGACTGTCATAATTTCGTCAGTTTTAAATAAAAGATTTTCCTATACATAGTAAGTATTTGTTTCGTTATTATTTATCTAGGTGTGCGTCTGTTCCATTCGTACATAATTTGTATGAAGTTTAGGTCACGTGACCCACTGTATCGGAAAAAGAAAACAAGTTATCTAAGAAAGTAAGATCGGGCGAACGTAATATTGCATTTCATTGCAAAATTAATATTTAAAAATGTTTTTGGTGCATTGCATTTGTGCATTTCCAATAATCCGTCCTTTTCGATAATCCGGCTAGGACACGGTTACATACGTATTTAACTAGATTGAACTTTCGTTCGAGGAAATTTTTCGTTTTACGGCAATTTCGAGCAAAACTTTTCAATCTGAGAATTAAGGAGAGGTGAACTTCTTTGCACGAATAAAATCCATGGAAGAAGGCGTAGTTTTGTGGAACTCCATCTTCAATAAAATAACAGGTAAGTATTTATGGAAACAAATCTGTGGAAAAAGTATAATCCCGTCTACCTGTTATTTTATCCTTTGCACGACTTTATCGTGCAGCTGAAAAATAACGACAATGACTGGGACTCGAACCCAGGTCTCCCACTTTCCGAAAGTGATTCGCTATTTTTCACACTTGTTATTCCTATTTAATTTGGATCTCAAATCAATCTTTTAATTACGACAGAGACTTCAGCAAGATAACAGTGGCGTAGTAGGGATTCTAAATCTAAAATCTTATAGGATTAAACTCCACTTCTTACTGAACCATACATAGAATGACAGTGTAGGTGTCGTGATAGTTCCGCAGAAATTATTCATCTCAATAGCTTTATTACTTAGGATCATAGATTATTCCCGAGCATTTTTAGGAACATTCGCTAAAAGTGTACAAAAATATCCCTTTATATCGGTTTTAAAAAAATATTCCGATTCGTTGTCCTTTAGCAAATACTTAAATGCATTTTTGTTCTTAATTGTTGACTAATTGATGCTATTCCTCAAATTAAATATGCTTTTAGATATATACAGCAAGGGGACACTTTTGTGTGATTAGGTCGAGGCTTTCAGGGTAAATTTATTGTTCTAAAGTAATAGATACATGTCCTAACTTTGAGACAACTACTTCAGGCCTTAGTTTAAGCAAAATTTGCAATCGAAACATAAATTGGGCAACCACACTACACATCTGCATTATCAAGAATACTCGCGCAATTTTCCATGTAGGGAAATATTCTCTTCCATTTCTTTTCAAATGACTTAGGTTTAGCCATTAAATTTAATCTTCTTATTTTTCAAACATTGTTCACCTTCTTTTAGGACATTTATTCAAATAAATATTTTTGAAACTCTGGTATTTTACGTTCTAGGGACCTTCAGCAATATGTTTTGGGGTCCATTTAAGGGTCCCCAGTTTGTGCCACTTATCAAATTTGTATTGTTTTGGTAGCAAATTAACCGTCCTTACAATGAACATTAAATGAGTATCAATTAGCTGGTGTCGATTCAACTTTTATGTTTTATCCTATCTCTTAGAAAAATGATTGCATACTGCTTGCACATGTGATATATTTCACCCAACCCCTGGATATTTTTGACCGACTGGACTTATGACGCGCATTACCCTGCCCTGAAATATACCATACCGTGATATAAAAAAAAATTGATGATCCGCAATTCATTTCTTATATGAAAAATTTTTATTGGTCTGTCGTCGAACCCAAGATCAAATGGGAAAAGTGTTTATTCCCCTCGTAAGATCACTATAAGTGAAGGAACTGCGCAAGAAGAGTGATCGAGGAATCTGTCCCGATATAAAATGGCATATTGACAAAGGCCGCAAAGTTTAAGGATGGAATGACAGCAAAGATATCCTGAGAACGATTTTCTACTAGAAGAAAATAAATGGTGATAGACATGCATAAGGGCATTGAAAGCTAGTTAACTTTGTATGCGAAGAACATTCTGCTGCTGTAATAGTACGGAGAAATTAAGAATTGTATACGGAAAACTTCGTATGGGATGCAATATTTTTAGAGAGAAAAAAAGGCAAGTACAAAATGGGTTAGCTTGGAAGGCTGCTTCCAAGTCAAATATGTATTGATAAACTACCAAAGCGATATCATAGATGTGTGTCGCTAATCGACATCGATAAGACCGAATTCTGTGACACCCATTGACTTTGGCAGTTACACATGCATCCAATACATTGAATTACCAGCAATTTCTGCCTTATAACACGTATTCAGGGCCGTGTCGCAGGGTGGGGCGGCGAGACTACCGCCTCAGGCGCCTCTCATTGGGAGCACCACGTTGAATAGTCGTCATTTCCTTGATAATCGACGTTTTATTCCGGAAAATTAAAAGTTTCAGTATGGAGACCCTTATTGCTCCTTTTGTTATTATTTGGTCTGGATTCAAACTAAATTACTTTGGAATAAAATAAAAGGCGACGTATGAGATTTCTCTTTAGGCGGCAAAATGCCTCAGCATGACCCTGCTCGTGTTCATAATCGACAGATTTGGCGCGTACCTGAAAAGCTAACGCGCCAAAGAACGGAATAATACTGCACGTTTTCGCAAACAAGTTATGGTGCATGATAGGGGAAGAATAGTCGCTGCTTTAGCATGACTCATAGCCAAAATCCATAAAAATAAAATTTTTATTTGCAACTTTACAATTGACAACAGAAAGGAGCTACATAAATCCTGTTGTCACCACCGAGTAAGACAATCGAGGATCTGTAATGAAATTCAAGGCGTGAGGACAGTCTGACTCGCTAATCATTCTCATCACAGAAGCTCGACTTCGAACTTCACTCATCAGTACAGAGAGATTCAATTGCCATGGAAATTGCGATGCCCATATATTCGCTACATACGAACCGGGATGACGACCACCTGCACACCTCCCGTGCATTACAAGAGTTTTGCGGAACCAAAACCAATGCAGGGAGTAACACACACACATCAGCGTGAGAGCGTCCGAATGAATGAAATCTAAGAGAGGCTCCATAAATAACACAACTTTTAATATCAATCGCCTGGATTAATCAAAAAATCTTTACAAGTTTTAAATAAAAAAAGTCTGATTCGTCAGCAACTCTTCGGCTGCGACGACCGTCCATAAGCATCTTGCATTTTTATTTCGCCTTCCACACGGAGAGATTAATAGCGGCGCATTCCCTAGCGTGAGCACCAAGGTGAACTCCCTCTGCGCCGCATTTCCCCTCGCACTGCTCCTCTGCCTCAGTTAGGATATGCAACTCATTGTGGAAGTCTTCATCGCAGAGGAGTCCTCGTGCTAAAGTGCCCCCACCGGCATTCCTGAGAGACGACGGATTCCCGGGATTCCATCGTTTTCATCCATCCAACTTGTCGAGGTCATCGCACGATTTCGACTTGTTCGAGCTGCAAGAAAAAATATGTAAACAGTGACTTCCCGATTAAGTATTGACTCGCGAGATCGCCTCAATAAACACATTACTACCACGCCATTTATTTTAAATACTATTCCGCCACTGTGAGCAGCGAAATTAAATTGGTGGAATAAATACGTTACCCAATTATTGACGTTTTACGAGACTGTTAATTGCCGATAAAATAATACTTCAGTAGAAATACATGTTAATTAATGGGTTTTTTAATTGAAAATAATACGTAGGTACTGAAATAATTACGTAGATACGTAAAAAATCAAGTGTCAAGTGTCACTTGATGATGGCGATCAATCGCTGAAACTAGTCTGCATTTTATTATTTATTTGTTTTTAGTAAACTTTATACTGTGGAAAAAGTACAACAGTCTTCTTCTTCATCATGACGTATTTCCACAAGATATCGCCAGCGACTGTGAATTTTATTAAATTGATAGACGAGACGTCTCATTACGATGGAAACTTCTCATGTTTGAACATAAATACCAAAAAAGTGCAATTTCTTTATTAACGATCGATAAACCAAACACTATTTCATTACAGTACATGTGGAAACATTGAATGAATTTACGTAATCCAAGCAGATACCTAATTACAAGATATTAATTCATCATGCTTGTATTATTGAGCAAATACTAGTCTTAATGGTGAAATAAATGTTCGAGAAGCATTAAGATAGAACCATCGTGTAGAACTGTTGAACGGTTTTCATTTCGAATTATGGTGATAAATAACACGAATAACGTCAAAAGTGTACTTTAGGCTATGATTGTATCAATAAGACACTTTTCTTTTCAGAATTTTTGGTCAAGAGTAAAGCTTCTCATTAGTGATAAAAAAAAGTTTCATTTTACTTCTATTTTCCAGGAGGAATTTTCGAAAGAAGATGTTTTTTTTCTTCAGTTTTTGATTTGTGCACATTCACAGATTTAAGTGAATGAATACCTACCCCCTATGTATATGGTCTCTGCGGCCAACGTGAATTTCCACCTGTCCACTCTTTATGTTCTTGAAGAGACTGATGGCTTCTGCATGGGTCATGCCCTTCATTGGGATGCCATTGACTGCCAGTATCTCGTCGCCTATAAGAGAGATTGGGATCGGTGTTACGAAAATATGTATTTTGACAATCACCTTCTTTAGCAAGCTATAGAGATTATAGATTTGACATACCCTTTCGCATAACAGAATAATGCCTTATTCAAGGCGAAATTGAGACTTTAAAGTCAACAAACCCCATCTTCAATGTAAAATAGATTAAGTAGTAAGTTTTGTTGTGGAAAACCTAAGTTGAGCTTAGGATAAAGTATCCAAGTATAAAGTATACCCATATCAGAAAAACATCCAAAAAAGGTGGTGTGAAAATCCTACAAAAACCTACTCTGTGTAACAACTAAGCGACAAACAGTAAACCTTAACATGACCTAGAAATGTAAAAAATGGTAAAATAGCACACATTCAAATGATATACACTACAATTAATATAAATTACCAATAAAATCCACAACAAATAAAGTAAAGTCAAATTCAATGCCTGGTTAATTCAAAGAAAAATTAAAAACCATAATGTAAAACGTATGCGATGCAAGAGAAATTAGTAATGCCAATTATCATAGTCCCTAAGATTCACTAAAAGTTCACAATTAACGGAATTCTGAAATAAAAAATAACAGACAAATATAAATAAAGTTACTAATAAAAACTATACAATGAAACTTCATTAAGGTAGACTAGCAGAAGGAAGGTTGAAGATTCATTTGATAATGAAAATAAGGGATATGTAGTAATCACAGGTGCATGAGAAGAAGGATTAAGAAGCATAATACGGTGTAACGATCAGCTCATTAGGCTATAAAGTGGCACAAAAAATATGGGTAGATTAATTATGGATTGGCTTGTTAGAATTTCAAATTTAAATTAAATGTCAGTATAAGAAAGAGATCCGCAGGAAATCTTTTTTTTTGTACTCGTATGTTCCTTTCAGAAGATGCTATCAACAAAAAAGCAGTTTCCCAACACAGACTTCCACAAAAAGTGAGGAATCAAGAGCACGACTTTAAAAAAAATAAGTTTATCACTTAAACTGAAAGCAATCAGAGACTGGCAGATTAGTTGGAAATCATAACAAGTCGGCGCATTTTTTTTTAATTGAAAATGTTTCCGAAACGATGCAATGAGAAATCCTCATCATCAAAGATTCGGGACGACTTATCTCCATTCAGAGAATATTTCAAAAGATATTTCCTGTGTAGCTATTGACTGGGTTTGATGCAGGTGATTTCTGAAGTGACTCAATTATCTTCGACACACTTAACGGAGATGTAAAAAGAGATAATGCGTTAATTATCTCAGTGGATTGGTTATTATTAATTACAATAGAGGTCAAGAAAATCCTCTCGGATAAGTTTTTTCCGTTAGGAATGATAACTTACCTCACTTGAATCGTCGTGATAAGGATATAATTTCAGTTAAGTTTCAGAATAAATTCAAAAATATGCTATATTTAATGAGAAAATTATCATCCCTTGATTAAAATGTTTATGGAGAGAATCCTAAAAATGAGGAAAAAGTTAATAAAAATTCATTTCTCACTACGTCCGCCTTTATTTCCTGACACCTAACAATGTTATTCATCTTGGTAAATTTCAAGGTATGCGATTTTCAAAACGATTTCTTTTCCTTGTCCTAAAGATGACGTTGTAGCAACAAAACTAATAGTATTACGAAACACAAATATGGGAAATCGAACTACTTTCAATTTTTATAAGATGACTAACGCTATAAATAACTTCTGGCCGTACTTCGTGGAAAGCCATCTAGAGAATAAGGAAAGACTTCGTATTTTTCCACACAATATATTTGGACCCGATGATGGCGAGTAGCCGAAACTAGTCGTCCAAATATATTGTGTGGAAAAATACGAAGTCTTTCCTTATTCTCAAGATGACTAACGTTCGTAGAATTATTAACAGTATTCAAACGAACTAACTTGCTTATTGATCGGTATCTACACTCATATATATTATTCTCGCATTTATTTACTACATTATTTTGAATGCCACTTCAACTTTTGTAGATGTCATCATTTTAATGAGACATTAAGTATTGATAGCTACCAATAAAATATTTGTGACATTCTTATTGTGGCACACCAATTCTTTCCCCAAAGAAACTACCGCCAAGTAAATGACTTAAACGCCGTGTTCTCTCTCAATTCCTCTTTTACTACCTCTCATATCGCCATATAATCAATTTTATTCATTCCATCCTTCAGATAAATGCGGCCATAAAAACATAAGCTATTTTATTTAGTCTCTCCACTCGCATTGGTCGACATTTTTTATGTTTCCAACTGAGACCAAGAACGAGGAATAATGCCTCAAAGATTGAGCAGTGCCAAGGAAAATCTGGAATACGTGGGTAGTAATTTATGCCCGAGGCGAAGGACTTGTAATAGTAATGAATAGTTGACAAGAGGCTGGTTTCTCCAGAGATTGCAAAAGAGGTCAAAGGACTTAGAGAGAATTGAGGCAATTTTTAAAGAGAACTACAGAGAGTGAAGTGGTAGAAAATGATTTAAGAGCCAAGGAACAAATCCTGCACTGAGACTGTGGTAAAGGAAATATCGTACATGTACGAACTTGACATTTGAATTTTTAGACAAAGAAGAATCATTTTACTACGTATCTCTTTATATTATCCACTGATTCTTACCGCCCAAGATGTCTTCAGACACCTAATTCTGAATTTATCGATCTATAGTAATCGAATAAATTGAAATCCTCCGAAACGGTCCAAAAATGAGAAACAGGATAAGAATACCTAACTGGATTTTCTTTAAAAATGCTTCAATTTTACGTCATAATCTGGCGCTATGATGGAAGTATACGAATCTATAATGATATAATCAAATCTACTCAATATAATCAGTTCTTGAAACTTAAACTTCATGGAACTCCGTCATAAGGAGATACAAGCGAGTAAATACTACGTCCACAACCGTGACAAACTTTCTATTCCTGGAAACTGTAGAAATTGCCATCTTAATCCGATTCCATTAATAATTTGAAGCGAAATACATGGAAAGCTAACCGCGTTTACAATTATTTTCATAGAACAATCATATTTTGCCTACATATGAAACCGTTGCCACCGGGTCCCATAACCGTTGCCACCGGGTCCCACGACCGTTGCCACCGGGTCCCACGACCTAATCGCGACGGGTAATTCTTAAATAAATAAATATTATCCTGATTTAATTGATTTTGAAAAGTGAACTAAAAATACTTAAGCACCGCTTATTTAATCCCGAAGAGATCTGAAGAGGTTAAATCTTAGTGTAGAATATAAAATAACATTCAGTATATATTTGAGGAAACTAAAATCAGAGCTGCGGCAATTAAATGAAAACATCTTTGCGCTTGGAAAATAGGTTAAAGCACATAGAAATTGCAAGCCCGAAAAATGAGAGAAGTATTTCCAGATATACTCGTATGATTACTTAAGCATATTCAGATTTTCAGGTTACATGTTTCGCGCTAGCCTTAATGACTTTTTTTTCCTCCTTAAGCAACAGGAATGGCTAGATTGGTGAATCACCATCGACAAGAGCCCCTTAGTAACCTTTTATGGATAAAGGAGAAAACTCGAACTCTTCCATTCAAGCCATAAGAAAAGGTCACATTCATTTTACATCATTAGTGGCAATATGTTAGTGTCAGCGGTAGAAGTAGAGGATTTTTATGAAAGGACTTTAGAGTTACATCAATACAATCCTTTATTAATAAGGATTTACTATCGTTGTAACGAGAGTTACCTTTATAAACTAAATGTTAGAAAAAAGAAATGGTTTTGAGATGGGAAGAGTCTCTGTTATTCACTGTGTAAAAAGGCCGAATAACGTCAATGATCGCTTGAGGAGTGGTTAGCATTTTGTTAATCTTCCATTCTGAAAAGCGAAGCGGCGGAAGTGGGTGGGGCAGCAGAAGAGAAGCAGGAATGGACCAGAGGGTGGGGCTGAGCGAGAAGAGGGTAGGGGCGAACCTCCCCCAACTCAAAGAGCAGGAGGGAGACAAAAAGCAAGCGAACCAGTAACCAGAGAGAGCGGGGGAGGGCGAATAGAAAGGCTGTTTGGCACGTGCCTTCCCTGAGGCTCCCCTCTTCGGCCGCCTGTCCAGTCAGGAACACAGTCTTCACGAATATGCCCATGCTCCCCTTGGGCGAGTCGCGTCCACCGACCACGCTGAATCCCAGCGACTTCCTCCCGCTTCCCTTCTCGAAAGTCACCGTGAAAACCGACATCGACATGGACTTGGGTCTCCTCGCCGCCGCCTGGCTCACGGGCGTCGAACCCGCGTTCCTCCGCCCCGCCTGCTCGAACTGAGCCGAGAATTTCCTCATGCCGGTCAGAGCCGCCCTGTCCGGGGTCTGCACCCGGGTCTCTCGTGCGGAGGGGGAGCTCCCCTCGACGTCTTCCGCCGCCTCGCCGCCCCCGTCTCTTTCCGCCGTCACCCTCGAGCCGCCACCGGCAGCAGCACCAGCGTCCGGGCATCCGACGACGTTGCCCCCCCGTTCGGGGGCGGGGGAGGAGAGGTCATCACCTCCGGAGGCTTCCGACCAATCGCGCGCCACCAGCATCTCCACGTCCCTCGGTGCGTTGCGCAGAACGGTGCGCGCTTCGCCGGGGGTGAGGCCGCGGAGGCGCCTTCCGTTTACATTCACTACCTCGTCTCCGACTCTTATTCGACCATCCCTTGGGGCCATTGGAAGAGAAAGAGGCAGAATGAGATACATGGCTAATTCAAGCTTGGAAACTTCTTCCTGTTATTTTTAAAGGCGAAAGGGGTGTCTTAAGAGGAGAAAACCGGGATGTACAGGGCCTGCAGTATCATAAGGCGTGGATGCTGCAAGCGTTCACCTTTAAGGTCATCTACATCATAAATTTACATACATTAAGACCTCTCTGACACACATGACTGAAGGAATTTCAAAGCGCTTTCAATTTTCGGGGTTACATCGTTCACGATGCGTGAATAATTAGCAGATAGGAATTTCATCAATTTAAGATCAACAGTTTAAAACCCCCCACGGACAGACCAAATATATTTCCGGTGTTTTCTTTATACGAATCATTAATTTGTTTTTCAAAGACATGATAAAGATGTCTCGAATTAAAATCTCGAAAAGGTAATTATAATAACAGCAAAGTAAGAAAAAAATAAGGCATTAAATCGAGAAGATACTGATTAACTTCACTGCATTGTATTTCACTAACAATACAGCTGAACTCTCTAAGAACTCCTCGTCAAAATTTGGACCTAAAGAATTAAATGAGGAAAAGGGCAAATTATTAAATCTAAACGATGGAATTAGAAACATGGGGCTTTTTCCAAACAATGTATGTACGATCATAATCTTAAAGGAATTTTTACAAACACTCCAACCTAAATTGCTGATCGTTGGCGAGACCACTTAAAGCGAGGTATATTACGAGTATCAACGAGAAAAGCCCCAAGAAAAACCGTAGTTCTATGCAAACTCATGAGTTGCACAGCAAAATTGCGGTTAACGCGGGTGAAAGTCTTTCTAGTTCTTGCATCGCGTCGCAATGCTCTTATATCATCGCCGAGAAATCAACTTTCTCTCAATCTCCAGAGGACCGAAACGTCATAAGAGGAAATCATTGACTTCATTATTGTCACGAAGATAAATACCCAGGTAAATAAATTAGAAGATTGTGAATTATTTAGTATATGGAACACGTAAGGTGATTTACCCATAAAAAATTCAAAAAAAAACATGCAATATATTCTTTCTGCGGTAACTGAGGGTTTACTTCTGTTTGCCTCATGTGAATAAAGTTTACTTTCATTCATAAATAAACACCGAAAGCTACAGATGATTTCGCTATACTCGCCAGTTGGTCACATTTACATTTAGAATCGCCGTTGACTCATTCAATTTAAGCAGCAGATAATAATATATAATTTAATTCACACGTCCCGTATCTTTATCGGGAAGACTTACTTTCCTTATAATAGAAATAAAATTGTGAGTTTTAACTACTTCTATCAAAATAAGAACAATTCTGTAACTAGTATAAAATTAACTAGTACGTACTCGTTGATTCATAGCATGCAAGATCATTCTGAATAAAAATTATGATAATATTCCCAAAATTAGCAAATTGTACATAAATTGCCAGGCGGGAAACAAAGCACTTCTGGCGAAACACGTGGATATTCTGAGTGAGATTAATTCGTGTAATTTGACTTCACCGTTTTTGAAAGTCATTAACATCAGTTTAGTCGAATTTATGACGTGAAACCGCCTCGTTTTCGTTAGCGAAGGTCTTCATTTCCACGTAATTTATTCTTTCCTCTTCGACGCTCTTTGGCGGACATGGGAATCTTATCAATCTTCACATGCGACAAAATCTAGGACATGTACGCAGCCATAATTAAGTTTCAAATTTTAAATAGGTAGGATTCAATAATCCATCTATATTTTCCTGGGCGATTCTTTTTATTTAAAACGGAGATAAAGGATCTTCAAAGTGTTGTTAATTAATACCTATAAAAACAAAAGAGTCGAGGTCATTGAAAAATCAAACATTTCGGCCTCAACTTCGTGGTAGTTCATTTGTCTTGTAGAGGGAATTTTTCCTTAGAACACCAAATATAACGAAAACTTAATGCTGTTTATGATATTGATTGAAGTTGCCAAAGGGAATTCTAATCTACATCTCTTCTTCTTACTACTACCGATGTTCATAAAATCCATCAATCATTAACTTGAAAAACTTGGGCATATCGTGTATGTAGTAAAATACATATCAACACGACCCAATAAGAATATGAAACCGACTATAAGAGCTTGACAGGATTTATTTTCCTTTGTACATGAAATATATTTGCTGGTTTTATACTTTATATTACAGACTATTTCAGGAATCATAATGCGTGAAAGCAAACACGAACCGCGGGATCAGCACACAGTTCACATAGACATTTTTATTGAATATTCAGGAAATCCATCTTAGAAAATATCAATGAAATGCTAAACCTCAACAAAGTAAGCTGTACGTCAACGTTGTATCTAAGACCGAGAATTAACAAGAAAACCCTCTGAAGAAGGCTGAAATGTTGTGAAGCAGCGGAATGTCCTGAAATAGGTTAGTTATAACTTTGAAAGACCATTAAAACTACTTTCTAGTCTAAAGGTAAAAATTACACGTTTTTACCTGTCTAATGGTCCATTTGGTTCAATATGTGAGATCACGTAACTAGTCGACTTAGAATTTGGATTCTTCCGCTTCAGGTAAATACCCAGTTCACCTCCTTGGTCCTTAAATATTCTAATTGTCTTGAACTCTCTATCCACAAACAAATGTTGACATGGTTTGGAAGTTCTCGATGAGGATCGTACTCCATTCTGCCCCTCCGTCTCCCTCTGCTGACCATCCTTTGATCTGACACCAGATTCTATTCTAGACCCCGCGAATAGTTTTTCGAGAGTGTCACCTCTAGAAAAGGATGGATTGCTTCTCCTTGTGTTCGATTTTCTCTCTGAAGTTGATTTTACCACGTTAATCGCGGCGGTGGAGGAGGACAGGCGAGATCCACTCATCTTCCGCAGACTGCTTTCCGGCTTGCACCTGGAGCATAGCAAAAACTCCCTAGCTACCGCTACGTCCCTCTCTAGTAGGTCCGAATCGGATAGTGCCTGTAGACTACCGGATAACCGCTTAGATAGTAGGCTTGTTCTTCCCTTTTGAGGAGCTACCGAGCCTTTCCTTCTGGAAAGGGTGGCCGATAGCTTCTCTTCATCGGTCTCGTTTCCATTGGACCTCTGAAGGTATTCCTGCCTCTCCTCCCCGGATGGTCCTTCAAGACGAACTCCTGCCCTTTCTCTACCTTCCTCTTCCTCGAGATCAGCTGTAGCTTCCGACGTTTCCTCGTCCTCTATCACTTCCCTTTTCACCTTCTGTTCTTGAGATCTCTTTCCCTCCGTGCTAGAGGTAACTTTGTTGTTTCTTCTTCTCTGAACTACGAACCTGGAATCGGCAGTCAAGACACCGGACTCTATGGAACTGCGGGGTGAATCGGAACCGGTGTGAGTCGAATCACTATCGTAGCCGCTTTCTTCGGATCGCAAAAGGTTGAGGAACATGCAGAGGTCTTCCACGGATATTGGTGTGGGACACCCTGACACAGACACACTCTTCTCTGTCCTCAAGCCTTTCCTCTGCACTGTGTTGCCTTCTCTCTTCACCGTTGATTCGACGTTCTTTCCTGATACAGGTGCCGCGTGCCGATCTGATAAAAGATCGTCGCAGCTACTGGAGTTTCTTCGATCGCCTATCGGTGCTGAGCGACGCCTCGGGCCATGGGCACTGCCGGACCCTCCTCCAGAGGTATTTGATCCGTGTTCCTCAGGCAGGACTGTGAGCCTCGACCTTATATATGCGTGTGGAAACTGGCCAGCCCTACGCATGGAGGCTGGTAAAGAGGATGGCGATCTTTGAGCCGGAAGGGTGACACTTTTACCAGATACCAAGTCATCCAAACTACTAGCAAGTTCATCTAGTCGCCCTTCCGAGTCGAACCTTTCCGCTCCTAAGCTCAGAGATGACCTACGGAGTAATTCCAGAATCTCTTCGCCCTCCGGTGACAGCAAACCTTTATTGGATCCAGGGCATCCGGGGGCTAATGTACCGTTTCCAAGGTATTCGTTCAGTCTGTAGAGATCCTCCAGACCCTTTCGGCATTCGTGGACTATGTGGTTGGACTGCTCTTCCGTGTTCGTTTCTTTGTCCACCTTCGGATTCCTATTGATTTTCGCATCCCCGTTCGAAGTCTCCCTCTTCGCGTTTGCGGACGATGGGGTTCCTCCGCTCTGCTTGTCGCTACCAGAGCGGGCAAAGAGGTTGCGCAAAGATTCGACTCTTGAGATCTTCCGGCGACCAGACACGGATTTATTAGGAGACCAGTGCCGTCTCCGTCCGTGAGATACTGCCAATAGCTCCGAAGAGTCGCTGCGTTTCAGTTGTTCCCATTTCCTACCCACCTTTTTCCCCCATGTTGATAGACCTGTAAAGTAGGAAAAATATTTCAGTTTCTTGTTCACATAAAACTTCAATTTGGAAAATATAGAATAGTTAGTAGCGTCAGAAGTCAGAATACCACAATATCCTGTTTTGAGAGTGAGCATATGGAACTATAGGTGATAACCTCATTACTTCTACTCTCAAAGTAAATGTAACACTTATTCCCAGATTCATAACGAAGATCTACTGTAATGACTTCACTCAACGAAAACAAGAGTTTTTTCATTCAGTTTCAACAGAAGTGAAAAATAATTTATTTTTATTTTCCGTTTTATACTTTACGATTTATAGTACACACCTAATCGTGACAAAAAATTACTTAATCCTGATCTTTAATGACTTTATTATTGAAAATCCCGAATGTTTGCCAAGAGTAATTGCAAAATATAATCACTGCACTGAATACATAATAAATAAAGAATTATTCGTAGCGAAACAAAAATAGGAACAAAATATTCTGGTTTCCACAGAACGTTCTGTGGAAACCGGAATAATTTGTTCCTATTTTTATTTCACTATGAATAATATTAGAAGGTTCAACGAAGTGAAGGCTGAGGTAATCCATTATCAAATAAAGAATTGTTTACTCTAGAAGAATCTCTTTACAAGCGGAACTAAATTCTACAACTGTATGTATAGAGCTTACGTAGGAGTAAAGTAGCGANTCCGCGCTCTCCCAATCCACCCTCAAGCGTTCTGGAGCGCGTGCCAAATAGGTGGAAGAATGATTTCGGTACGGTTTGAAACAAAGCAAAGCCCTATGACATTTCGGTATGCCGACCTTTTGCGGCGGAATTTTGACTTCTCTGTCCGTTGAGCTATCCCGGCAGAACATATAATATTTAAACAATATTATCAGAAGAACAGACTTCAGGATGAACTAGGAAACAATTCTACCGATTACAATACAAACCCTTAAGACCTCTGACAAGGAAGAGGTTGGCCTCAAGTAATTCCTATTAAGCTTTGGTTTCACAGCGAGCCTTAATGTCTACATAGAAAACACTAATCTAAAATCAAATTGATTTTTCCATTCCTATTCAGCGATGGTGCTTCAGACATTTCATATCTACCTTTATTTGATATTTGATATATATTTATTGCTTTCAAGATAGAAAAAAATACATAGATGATATTTTACAAAAAAAGAAACTGAAAGCTTTAGGTTGACTCTTAGGTTAACCTGTGCTGAGACAACCATCATATACAAAATATATATGCATTGTGGAAAAAAAACAATTCAAAAAAAAACAAACTAAAAGCACAGAAATAACAACTGAATCAATTTACAAGGATAATAAAGAAGACATAATAGGAAAATAATTAGATAGAAAAAATAAAACAGCACAACTCGAAAAAGACTTAAAATTCCCTCATTTGCCAAAAGCCATGACTTTGTGAGACTAAATAATTTTTTATAATGTTTGACACTTCATATATTTCGAGGTAACATATAAACGTCTTCGCGTCATAATTATTGGATTAAATGTAGCAATATAACAATATTTCACATCTGAATATCTAAAATCCACCTTTCAGTCCACATTGCACAATCATGCCATGAAAAAGTGCTTATTTGCATCCCACCGAACATCATTATGAATTATGTATTATAAACAAGATTATTAACTCCAATATTTATATATTTCAAACATTTCACTATGTAAAACGAGCTTCCATTTAAATTACTATGATAATGCAAGCTTTCATATCTTCCACACCAGCGCCAAATTGGCATAAGTCGGATTTCACGAGTTCTGGAAATAGTTTCACTGATTTATCACCACTTGTTTTTATTTAACAAGAGCGAGATTATTCCGTCGACCTCACCTTTACGTGGGCCTTTGGGAGAGGCGCCCACTGAGGAAGGCGCCGACGCAGGCGTCCT
The DNA here is from genome assembly GCA_000376725.2 of Ladona fulva. Lineage (NCBI taxonomy): Eukaryota > Metazoa > Arthropoda > Insecta > Odonata > Libellulidae > Ladona > Ladona fulva. The sequence goes on from KZ308159.1 coordinate 1,012,205, forward strand.
TCCCCTCATTGGCTGAGACTGTTCTCTCTTGCACCCGCCGGCGCCACCGCCCTTCACCCCCTCTGGCGCAGTCACCACCTCCTCAGCCTCCTTCTTCTCCTTGCTCTCAGCCGCAGGGAATTGATGAATGGCATCTTGGCTGATGGGGGACAGGCTCACCAACTGCGGACTCGGATCCGAACACCTCCGCTTGAAGAGACGCATTGCAGATGAGGTTTTCCTTGGAGCACCTGCGAAAGAAAGCGCGAGGTGGTAATTAGGTTAGTCATCTCATCTTCAGTGTGATTAGTTCTATCGGAGACATCAGAGACTCCGATGTATCTCTGGCATGTAGAAATTTGTTATTATCCAGACAGAGATAAAGGTCCAAATGTAACAGTAAGATCCACAGCCAAAAATTAACTATCATTCCACTTTTGTTAATTTTCTTAAAAACGATGGTCTTTAAGAAAAAATGATAATTAAATATTTTCGAGCCTCTTGGAATATACTTCCGATGTTTTACGATAGCTTTTTGTTATAAAAAATTCCAATGTGGCCAACAATGTTGCATTAAATCACGAAAAATAGTAATGATTCGATTGCATACCGAAATAAATTGAGGATGTTTTGTTTTTAATCTAAATTAACTTGCGGCATATCAATCCTCTAAAATGTACCACTTGTATGCTCGAAAATGATACAACTTGAGTGTTGTTTACCAACATCAACAGGCTTATTCCTCAACTGTAGTCTAAGATATTACTTTGGAGACTGATTTTCTTAGTTGTGTGAAAGCGGATGGAGGTGAAATTTTACCTAACCAGAGGAAAGTTTCAGACGAATAGCTGTTATTCAGAAAACAAAATTGATGAAATATTAGTAATTTAAGTTTCTCAAACAAAGTGATAGAGAGCATCTTTTTATTTCTTATCCCAATCTTTTCGATATTTCAGATAGGGTTAGCGCAATTTGACAATTCCTCTTTTACTTTTTAGAAAAAATGAAGGATAATGTAGAGGATTGTCCTTATTTTGAATTAATTCCTTGATAGATATTGAACGGTTTCTATTATATGACTAAAATGCGATTGAAATAACCTTTGTAACTCAAAACATTGGAATCTTTCCCCACAAAGTCCTTCATCGATTTATCGTTTAAACAGGTTTAATTCATAGACAGGCTGATTACAGACTGCACCTGTGACAGCTTGTTAACGCGTCATAAAGAAATGTAGGGGAAATTCAAGACTGAATCGTGGTCATACTGGCACCACAGGCTGAGCAGATGTTCTACCTGCATCGGAGAGTCTATAAAAAGCTCTCAGGGAAAACAATTATCAGAATTTCAGAAAAAAAATATTCTTCCGTTTCCGCCCATAGATAGCCCTTTGCTCCCTCGAACATTCTAAGCTGCTTCAGTTCATACAACCCGCATTCTGCGGTCGATGGAACACTTTTTCTCTCTCCAGACAGACTTATCCAAGTCTAACCTATATGCAAAAAAAAAAGATTTCCCTCTTCGCTCGGAAAACCCAGCATCTGCCAACGACCGATAGCAAGAAAGTTGATCCAACAAGTATCCGCGCTCTCCCAATCCACCCTCAAGCGTTCTGGAGCGCGTGCCAAATAGGTGGAAGAATGATTTCGGTACGGTTTGAAACAAAGCAAAGCCCTATGACATTTCGGTATGCCGACCTTTTGCGGCGGAATTATGACCTACTCCACATTTACCATAAACATGCCCCGTGATATGAATTGTCAGGAGGATTTATGGAGTGTCCAAGAATCTCACTTCTCCACGCACGGGTGACGATGTAAATCGGACGAGAGAGAGCCTTACGGCAACGGGAATCTTTGAGAATGATTTCCTGGTTAAACAGTGTTCTGGGATTGGATCAAATGGGTTAGGAGCAAATAGGGCTCCGCATGAGCTACAATATATGTTTATTTACGCGTACGTTTTCTATTTCTGTCACGGTAATCCTCAAGACAGAAAATTTAGATATGCATATCCAGCCAGTCCAGCTTGCTCACCCCACAATTGACATTTGAAATCAGTTGATCAGAAATCATCTCCTCTTCAGATTTTTCGACCACATTTCAACACGGTTAACCAGATCACTGAAATCTCGTTCACACCATAGTGATCTATTTAAGAGTTAAGTATTTTCCGAGGATGCATTTAAAATGACGATTCCATCAGTTATGGAGCGAATTAATCGGATGGTTTTTAAATCTGACGCATAGTGACCATATGATCACGCTAGATGATGATAGGATGTAGTAGATGTAATGTAAAAAAATTACAAGGAGTTTTTGAACAGAATAGAAAGGATTTATATGGACGAGTGAGCTTGCCGTCGATGAAGTTACTGGTGGAATAGGGGATTTCCAGATAGGGTGATGTACGGTGGGGATTTGGGAATCACTGCGGTAGCCGTGAAGGCCCATTGTAAGTCTAAGGGATGTAGGACTAAGTAACGAGGGATGTTTGATAAGGAAATTTTTTTAATACTTTATGTATATCTCCGTTACTTTTTGTAGTCCGCAACTTTTTTTGTGAAAAAGTATTATTTGCAAGGTAGATCTGCATTGTAATAGTGAATTGTTATAGCTAGAAGAAATTATATTGTAATGGAATATTTCTGTATTAGTATATTGTGGTATTGATTGTTATTTTGACGTTAACACTAGACTATTAGTCAACTGTAATAAATTTATTGATAACAATAACAATCACTATGATACGGTTAATTGTAAGTGTGGTCTCTTAAGACTAAATTTCGGAAAACAAGGTCCTCATTATTATTATCATTATTATTATCATTATTATTACTATCATTATGACGATATAATCTTTCAATATCTGATTGAAATCATTAAAAATATTACCATTTATAGTAATTAAACATTTTGTTACTCTTGACAGTATTTTGCTTTTGGGATTTCAATGGTATTTATTTATGTCTTAAAATGACTACCGCCCATTTGTACTGCAGTATTTTCTAAGAGGCTTCAATGTTTGTGTTTTAGGCCTCTGTCAGTCGAAATCCGCACAGACTCTATCCTGGTTTTAAAATAGAAAACCGTCATCACACGCGACTGCTCTCTTGCATTTCCGCAGATTCCTAAGAAGACGAATTTGCACACGATTTTTCACCTGGCTACAGGTGAAAAATCCCCTTTTCGCCTAAAAAGGGAAGCGACGGATTCGATTCCCATTTAAAAAAACGCAAAAATCAATGGACGCAATAAGCGAGACGTCCGCAAACGGCTTCCGCTTCGCCGTCTCTCGAGATTTCAACGGAGGAGAAAAAAATTCGCGTCGACGGAAATCGGTGACATCGAAGCCCAAACGGTGAGCGCTTGTTTTCTTTCATCGCCGACCGATTCTTTCCTCAGACATGAACACGTTTCTTGCGGTGACGCGCTGAAAAAGCACGGATACGTGAGATCACGCAAATTTTATTTCAGCACGATTCGTTCGGGAGAAAAACAGAGTTTAGGTCCTGTTGGAGGACACAAAGGAGGAACTGCGAGTCAAGTTCTGAGTGACATTCTCTTCTTTCGTGGAAGAGCAACTTTGGCGGTTTAAGTTGATATTCCGGAGCAGTATTCGACCAGATTTCCGCAAAAATGACCAAGGATGGCAATGAAATGTACATGAATGTTGGAAAAAATCTTTGAAAGTAGCGAATTAGAGTTCACATTGGCTGTGATCACGCCCCAATTCACAGATATGTGAATCAGGAGATACTAGTACATACATGGTGTTTATTGTTCCATAGAACACAAATTTTACTTTTATACTCCGTATGAATTTGAGGAACGCTGCTCTAAGAGATTTATATTCAAAGTGATGGCAACCCCTACAATTGACCATCTTCAGGGGTGCCTAGTTTCACTACTTGTTTTTTGTTTTCTTCTTGTACATGTATATTTACGAAAAGTGAAATAAATGTGATTATTACTATCCCTCAAATGATGATTTTCAATTTCTTTTAACATAGAGTCACTATGACGAATTTAGCTCCCAAAATACAGCGGAACCTCAACATACGGACTTAATTCGTTTCAGTTCGAAGCTCGAAACTCGAAAAGATTTTATCGCGAAACCCTATTTTCCATTATATATTTTTGGGACAGTATTGAGAACTCCAAATTCCATCAAACAAAGACAAATGCTTAGACGTATTTCGCCCCCGCAAGGGAGCCTCTTCAGAGCACGACGACCGGGGAAGTTGTTCTATAAATACGCATTTAAGCATTTGTAAGTCTTATTTGATGTTTTCAGTACTGTTATTATTATATCCATCAGTGGCCCTCCTGATATTATTATATAATTTTGGTTTTTTCGGGTAGTATCTCGAAAATTTCGTACGTCGAAAATTTCGTATGTAGTCCAGTTTGAATTTTTATACTTTATGTATATCTCCGTTACTTTTTGTAGTCCGCAACTTTTTTTGTGAAAAAGTATTATTTGCAAGGTAGATCTGCATTGTAATAGTGAATTGTTATAGCTAGAAGAAATTATATTGTAATGGAATATTTCTGTATTAGTATATTGTGGTATTGATTGTTATTTTGACGTTAACACTAGACTATTAGTCAACTGTAATAAATTTATTGATAACAATAACAATCACTATGATACGGTTAATTGTAAGTGTGGTCTCTTAAGACTAAATTTCGGAAAACAAGGTCCTCATTATTATTATCATTATTATTATAGTTTTATTTTCATATTTTGTGGTATCTTTGAACCTGTGACGGGTATTCACCAAGTCACATGTTCNAACTATTTTAAACGTCCATGAAAATTTAATATAAAACAGTATCTGCTGTACGAATTAATTTATATATACACCAGTGATTAAATAAATTCACTTTTACTTACTACTTGCTTACTTGATACTTTTCTACTTGCGATACAATATTAGGTGTAATAATTTTGACTACCACCGGGTCTTAAAATGCAGATGGGTCGTACCTACATACTAAGACATTATGGAAGCAATAATCATGTATGTAACATAAATAAACCATATTCATGATGATGAGATTATGATCATATTCTGGGTGGTTGTTTACTTCTTTTTCATGACTGAATCGCGTTCAAATAGTAGTCACATTTTAATGTGGGTAAAGCAGAAGGGTGTAGCACAGAGCCGCACCCAGCCTATCTGCCGCCCGGATGCAAACATAATTTGCCGCCCCCTTTAAATTAAATACCAAGACGATACATTTCCTGATTTACTGATCAAAATTATTTTGTAATACTTTAAAAAACCATTAATTTTGACTTCGTTACCCAGCTTACATTGGTCATAAACATCAGTAACAATTAATGACGCACATTCCATTTGATGCGATAGTAAATTATGAGTTAGTATTTATCGCACTAAATATGAAAGTTTCTAATAAAAATTCTTTTTCAACATAAATAACTTCGATTGAATCCTCTGCAGAAATATTCCTTTCTTGTCTTGAATTATCCGTAATAATTTCCTCTAAATATTTGCCAATCTTCGATTTTACATCATAATCTTTCCTAGATAACGCGTGTGTAAAGAAAACAACAAATAATGTTGTTGTAATAATAATACTGTTTGGCTACGCTTCTGTTGTCGCCCGGGTGCGACGCACCCCTTGCACCCATAGGACGGCTCTTGAGTAGCATGTCGTAATTTCTTAATTCTTACATTTTTCGATAAATACGACATATCCTCCAAACTTCCTGTTTAGTATCCATTCCATTCATAAACATTCAAAATATTTGTTCTCGTTCAGGTGCATGAGTTCTCAACAGAGGCAGAGGCTCTCAGGCATTGTCACCGGTCTCCATGCGTGACGGCGAGTAGATGTATGAAAATGGCGTGATCAACAGATGCGACTCTCATTTATACGGATTTTAACGGACTGTATCGAACCGCGCGAGTGCCCACCGCATTTGCGCCTCATCCATTGAAGTTGGCCGTGAAATGTGGATACCGTAGTTGGAATTTACCGCGTGCATTTGCTGAGTAGGCGATGAAAACGCACGTGATCGTTCCGGACTCGTCGACCTCAAAATACCAATTACAATTCGTGATTTTTTCCACACAATTTATGAATGTCTACGTGAGAAAAAACTCTCGTCCTACTCGCGCACCAGGAGCTGAATATTACACATTTTCTGTGCACTTCTTTGAAAGGATAATTTACAATCCTTGTCTCTGTCTGAGGCCGCCCGAGGAAATTTCTATCGTAGTTTTTCTCTCCGTAAATCAAGCGGTCGTTTTCTTTCAAAGCTCATAACGAGATAAGCTGTTATGAAATACGTCACGGAATTAAAATATGGGCTACTAAAGAGATTTGCCGCAGTCGTGTGGAATAGGATTTTATATGGATAGTGACGCCGTTAATTAAACTGGTAGTGCCTTTCGCTAGGCAACCTTTTTAACAATTTCGGCGACGGTGAGTTAGGGTCGATTGGGAAATCAGTAAATTAAAGCAAAATGGAACTCGTAAATGCTTTTATTTTTCTGCAAATTATTATTTCTGTTGTCACAGAATTTCTATATCGATGGACATCATATAATGAGACTTAATTAACAGTCTCGTTATAGTAATATCACAATAATATGGCGAATTCGATAGGGAGAGATTAAGACTATCAATTATCTTCTTACATCTAACCTCCTCATAAATATTTGTTTGAATGAGCATGAGAACGATGGGAATTCTGAGCGAAAAATATCGGATTAAGGTCAAAAGTTATTGCAGAATAGCTTATTCGTTAATGCCTAATCAACACAATATCCATTATTTTTACTGATATGATAAACGATAATAACTTTGGGCTGATAAATCAATCATTCCTGATCACCAGCATTCTAATAAACGCAATAAAACGAGAAATAGTAATAATTATAGTAACTACTGCATTAATCCATATTTTCTTAACTTGAGAGTCTCCGCGTGTAATTTCTTAAGCATTTCAATTGTATCAATATATTTAATTGACATTAACAGCTTTCAACAACTGGGATAGTTAAATTGCTGAGAAGTATTTTCGAAAAGATGTAGTGCATTTGAGATGAGAATTTGCAAGAAATGTCTCAAAAAGTTAAAAATTATTAATCATCATAGTTATTAACTTTACGACGGGGTAAGGGTAAGGCAGCTCTTACACCTAAACTCTGAAGTCATAAAACTGCATCTAAACGACTACAGCCGCATGCAAATTAGAGCAATTTGATACCATAAACTTATAACGAGCAGAATTATACTCAACCATACAAAGTAACACAGAAAGATGTGGGTGGTGGAAAAAAATCCCTTCTGAAGGTCTACGGAGAAAAACCCACGATACGGGAAGTGCATCCGTCCGGTGAGCGGAATTTTCAAGCTCATGCGCGACCGAGATAAAGAGATGAGCATTTTTGCGAAGTTGTTCAACGGAAAGTGGAACGCTGGGCTGATTAAAATCGAAAGGCTTGCACTTTAAATCACCTTAACACCGCGAGAATCTTAACGACTGCATTCTATGCAGCCACCTGGCTTACCGCGAAGAAAGAGGGGATAAATAATTTCTACGTCACTCGGAAGAAAATCTTATCCCGCACCTCGACTAAGTCAACAGCAATCAATAACGGGCATTGAAAATTTTCCGCACCAGATATATATCGGCTGGGAACTAAGTGGCTCGCCAGTTGCATTTCAAATTTCGTAAGCTCGCTCTATGCATCGCGATGGCCCTGATTCGCACTCACGGAAGCGAGTAAATATAGAGCGGCCGCGGCGGTCCAAGAGAGCGCGTATCAAATCTTTCGTCGGGACTCGAACCCGTAAACAGTGTGGCAGCCCTTTCCGTTCCCATTCTTCTTGCTGGGGTCAGCGAGCTGCGGCCGAGCGCACCCGCCTCTCGTTGGGTGCTCCCGATTCCGATTGGGGAATGAGGAGGCATCGAGAAATGGAAGAGAAAGCAAAGCGGAGGGAAAAGTGCGATTGGATAAATTGGAGTTTTTATTAATGAAAGTAGAATGATAGATGAGGGGTAACGAGCTTGGCGAATGGAAAATCGTTCGCGGAAATGAGACGACTACGGTCATTCGTTAGAATGATACAGATGTGATTTGGGTACCAGCTATTTTTACCTCGAAGAAGTGGGATTGCACGAAAAATGTGATCTTTCGAAACCCCTCTTCCTGAGAAACACACGATGCAAAGTAAAAGTTTACGAATTACATTTTTAAAAACTTTGACGCGGCATAGTAGTTCAGTGGTTAGATTACCTGCTCGGAAAGTGGGAGACCTGGGTTTGAGTACCAGTGATATCGCTATTTTTTACACCTGTTATTCCTTTAAAATACTCGTGTGAAATATATAACAGATAAAATAAAAATACATAAATCACAGGTACACAGAATGATAATTAATAATTTGGAGCTTATTTGGAAGAATAGGCGAAATATTAGATCTGTTAGTGAAACAAATGACTATGTCGAATTGGACAATATTTATGATTCACAGAAATTATGAGAAGAAATACTATACGAAAGAATATCCAAGAGTGGACAGCAATCAAAAGTAATTCTAAATTATGACATTTTCCATCATAAAAATATCAGAGGTTTAAAACTCTCCAAGGGCCGTTTTGTCGGCTGTTCGCGCCTACCCGCTGAAACCAGGTCTGGAAACAAGGGAAAGGAATCGCATTAATCACATATGCGCATTTCAATAGCGATGCTGTCATCTTCAGAGGTAGAATGAGCCCTTTTCCCTAGGAAGATGATAGCATTGCTATCATCATATCTCATTAGGTTATACCTTAAAGACCGGTTAATCCGTTTTCTCTCCCTTGTTTCAAGACTTTGTTTCAACGGGTAGGCGAAAACCGTCGGCGAAACTGATCTTGGACGTTTTAAACCTCTAATTACTTAACAACCTTGTTCCAATTTGATCCCTTGAAAAAATACTGCAGAGATACGAATTTGCAGATAAAAGAATTTACATCAAACAGTTAAGAAATAGAGCATATGAAACGCGACGAAAAAACAAAGCGAAAACAAAATCGCGGTCAGTTAATTCACGCGGATTACAACAAAGGTACACGCGAATAATGAAGATATTCATGTTAAATTCATATGGTTTCTGCAAGCGCGAAGAATTTTAACGACTTGAATTCTCTTCCACCTGGTTCAATGCAGAGTAGAAGATTGGAGATAAGTACTTTCGACATCTCTCAGCTAATTCTATGCTTCGATAAACATGTCTATTTTGAGTCGTGAACACGGCAAATCCTTCTACCTGCGAATTACATTAGGGGTTAACTGGGTTTTAGCGTGATACCTGAAAATGCACGATATGGCCTTAGTAAGTAAACGGTCACTTCGGATAATAGAGAATATTAAAATTTGACGACAATTTCAGTTAAAAAAATATTCTATTGTTTACAGTTTTAAGAGAGATAAAATAAATAATACGTAAACAGGATAAAAAAATCTGTAAATCATCCCCATGCGATCGAAAGAAAGCGTTTTGATTTCTGAAATGGAATTATCCACGTGAAAGGTAATTTCGAAATTACGAGAATTCGAAGATAAAATGTCGACATTAAAATGCTCAATTCTGTAAATATTCCCATGTGATCCGTAAATCATCCCCATGCAATCGAAAGAAAAAGTTTTAATTTTTGAAGTGGAATAATCCACGTGAAAGGTAATTTCGAAATTTCAAGTATTCGGAATTACAATGCCGACATTAAAATGCTCAATTCTGCAAATATTCAAATTCAGGTACCGCCAACTAGAGAATAAAGGTGGCTCTTTAGGGCCATTAAATATTTTATCCGTAATATCATAAGAAAGAAAATAATTTTCTAATGTATGATTTAAGTTCTGAAACAGATCAACGAAGGAAAAGTGAGCCAATGGCAGTTCAACCTGGCAAAGTTAGACTGTATTAATATCTAGGAGAATATTTAAAAATCATATACAGATGCAATATCTCACGATCAGTATGTTATACATGTAATGTATATTTACCAATAAAGGAAAAAGTTTCCACTACCTACTACCTACATTGATAGTATCTGGGGTAAGATCTTGACGGTATCACAATAAGGAATTTTTTCTTACATTGGTACCAAATGAGGGATATAATATTGGTTTGGAAATGACATTTGTTGTCAAGATAATTAAAATTCCAGCGAACATCTTAGAGGGTTCTGATTTTTTAAATATTTTTATTTATTGTTTTATTTTGATATAAATCCACAAACGGCACAAAGCCTTTATAATGGATTGACAAACAGTAAAATTATTTTACAAAAAGTCAACGGCTTTTTAAATTAAATATAAAGACAAATGTAAAAAGGAAAGAATAAAACAAAACAAAGTTACGATATTAACTAACATGTGTCCTATTTAAGTCACAGTCACGCAAATGGATCTGAAGATGGAGAAATAAATAATAATTTCTAGATATAAGTAATAGACGTACGAGGTGAATGGTAGATGAAAGATTATTTAGTGATGAAAAGTCAGATTAAATTAAGAGTTAAATATAATTAGATGAGATGGCACACCAAGCGAAAAAAGGAAATGAAATTATTTGCTCTGTTTTTAACCTTAACGATTTTCTAGAAAAAATGAATATTATCGGGAGTTAAACGCATGGTGAGAGATGGTATAAGGCTGTTGCTATTTTTCTAATTTGACGTTGTAAAAATGCTGGTGAGGATACCTGAGAACGGAATGAAAGAAGTTAATTTGTTTCCAAAGAAATTGAAAGTCAGCGTTGGAATAAATTGTCCAAACAAGATAACTGTAATCGATCATTGGTAGTACACAAATGAAGAAAAATATCCTTAATGCAGAAAGATCCGATAATTCAGAAAAACGATACATTAAACCTGTCATCGAATATATCAAAGGAATAAAAGTGAAAATATTATCTAAAGCTATTAAACTAGAAAATGAAGAACAGACGAGAATATTTCATGACTGTATTAGTATTTTGATGATATTTTTGATGGTCTGACATTTTTTGGTAATTCATACAGTACCTTAGGATTCCTACGGGAAGATAACCACGACCTTTAATTCCCACTTACATGCATGGAGAGAGATCTGAGGCAAAGCAGACGCAAGATGGGGCGGAAGACTAAGATGGCGTTGTGTGAAGGGGTTAAAAGTAGAGTGGCTGCAAAGGTTGTGGTGTCAGAGAGAAGGGATGGTGGGAGAGAGAGAAAGATAGAGAACGCCTTGCTGTCGTATACGCCCTTGACCTTGACTGGTCCTATCCTTGCTTGCCCTGAGGGGAAGCCTCGTCTTTTCCCACTAGATTCCACGTGCTGTGACCGCCAGTATCACATGCCCCAGGGTATCCCTTCGTAGGTGGACCTTGAGGCTATACTATAGAGGGTTCTAAGCTTGGCAATAAGCTACAAGATCCCATCCGTACAATGCAACTGTATATACTATCTTACACTCAATACTTTTACTTCCCAATGCAATGGACCATTCATCAAAAACTGAGTAACGGGAAAAATTAGGATGCGCCATTCCAGATAGAAGAGCTATGGGTTGTTGCCATACTGTACAAAGGTTTCCTCTTGTAGTACTTAAGGTGGTGTTTAGATTCCCAAGGAGAAACGGACATGAAAAAAGTCACCAATTCCAGAATACTAAAAAGGGTTCAGAAACGCAAACTATTTACAGGGGATAACGCGCTGGCGGTGAGTTTTGCTTCGTTAATTCACACTTATCGACTTAAACTTGTTGAAAGTCTCCCTTTATCCGAGAGTTTCCCCAAAAAACTGCTTTTGCAGCCATCTCTTCTACCCTTCCTCTCGAATTTGCACAAAGATCGAGGCAAGACGCTAAGTAAACGCAAGCACGCGTAAGCATCTGTATCCCTTTTTCTCAGATTCCTCAGGCCATCCAGTTACGCGACTTTTCTATCCACAGAAAAAGATGAATTAGAACTCTTAGAGCTTAAAAAACTGAGTGGAGGGGGGACTATACGTTGCAAAATTCCAACATTTCTCGGAGAAAATCGAGGATTCATAATCGTAATTTTTTTTCTCATTTCGTCATCTATTCCTCCCTTCGATGCACACGAATGAGCGTTAACCGTCATCGGAAAACCTATCGTCCGTTTATTACTACCATCAATCGCGAAGCTTCCAGGGGAAACAAGTAACCTACGAAAAGAAAAAACTGGCGTGGAAAATGCTTTCCAAAATACTGGTTTCACAGAAAAAAAATCTGAGCGCCTTGGAATGAGAGCTGCCGTTGGTTTTTGCCATCTCCGCGGAGTATCTTGGGCCAGCACGTCCCAAGTCACGCCCTGGCTACCATCTTGACCGTAAGTGGATGACCGATTTTCGAATGGGAAAGGGCGCCCCAGCAACGGAGCACGCACGACTATCACGCGCCACCTCAACCTTCTTATTCCAAGGAAAGAGCATCTTCCCTTACGTGATTAACTTTAATGCTCCGGAATTACCAAGTGAGTCTTCGTTAGTTCACTCGGTCAGCTGGATGCTTTCTTTCGCCCTCCTGAAGAGGCGGAGGCGGTGTGTGTCCACGAAGAAAATTACGTAGTTTTTCCTACCCGCTGTTTATTTTATGGTTAATACTCTTTCCTCTGATTACCCGAGGAAAGAGGGCTAACGGTTGGATGTCTCATTTCCGAGGAGCCGAAATATATCCTGCGAAATGAAACGGTGTTTGTGGTTTTCATTAACTCCGCAAATCTTAAATGCTTTATTATTTCTGGATGGATATGAGTGAGTGACCAACGACGAGATTGACTTCGCGCATGGGATGTTATATGGATCGACGATGNAATTACCATTTCGAATGCAGCGAAGTCGCCTTCTTTCTTTTCACGCGCATCCGGCCAAAGAAGGTGACTGTCTAATTTTCCTCTGTATTATTTATGAAATGACTTCCTGGTAAGCAAGAGTTGTTTGCATGGCATCAGATTCCTACTGAAACTTGCTAATGAGCGCAGGTGATCGGTGGCTAACCTTTCAAATAAGTTTACTTTCGGATGGACCTTGTTTGCCCTTAAATCGGTCGTCCGTGAAATACCTATTTAGAACTTTCATCTTTCGAGTTAAAATTTCCTTCGTAAAAATGCGTCAAGGATATTCAATATTATTAACTCCGCGGTAAGAAATAATGTATTTCTAACGTCAGGTAGATGGAATTCAATTTTCCAATTACGAATTTTTTATATACAGTAATTATATTTCTTCGTTTCCTGTGTTAATGCTGCGAATTGACTTTTTAGCGATTACCCGCTCAATCTCACTTTCCTTATTCTGTATTAAAGAAAAACGCTTAATGTAGGAACTACTACAGAGGGTGTGTTTGCAGACTTCTCCTTGGCGAAGCAAATTTCGATTAAGGGCTGAACGGCTAATTTTGATAAAGTTAGCAATATCTTTGCAGCTAAAACCCTCTGATAATTTGACGCTACTACTGAATGAACTTTGGTAATTGGTAGATAATTTACACTGGCCCGAAACTAATTATTCTGTTCCTAAGGAACGAAACTCAAACTTCATTTTCTGGCATAAAAATACCCTAATTTCAAAGAAAACATTTGTTAGGTAAAGAGAGAAAAAATTTAATTAAGTTATCGTAATTAAGTTAGGAGTAGAAAAAATTTAACTAAGTTATCGTAATTAGAGATGGCAGATCAAAATTTTGAATTTCGAAAACCTATATTAAGAATGCGTGTACTTGAGGTACAGAGATAACGAAATAACCACAAAGCTTGTTGCTATACTTTAAAAAAATACGGAATGTAATGGTGATTAAGCATATCCGGTCATATACATGTGTTCCTCATCGAAAAAGGGATATTTCCAGTGATGAGGAGCCACCTAAGATAGAATTGACGCATTTGGATTGAATGGACTGCCGATCTCGTGTTGGTATTCAAGTGTAGTCGTCTTTGAACACGTAAGGTACTTTTTGCAGAACATTCCGAAAGCATCGCACCTGATTCTCTGGCTCATTCAGTCACTATTTGCATGTCCACCACGTAATGTCTGGTAAAACCCGAGACAATGAATCACGAGAATGTTCACACGCTGCTTTAGCGTGAATTATATATTCACCTGAATTCTAACAGTTGGTTATCTGTTTTCCCACTTGGTCAGCATTTATTTCATTAAAAAATTACACAAAATAAGATTAAGGACTTTTGGCCTGTGGAAGAACTTGGGGAAAATCTTAGAGGTAAAATGTTACAGTCTTCGTTAATTTTAATCAAAAGTCCAGTGATATAAAACAGTAATCATAAGTGACACATAATAGATGATACTGTGTTCACTAAGAGCCACAGACCCAGATCATTAAGATATGCAAAAGGAGAACATTTGTGTAACACTTTCCTCATATAATGCCCAAAAGGAATTGAGGTTGTTACTCATTAATAAAATGAATAAAACATATTTCAAGAAATTAAGCATCCACATTCAATTGCAATGTACAATACTCGTACAATACTTGTAAATTAATTAGAATGGCAATTAGGGCACACATTTTGAGTTGGCAGCCGTCATACATTTATAGCTCGTGAAATGGGATAAACAGAATCTAATGATCAAATAAAAATATTTATAAGTAAAAATCAACTCATCTAATCAGATCCAGTTTGTAGGCTACAACATGAATTTTAAATGTTATTACTCAAGAAGCTACTATGCTTCTGCCATGTAAATCCCATCATTTTATTATGCGTACTTCCAAATTAACTGCTCTATAATTTCTAGAATCCCATAAAACGTAATCATGGTTGAGCGTAGGGTTTTATAGATCCTACGTTTATACTTTTCTGACATAAGTACTTGACGTTGAAAAAAAATCAGTGAAGGAAATGCGGATTTCCCAGATAGTTAGCTGGAGAAAATCGAAAGGAGGAAAAATCCCCATCTTTGAAAAAATCAATTTCAAGGATAGCAAATCATTTGAGTGATTTATCGAGGCTTTGCGGAGGAGGATATGCTTCAGATTTACAGAAGAAAACACCGAAAAATCAATATTAATTCTTCCTTTGTACACTTCACTCTGCGTCCTACACATCACTTCCGCCATGGTTCCCGAACATAACGAGGCTCTTCGGAGACATCAACGCGCGACATGTCCTAATCAGATCGTTTTAGCAAAAAGAAACTATGAAAAAGGGCCATGATTGGATAGCTATCAGGCCGAAAACAAGCAGGTCGATGTATAAATTTTATTGCAGTTTCTGGATGAATTGGCCCAAGTCGATCTCTGTTACAAGAGGAAAATAGTGGGATGAAGCCCAAGGTCGTAACGGAGACTTGACCGCGCACGGAGTCGGCCTCAAGGGCCAAGAGTGATGGGTCCCCCGCGGCGGAAGAAGTCTCTGAGCCAACTTGGAGGGAGTGCTTAGAGGAGGAAATAGAGAGAGGGGGTGGAGAAATGGGGCCCTTAGGGACCTCGAGACCGTTGCTTCTGTACCGGTAGAAGGGAAAGTTCGCCATTTCAGAATGGCATGGAACGCCTTCTATGATCCCTGGTCCAGATACTCTCCGATCTTCACGTTTTCGCGTGGATCACGATGGAGATACGTAGTTAGGCCGTCTTAACGGTATTTTTTTCCGTATTTTCGGTCAATGCAGTCTAAAAATGTCCTATTCAAAATTGATCGATTGTAAATGATTTAGGAACTCTATGAAAATGAATGATCTTGGTCTATCTTTAGCTTGATGATAAGAAAAACTTTTAAATTGACATCTTCCTTACAGCAACACCATGTACTAATTGGCACGTACATACTAATTCTTCGACGAATAACTAAAATCTAAAAGAACAGGGCGCATATAAAGGGTGGTTCCAGTATGTCTCAAAGCTTAAAATTTGAGAAAGTATTACTTCACATTTATTCCTCGTTCGTAGTAAACTAAAAAAAAAACTTTCACTCTCTTGCAGAATCCAGCTTTTGTGCGGAAGTACACCTTATTTTGGAATTTTTGTGATAGTTTTTATTTTTGAAAGTAATCGTTTTCGTCGTTTCTTGGCTACATTGTGGGTTATCATCATTGATCTTCATTCATTCTAATTTGATCCCCATGACCTTGACGGGATGCGACAAAGAAAAATATATTATTGCATGCGAGTTTTACACGGATAAAATAAAGCACTTTTTAGATAGAGCTACCAAGTTAATACTTAGTTATTGAGATATTAGATCATAACAAGCGTTCGTATTTATCTTGAGCGGAGATATGCTAATTCGACGACAAGGCACATAATAATCATATTTATAATAATACGACTTGAAAAATAACAACAATAAAGCGACGAGAAAGAGTAAAATATAAACAAAATTCATATATATCTCGCGAATAGCTACGTAAATAATCCAATTACCATTTCGAATGCAGCGAAGTCGCCTTCTTTCTTTTCACGCGCATCCGGCCAAAGAAGGTGACTGTCTAATTTTCCTCTGTATTATTTATGAAATGACTTCCTGGTAAGCAAGAGTTGTTTGCATGGCGTCAGATTCCTACTGAAACTTGCTAATGAGCGCAGGTGATCGGTGGCTAACCTTTCAAATAAGTTTACTTTCGGATGGACCTTGTTTGCCCTTAAATCGGCCGTCCGTGAAATACCTATTTAGAACTTTCATCTTTCCTTTCCCAGTTCGTTAAGATCTAATATTATCTTTTTTTCCGAAATGGTCCTCTTTAAAATATTTATTAAGAGGCTTTAATTTCCAATCTTCAATTAGGGCCTTGATGCAAAAGTAGCCAATGCATTGGACTTTTACGTACTTCCAACGTATCGCGTTCGAGCGTACGTTTGCATAATATAAATATCATGGATAAAAACTTTGCATATTTTAATTCATTCCATCAGCCAGAAGCTTTAATTTTGGAATCGTTAAACAGAAGCATTAAACTGAAATAAATTACGATTTTTGCTCTCCGAAATATAAGCATACATAAAACAAAGTACTCCGCAGCGAAGACACTTGGTGGATAGGCTAAAATTAGCAGCGACTAAAAACGCACATAGGATGGATAATGATATAATTGATGGGGATATAAGCATTCGATTCACACGTCATTAAAAATGAGAGTGATTTAGGATATATTATGTTAGTTTTCATGACATTTTATCGAAATTGTCAAAAATTAGGCATTTTATCTACTCGAAGACTCAGCTTATCATTGCAGAGGGGGATCTACATATTTCTCATGGGGGGGCGGTACCAGTCAATGGTGGGATTTAAGACAATTTCGTCATAAACTCATCTCCATTTAACTTTTATAAAGTCATTTTGTTGTAATAAATGAAGTAGATATTGGAAAAACTTAACCATTTGATTTTAATTAAGATCCTCATAAATTATTGGAAAATTGCGAGTACTACAAATTCACCAGAAATAACTTTAAATTGAACCTTTTTCATGCGGACAAGTTTTGTTAATGTAGATCGAAGAGAAATGTATAAATTGTACAGAAATTAAGAATTGGCAAGGCTAATCACATAATTAAGTTACAGGAAAACTGCCTTCCAATTACGTTTGGAATTATTAAGGTAATTTCAATAAGGAATTATTAAGGTAATTTCAAAACGGAATTAAGGTAATTTCAATAAGGAATTCTTAAGGTAATTTCAATATAGAACCATTTTCACCTGAAACCAAGTGTGTCAGCATCAAACTACAGCGAGGATAGAACGATGGAAGATACCTGGTTTCCAGTTTTAATCTCATAATGATCAATTAACAGTTACTTGAAACCGAAATTATGGAAGCTGTTTCAGCTTAACATAGGTGTGAAAAATTTCGTGTTCCACCCAAGAGGAACGGGAAACTATTGAAGATGTTTTCCAAAGAAATTAGCCATTTTTTCATTTTTTCTCAGCGTCACAGTTCCTCAATTCTGCAATTCTAAAAGCTGTTTACTGTCTGGCGCAAAATCTTGCGCCTCGCTAAAAAGATGCGGAAGGATTTCACTTCCAGGAGGGTAGGATGCCATTCCGGCAACGGAAAAAGTTTTCGAAACAATCCCACGTGCGAAAATTAAAGGAGTTTTAAATAGACTGCGAACGTTTTCGCATGCATACAGTGAACGACGAAGGTAAGGATGCCATGCCTGCTAATGCTCATTCACCATGGATTAGCAGCATTTTTCTACATCGATAACCAAAGCAATTTTGCACTTACCTACGAGCTATGGAACCCGAAACCATTTACAATTTGAGTGGAAGCTCACTTACGGGGCTAACACAAAGCATTATCTATTATTGGATATGTATATAATTCTCTGTATTTGCGTCAAGAGAAGAAATGTACGTGAGAATACAGGAAACTTATGCGGTATTGTTATGGTATACGCTAACCTGGACGTTCACAAAAGTAGCCAGCTACCTGCTTGCTACAAAGGAGGTATCAATCGAGTGACTTATCGAGAGGAAATCATTTAACAATTAATGAAATTTAATTTAAATCGCGATCATTCGATTGAAACCATGGAAACGAACTTGATGCAATTCAAGTAGTCTTGAAAATACCTACACATTCCTCTCACTCCGTCGCTATTTCCTGCTCCTATATGCAGGCGAAATTCTCCTCCGAGCAATCAAAGCCAGGCTCTGCAAAAACTGACACAGTTATCATCCGATTCCAAAGCACCGGACGGACACAACTTCAAAGTTGGATGGACCAATTCCAGCGCCGTTTTGTCTTCGAGAGTTGGTATTTGGTTAGTGCGAGAGAGGAGAAGCAGACCGACTTACCTTACCTTCCTCTCTTCTCCTTACCTCCTCTCTTTGCCTCTCCAAAGTTCATTGACACCGCCAAAGCAACGCCCGAGAAGCAGAGGATTTCAGAGGGCGTCGGGCCGACTGCGATACCGGGCGACTGAGGAAGGGTTGGAGGAGGGAGATGTGGTCGTGGAGGGACGGGGACATAAGGCAATGGAGATGGAGGACCGAGAAGTGAGGCTGAGTGGGCAAGTGGGGTGAGGAGGAAAAGGGACACAATAAAAGGAAATGAGGAAGGATGGGAATAGGGGAGAAAGGAGGGGGAGGTGATCACAGGGAGGGGGAACGGGTAGGGAGACGTATGCGAGGTATGCAAGAGATGTGTGGGTGTACAAGTCGAAGAGAAAGTGACAAAGCAGGCTGGGAACGATCACCACTGGTTGCTACGACGGGGGTCGACCCAGAGACGGTCGCAGACCGCAAGAATCGCCCTGGACGATACCAACTCTTCCGGTTGTTTGAGACTATCAACGGCTACGTACGTCTACCCTATAGATGTCTAATGCTGCCTCACGATTAGGTGTAGTTACTTAATTAACTACATAAAAGAATTGAAAATAATTAAGAAGGGATGTTCCGAACTGAGAGCCATTGTTAAAATTGCAACGTAATATTTTTTAACAAAAAACTGAATCATTTCCTTGAGATAATACATACTTGTAAGAACTACCGAATACGATATCTTAAGGCCTTTCATTATGAATGTCGGGAAAAAAAGAGTACCTACACAAACCTATACGGAATTAATGTTATTTAGCCTTACAGTTTTTCCCCTCAGAAAGTATAAGTATTAACATTACCTTCAT
This sequence comes from Ladona fulva, assembly GCA_000376725.2. Lineage (NCBI taxonomy): Eukaryota > Metazoa > Arthropoda > Insecta > Odonata > Libellulidae > Ladona > Ladona fulva. The sequence continues at coordinate 1,031,798 of KZ308159.1, forward strand.
TACCTAATGCCTATATTCTTTCAGTACTTTGGATCATGTTTGCCTCTAGAGTTGATCTATTTCATGGATGTGATTTTCTTACTTGCTATACGAACGGGCAACATCAACAAGCAAATAATAAAACATATAACAGGTGAACAATTATACGGAATTAAGACCAATGCGATAGAGTGACATCAACCTACTGCAACTGATGGCTACAAACTTATTGGTGCATTGAAATTATAACTGGTCACGTGAAATGTGTCACGTGTCTACACGTATGCTACTTGCGGTGTGCATCGACACGAAAGAAGGGACTGGAATATACTCTCACCCCCGAAAAAAAAAACGTAAAAGATCTCATGGGAGACTTACAAATATTGACGAAATGTCGACCGTGAAATTTTTTACGTCTGAGTAATAATATGGGCACTTATAGCCATCGCGAAGGTTTCTCGAGGTAGAAAGCACTGTTTGTTCGGACGCTGTTCGCGAGAGACGAGTTTTGACCGTGAATCTCGGGTGAGATTTTGCAAGCACCTTCGTTTGACTCACGCAGTCTGACATGCAATTCCATTCCGAATGCGACTGAAATGGACTTTTTATACTCGCAAGACAAGGGAAGATATTTTATTCTCTTTTCAGAGACTAAAATATACGAGCACTGAACATGTTCTTGGAGCGATTCGAGCGACCCACCAGGTTGCGATCGGTTGTCTAAGTTTTCACTTGCAAAACTAGTATTTTCTTTCACTACGAATGAGGTGACCGGGTGAAGTACATGTCTCGCAAAAACGGATTAAAGATCAATCTCCTAAAGCACTTCCAAGAAATATGGGACGACCGAAGGGAAGCTTTTGGTTTTTTATTGCAATACTCCCTTTCTGAGAAACTTACTTTTTTCAAATCAGGCCGAGATAACCTTTGCGCCTGGTTATTTTTGAGGGAGATTTTTCAAAGATACTCGATTTAATGTTTCCACTTTTCGACTTACCCGAAAAGGCTGGTGAAATTTCTTAAGCGCATAAAATAAGAGCCTCATTTTATTCAGGTCAAGTGCTGGAAATTTAAAAAGTGATTTCTCCGAACTTATGCAGTTTATTCCTTATTTTTCAAGATATGGCCAGTCAAAATAGATAAGATGTGATATATAATTTCAACTCCTAACCTCCACGTTTTTAGTTACGATTTCTTACTTTTGAGCGAGGAAAAGCATCTGGCTGCAACAGCCAGCTCCAAATTCCCATCTCATAGTTAACCATCATCAGCAGAACCATAAGCTCCTATTGGGAATATTGAGATAACTCCAATTGAGAAAAAAGGGCGAAGGGAAGAAGTACAGCAAATATCGTTTTTCTTCCATTTACAACGGATCTTCTGACAAACAACATGATTCTGAAATTAATGAATGACCTTTTCATACATCTCGGCTAAATTCCTTTAATGTAAGCGTTCCCCACCCAATAGTCAAATTTTTGCATTGATTCATTGTGACGTATTTAGGATCATATGACAGATTTTCTTTTAAATCTTAAGTGGGTTGGGATTTAAAGACAAATTCAGTTCATTAATATTCAGACGAAGCGGAAATGGTAAAAAGTATATTCCTCTTACTTTTTCTCAGTCATGCTCATGGCTGTGGTTATATGAAAGTTACTAAGGTATGCATGATGCTAATTAATGGCATTGATTTTGGTCACCCCTCTTTTCAATGGAAGTTAAATAAGGTAGTAAGGGTAAGTAAGGTAGTATTGTAAGGGTTAAATGGAAGATGGGACTCTGTAGTCCCAATTTCGCCCAATAAAGACGTTTATTATTATTATTTTCATGCTATATAAAGTATTATTATTTTTTTGTTGTCATTGTAATGAACTTAAGTGGACTTCTTCCAAGTTTAGAACACTGGCTTAGCGGGAAAACTAACACACTCCGCATTCTCTACCCAGGCCTTTTCCTTGCTGAGGCAGGGTTTCAAACTAGTATCCGGGCTGAAAGCTACATAGAAAGGCAAAAATCTTGCTAATACCATCAATACAGGTTACATTCATTTTGCATACTTCTCATGAGTATAAGATTTCAGAAATTAAGAATATTTAGATTTCAGAAAGAATTAAGGATATTTAGATTTAAGAGTAAGATTTAAGGATAAATTGCCCTCCTTTGAATTTGGCTCTCTTAAAGTTGGCCGGATTCTCTTTACATAACCATAAACTTTACTAGCCGTCCACTATCTAGGTTGATTACTTCCAGACGGAACAACAGGTGACCAACATATTCCGGTTTCCCCGGACCTGCTTCGACAAACGAACCGACGAAGCGTCCTTACAGACCTACGTTCCCACGTAATGATACAAAATCCGATCGAGGTCCTCGTGACAGAGATAAATTCCGCACTCTTCTTTTTTCATGTCCATCGATCAGGTGCCGGGCGATCAAGCAAGAAAGCTGGAAATTTCATGGACGGGACGGCGATGGAGGAGGAAGAGCGAAAACGAACAAAAAATCGGAAAACGAGGTCGAAAAGAAAGGGAAGATGAGAAAAAGAGGGCGAAGCTCTCGGGAATCACTAAGAGTGGACTTCGGGCGTGGTTTCCAAGTCGCATAAAAAGCAGAGGGCAATCAGTATTTTGGAAGAAAATAGGTGAGAACACGCGCTGGATGTATTCTTTCTTCCGGCAGAGTGCTGAGGACATAGGTAAACGGATATTATCTTGAATACGGAGGGTTTTACGGAAATGATTCACTTCGATCGATGAAGACATCAATAGTTAAAAATCCTCCCTCAAGACTGTAGCATTGCAATTCAATTCATGTACCGCAAGGAACTTTATACACCCCACACAATGTCTGAGTTTAATATCAATTTCATTTTAAACCGTGTACGCGCTCAGCAGGCAATGCTGTTACTTTAGCATCAACGATGTTAAAATAAAATAAGCGATGAGAAACGCAAGGTTCACATGCTTGATTTTAGATGAATAAATTAAAGAGAAAAAGTCAGCCGAAACCGGGAATCGAACCCCGGTCTTCAACACTCTGGAATTTTTCTCTTAATGTTAAAATTATAAATATGTTCGCTATTCACTCAACGTTTTCTCTTTTATAAATTTGAATTTTGACAATGAACGGTTCAGGGAAGCCAGGTATGGTCTCTGTGCCGAAAAGATTGAAAACCTTGGAAGGAAAATAAACGTGAAGCACACCTGTTCGGTGCGTTATATAATACAAAGCAGTTCTGAATCACAGCCTTCTGAGTATATCATAAATCTCCCACATGGGATTGAAACAAAAATCCGCTTCGGTGGATTATTTCTCAAAATTAGGGCACAAAAATATTAGGAGCTTGATACTTCTTCAACATTGAATCTAAGTAGTCGAAAAGCATTGGAAAAAATGAAGAACTCTTGCATTGGGAGTAATCTAAAATCTATCACAAAACATACAATATTTGTTACCATAAAAACAAAATCTGACAACGTCCACAGAAAATAATTTGAAAACGCGAACGATATCGAGGCATCTACCACATTTTCAGAATCCTCGAAACTGGTTCTTTCAGGTATATTTTTTTTGGACAATGTCAAATTTATTTTTATTGATCAAATATGAACAATTTCCATCAGATTTAGCCAGAATCAATTAGTTACATCATTTTCAGCATGTATTCAGGGAATATTTTCAAACAGTGACAATCAAATCAATTGAGAAAATATTTATATTGTATTCCATAAAATTTAATGCTATTAAAATATAATAAACATCATAGGACAAAAGTTTTGAAATAAAATGGGATTAGAAAAAAATACTCGTAAAAGAAAGCTGAACTATCCATAGGAGAATGAGGTGTATGAAAAGAACATGATAAAATGTTTCAGACTCAACTGTAGTGTGATAACCATCTGTTCCAACAAATCTCACATTTAAACTTTTCCTAAGATTGTCAACAGAATTCACGATGTAGAGGACCATAACAGTAAAAGAGCCTCCTCGAACGCTTCCAAGAACATCTGCACGTGTCTGGTAGCGAATCAAATAACATTCACTCACTCACGAGGCTTTTCCAAGAAGTCGTACAAGAGATGGAAGAGAAAGAAAAATCTCGCGATTCCGATAAATATTAGTCAACAGAGACGGCGGATGAATGAATGGGAGTGGGTTAATTTATGCGTGTAATTTATTCAAGATTGGAAGGAGAGAGTAATTAAGGAAGAAACGCGAACGACATAGACAACTCGTTTTGCAGTGGAAAAGTGGCCAAGCGAGCAATAAAATGGAGGAAAATAAATGGAAGAAATTATATAGTCAAGCTTCGATGGCAAACTTAACAATTTCCACGAAGGCAAACAATCCTGCGCAAATAATGCAGATGGAAAATACGCTTGGAAGTTTATATTTATCCAGTAACTCGAAACCTTAAGGATCAAGTTCATGAGCACTTAAGTCTTGCATTTCAGTAGGCAAAAATCATAAATAAAATAAATAATTTACGTTTGTATGTGCAGACTTTCTTCAAAACAAAGATGTTGAACGAAATTTATTATTTTATCCGCTTCACACCTCCAGAGGATGAAGAAATCTCGTTCGCTATAATTTTAATCAAGGAAATATTAAATTACATCTTCTTACTTCCTTCCAGCCTATGGAAAAAATGACTTACATTTTCCAGAGAGCACTGACAAAAGATATGACCTTAATATTCTGACGCATTAGTAACTTAACATATTGCGCTATCGACCATCTTGATATACTGGATCGAATTAAATTGAGTTTCTCTTATGGAATACAGAACGCTTCTATTTCAATGGTATTTGGAAGTAAAAGTAGCGTTCGGAAAGTTCCCAGAAATGGTTATCATTTGTTAACACAAAGCTATTTCTTTAGCTATCGCCAGTTCGAGCTTGATTAGGCAATAATAATAATGGGGCAAGATTGAGCCATCAAGTCTTCTCTTACATATTTGTTTCATACAACCCTTAGTCATACTAAGTTTAAAAGAGTATTAAAAAAGCAAGAAAAAAAGGCAAAGAAGAAAACTACTATGTCATCACTTAGGAAAACATACATCATAGCAAGAAAACACTCAAAGAAGGGGGAGTGAAAACCCTGCGAAACCTGCTGATTATAAACTTATTGTTAGTTACAAGGATAAGGCAGGTTAAATCACATCTGAAAAGCAAATAATATTGTAACATATGTCATAAAACATGCAAAAATACCGAATAATAATAACGCTAGAACTTTCCGTTTCCTAGTGCACCAGTATCGGCAGAGCCGCGCCCACCCTATCTGCCGCCACTGTGCAAACATAATTTGTCGCCCCTCAAAATTAAATACCAAAACCATACATTTCCTGGTTTGCAGTCAAAAATTATTTTGAAAGACTTTAAAAAAACAGAGTTTTATGACTTCGCTCCCCAGCTGGCATTGGTCACAAAACATCAGTAACAATTAATCACGCATATTCCGAATGCTGACGTAGTAAATAGTCGGCATACGAAAATAGTATTAACAGTTCATATCACTTTCGAGTAACATTATCATCGCAATACGCGTAACTTAAACTGATATGATTTGTAAAAAAATCGATGGGTTGGAGCTCGCACGCTAACGCTCCAACCCCAAGGTTCGAATCCTGGTTAGTCGGATTTTTCCGGTTAGGGAATGGTCGTGTGTGTTTGTCCTTTGTTAATGTTTGAAGCCCACCACTGCAATAGTCCGGTAAATGGATGTTTGTGGGTGCATTTGGAATATAAATAAAATAAATAAAAATCTATTTTAAATATGAAAGTTGCTAATAAAAATTGTAATGCAACATAAATAACATCGATAATCCACTAATAAATATTCCCCTCTCATCTTCATTCATCCCTAAGCCTTTACTCTATATGTTTTAAATTCACATCATAATCTTTCCTAGATTTCGTGTGCATCACACCAAAAGCAACAGACAATGTTGTTGTAATGATAATGATGGTTGGCTATGCATCTGTTGTCGTCCTTTAGATGCCGCCGCCCGGGTGCGATGCACCCCTTAACACTCATCGGACAGCGCGGGCATTTGAATGCTCCTCATAAGGAATAAGAATTCTGTTTCATCTCTTACAAAATCTAAGGTTCATTGGAAATTAAATGGGTTAAATTTAAACTTAAAAAAATCCAATCCTACAACGAACTAACTCTTCATAATGACCCAACATTTATCAACCAGAATTTCTTAGTTTCTGGGGTTCTCGCATCCTAAGACCCATCCATGTCCGAGACTCCCATGTACTTCTTTAAAAAAAGGGGGTCCCGGATACCCAAGTGGGTAGCGCGCTCGTCCATGGCGAAAGCTGTCCCGAATTCGATTCCCGGAAGGAGCCAATGTTCAAAATTACCTCAGCTGTCGAAGCGCTTTCACAAACACTACTACTCCGTCAAAAAAAGAAGGAAAATCCTTTATGAGACAGCATCAGAAAACGATCTAAGAACATTTTCAGCCTCTCTCGTTGTCGAATCCTAAAGTTCAAGTTATCCATCGCACCTTCTCAGAACTCACAGAGAAACCCGTTTCATTTGGCAAACTCACGAATAAAACAAAACGTCCACACCTTCCTTCTGGAACACACGCAAGAATTGAGCACACGAGTAAAGGCGAAGCTTTTTCAGTCCTAGTTTTCCGCAAAAGGGATGACATAAGAGGCAATCATATGCCTGCAGCGAGGAGAGGCGACTGGGGAGGGGCGCGGATGTGAGAAGATGGCGATTAGGGAAGGGAGGCGAAAGATGCGGGCTTAAGGAGGAATCGGGGCCGTTAATCGTGATGCTCAAGCGCTGCCCTGCGATGGAGGAGGAAGACGGACATCTCCGAAGATGATATTTCACTTTCACCGATGAACGCGGATCGTACAATTGCTTTCTAAAACCATCGTGGGAGCTCCTATCGTTAGGAAACATAAAAACTCTATGGGCGAATATATTCAAGTTTACACTTCCCTGTCTTCCTCAGTCCGTGGGAAAATTTCCGTGACGCAACTTCTCCCGCGGCAAACCAAATCCACTTCCGAGATTCTTACGAGAGATCGCTGTAATTTACACCGTGTTTGACTTACTTATAAAAATTTCTAAAGAAATACCTGACGTATTTATTATCAGTCGGATATCCCAAATGCGGTTACCCGGAAATCATGCTCCGAAAAAGAGCGACAGCTCTAGAATCGTAAACCTAAATATTCCATCCGCAATGGTATCTCGACTTACGAACCGCTGTACATTCGTACTTTTCGACAGACAACATTTTTTCTTAATTCATTTTTACCTCTATACATGAACTTCGAACTCCGAGATGAGAACCGTAAAACACGAAAAGATATTATAGAAAACGTTTTCGAGAAAAAAACTATTCGAGATACGAACTTCCAACTGAAACATATTTATTTCGTAAGCTGAGGTACCACTGTAACTGTTTGATGATAAGTCTTCTCCCTAGAAACATACATTTCTACATTTTTAGGTAATAAAAGATTCAGGGTTATTAATTTTCCTAGAATAATTATTTCATTCGTTATTTTTGACCCTGCTATCACAGCCTGACAGACCGTGAGTTACATCGTAAAATGATTGCCGGAATAATCACAGATTCACGAAGTATTTAAAGTCTAGTATATTAGCTGGTTAAATTAAAAGTCACTCCTATTGACATTGTCTCATCCCCACAGAAAATTTCCTTCGGTAAATATTAAAGTACGAAATGAACCACTCAGCCCGAACATTGGTTAACACACGAATCAAATCAACGCTACAAGAGCCAAAATGACTTTACGAGCACGCTCATCATGCACGAATTGCTTATACGTTGATGGCCACCATTGAGAAACACGCTCGGGTAAGCGCTACCCGGAACCTGGTGGCGTGTTAATCTTTTCGGGAAGTAAAATTAGTCGCTCTAGTGAAAGAAAATCCTCTTCCGTCTCAGAATGTTTGCCGTTGCAATCAGCGTGAATCGGCCGGAAAGATCGTCGATCTTTCAGCGAAGGAAGAGTGTCACAACGCCGATGCGAAGCGATCACACGCCATGTATCGCGACATCGTTCTTCACGGCTTCGATGGATGACTATGCCGAGCGAAGCGGCAAATTTTTTAATTGTCTTTCTTTCCCAACATAACGCATGAGGTAACCACGTGCAGAGGATGGGCCCTTTTCACAGAGGCGTAATTAATTGTGCGTCGAGTGCGGAGAGCAGAATCTCACGATTGTCTTACCGTGGCTGTTTCATTACCGGGCGAAGGTGCGCTAAAAGCCGAGCAACGAGGAAACATAGAGATGGGACGGTGTGCGAATGTGAGAAAAAGCCGGTGAGGAATGGATCGCTGACTGGAATTGTTACGCAAGGCAAGCATCATCGCATTAACGTTCTTCTAAAATGCTCCCGCCCCTTTGGAAAGGAACTGGAGCTTCGAGACGTGAGATCATCCCATCTCCATTCACCTGCTCCATTTTTTTGTATGAGGACTATAAGACGGATGTAACCGAGCAAATTAAGCATTGCATATACCGCTATCGTTCAGTCACCAGCTCTTATTGATATCAATTCTATAACGGAAGCTAAATCTCCAATTATATTCTTTTTAATTATTTGAACTATCACAGACACGAAAGATACACAAACACCCATGACCGAGCCCGGAAAAACCCGGTTAGATGGGACTCGAACCAGAGGCCTCGATGTTATAAAGCTATAGTACTAATCATTCCGCCACCGAAGTCGGCAAAGAGTAATCTCTTAAAAACAGAGGATTCTTAATCGAAACCTTAATAGAGGAAGCTTTTCACGCCTCTGCAAACGCAGTGGCGAACAGTCAGTCCCTCCTATAAATACTTGATTCTATGTTCCAGCTGAAAATATGAGAAATAAAATTTGCCTTTCCAGGGTAAGAAAACCTCAAATCTCTGTGCATTTGTTAAAATAAAATGCTATTTCCAATGACTTTATAGAAAACTAATACTGATTGTAAGTACTCTCTCACCACACGAGAGAGGCCGCTGTGAATGGAAAGGAATTAGTTAATTTATTTAGGATAAAATCTGTGTCAGGTGGCCATGTCAACTTCCACATCACCATTTATTAATAAAAGCAAACGATTTTATGATTAGCATCAAAATAAATGCGAAGGATATTATTATTAAATATAGAAATTACGCTGAGCACCTATTGAGTTTTTTGGTAGAACATTTCCTAATTTAGCTGAATACATAAAATTATATTAAACAATGCACAAGCTGTCAAACTCGGTCTTTCAGAAAGTCAATAATTTACTCTTAATCTTCAGTAAAGAGTACCTAACTCGTACTGACAGAGCAAAGGTGCTACATTGAACACTAATTGAGCAATATTACCATAGAGGACGCTTACACAAACTTTCTTTCCTCTCTGGAATGCGGTTCTTTCCAAAAAAATAATGCAACGGAAGTGAAATTAATTCTACTCTACTTCTCACGATAACCTCTTAAAATATTACCCAAACCGCACTACGTAATGTCTCTTTCATTTCAACTCGTTCTCTCTGCTACATTTATAACTTAGTAAAGAAATAAAAGTAATGCTGATGTTCCTTAAGCCTAAACATAACCTTGACGTTGATATTTCATGATTTGAACCATTAATAACTAACAATAATAAAACGGAGTTATGAATTTTCACTGATTATTATCGATATAGGTACCTACGTACATTTTTCTTTCCAAACATCTCCCCTGAAGTATGTGTTGGGCAATAACTTACCTCACTTCCATCAAACCTTATTTCAGGTTCTCGTCACTCACAAATCTAGGGAAAAGCGACTGGCTCTTTAAAATCTTCTATGGAGAGGAAATGACGATAAAGAAACACACGCGGGTTGAACAGACAGCACTGTAGGAGATGAAAGCGGAAAGAATGGGGCAAGTGAAAGAGGGACAGAAAGGGACATCGCCGCCACTCTCTTTTATTTGTGTCCGAAAAAGGAAAGAACGAGAGAAGCAATTGACGCTTTTGGGACGCTGTATCTTTTTTTCGTCTCGCCCTACCCCGTAAAAAGAAAGAGGACGCGCTCTTCAGCAAATTTCACGCGCGATTTTTCGAGCCCCTGTCGCGTGCAACTCGCGTCACGAAGCCTCGGAGGCAATAAGAAACAAACGCTCGGAGGAACGAAGGGAAGAAGGAAGTTTTTTGCTCTCCCTTCTTTGAGGTTGGATTCTTGACGCTCACGGAACGGAAAGGAAGGACGTTTGTCGACTTGTGACCAGGAAAGGGGAAGAGAGCAGAATGTCGCACTAAATAACTACTACTCCACTCCACTGGTACGTATTACAGCATGTCAGTCGCGTTTTAATTCAAGGAGGTGCATGGTTTAGAGAGGAAAGGAAGTGAAGGAAGTGAGCGAGAAGACGGAAGAGGACGGGGTAGGAATGATGGAAGAAACATGGAACAAAAACATGAAGTGTATCGTGCTAAGGAGAACATCCCATTCATGGCATCCCAGTGTAGTCCCTCGGTAGATATTTTACGTTAATTCATCACATTCATGACAATTCATTAGATCACTGATGTTCTTACCTATCATTGGAATTAACTCAGTAGCATCAAAATGATAAAGTATGACTAACTATCAGAGAATAAGAGAGAGGAAATTAGTAATTATATAACAAAGGAAATAAGTAATTATTTGGAGGCAAAAAGGATTAGAAAGAACGATAAGTGGCAAAATATGGAAGTTCACTTTCTCCTCCCAATTAGTCCATTCGCACAAAAATGATACTTAAACACTGAAATTGAGGTTGTTCAGAAGGCTCTTTATTATATTTGAACGATGCATTTACCTTTTTTTCTAACACCTCTGTAGGCTCGCCAAATAATATCGATAATAAATTAAATATCGATTTTATAAATTGTAATTTTCGATATAAATGTATGTAATATTTTCTTTGCGGTAGCCCGTCAGGAATTTCCTACACAGGTAGGATATCGTATGAGTTCTACTACTTGGGAGTGTTCATGGAATAATGTCAAATAAAATTAACTCTTTCTTATATTCTTTTTAAAACTTTTCACATTAATTAAACGAATTTTCCTCTCTGCAAAGAAATACCACTCTACTCCATAGAGACATCCATTCCACACCCTTTTATTTCCAAGTTGCCAACAAATGCTGCCAGTCAGAGCCAAAAAGTAACCCCTCGAACTTCATAAACCATTACAACTCCATTCTGTTATCGCCGTCTCACGATCGTGATATGCGGTGAAATAAAGTGGCTTGGGTCGATCACGAAACATAACTCATTCCAAGAAAAATAAAGCGCTGCGTACGAGGGAGGAAATGACAATCAGACATCGGAATTTGCGGAAAGATTGAAAAGCAGAGGAAATGGAATGGAAGTGGATCAAAGGCGGAAAGGTAACGCCCAAGGCAGAAATAGAATGCATACGATGGTGGTGATAAACGTAGGGTGCTCTACCGATCAAAGGGAGGAGCGGTTTCTACAAATAAACGCAGGAAGATGGTGATTGCACGACCTTCATACCCTGGAATCCGCAACATCCGGGAAAATTGGATTCCGAAACGTTCGCGTCACACCATTACTCCACCGGATGAACGGCCATCAAATTATCCATTGGGGTACGAGAGGATATTGAAACACTCCAAGGATAGCAGGCAAGACTAAAGAGTAATCTCACTTCTTACATGGAAGCCAGCGAGCGTAAAAAATCGAACAAGAATGGGACGTTGTTACATAAACCCCATACGCAATGCGATAAGATGTGCCTTGGGAAAATACTGACACGGAACGTTTTACTTTAGCTCCGCACTTCTTCCATTGGGCACTTAGATGACCATTAGTACTTTAGAGTGTTTGGAAAGCCCGGAAAAGTTACGTTTATAGTCTCATTCTAAATTTAATACTATTTTACTTATTGTTAAACTCTCGTAGAGTTATTAAACTCCAGATTACTCAGTTAAAAATTTCGTTCCAACAGCAATTCTCAATCTTATATTTGCTGTTAGTATTATTGATTAATTTTGCCATAAGTCTTATTATTTCAATACATATATCCAAATATTATTTTACAATTTTCACACAATCTAATACTTCGTCTAACTTGGGCAAAAATTAAACAACCTATCGAAAGTAGCATTGTGAGGTTAAACCTGGAATAGAAAAAAAACCCTTAAGATTTCAAAACTTCAGCACTTAAGAAATATTAATCGGCAGATGTAAAAGGAATGAGAGGTATACTAATCGAGGACTATAAATTAAAATTTGGGTTGACTCAATAACTCTTTTGTGTGTACTTACGCAATAACAACAACTACATCTACATTGATGTAGTTGTTATTATTGCGCAAGCCGCCTTCCAGCTATTACCATAGAGCATGTCATCAGTTATAGATTACCTTATTAAGAAAATTCTAAGACAATCCTTTCATAGCTGATGTTACGAAACTGATTTCAATGATAAACTAGATCCAATCTTTTCATCTTTTACTATATATACCGTTGATGAGGGACTTAATTTGAGCGAAAATGAATTTTCCGTAACACCTAACAATCCTCGATGACAAAGCACCCTATCTATTTTCTGAACGCTTCAAATTACTTTCTGACGCTATTCTGGGTCTAAAAATATACCCTAAACGTTCTCATGGAAGATATAATCTAAATCGCGACGACTGTGAGACCCTTTTTCTTGGAGATACTCCGGTTGAGATTGTAGACAGCCGTAATTATCTCTCGAACAGTGCACCGCATGCAATCCTCCTTAGTGGAAGTAGTAAATATTACGCACTCGTAATGTCGACAAGCGATGCAAAAACGTCCCTTTTCGCGGTCCTTGACAAACGATCCTATCGTGAACATGTCCCGTACTCGCGGTATTGAGACACGCAACGAACTCGTGGGAATACTTCACCCGCGCGCGTTGAAGTCACCGCCGCCGCTGGACTTGTGCTGTCCCTTGAAAGCTCCTCTTAATTTTCCCCCTTCCTTTCGAAGGGACACGGAGGATTTGCCCCTATCTCTCATCTCAAGAAAAAGAACCAAGAGAGCTTCTCCGGGAGGGAATGAAACGACCAGGGCAGGAGGAGCCGTGAACCGTGATGACGTGCCCTGCTGCGAATGGAGATAGTAATCCAGAAAGATTTCCCCTCTCTCCGAATGTTTTAATGTTGAACGTCTTCCAATCTAGCGGACTGCACTAGAGATGCAGGAGATCCTTATCGCACCCTGGGGTACACTTGTTGGAGACATTTTCTCTGGAGATGAAATAAATGTTTGTTGCGGGACAACAGATATACAAGAGAATCGCTTTGCAATTTCAATTTGCGAAGGCAAAGAGTACGTCATAGAAAGAGTACAAGGTTTTAATTATGTGTCCCGCATTTCTTTTGCTCTCAAAAGGAAATTTAATCTTTTCATCTGTAAGTTTCTGATAATGACTGAAATTGACCTTTTATGGTACCTAACAATTCTAGCGCGAAAGGAATTGTATCTTTTATTCTAAAATCTTTTAAAATTTTAATTAATTTCAGGTACTCAGTGATACAACGTAATAAATACGCAATAATACTTCCTGCATCGATTCTTATGCATAAACAGTTCGTAAACTAAAATATACTTGACATACGGTGCTTCCATGTTTCTATTTCGTGTGCCTTACGCTTTGAGAAATTTATCGAGATTTTTCATTCAAACAATATTAAACAGATAAAATTAATTACGAACATTTTCATCGAGAAAATACTTTAACTAAACGTGTAAGGTTTAACTTAAAATATATATACTATAAGCAACCCTTATTTATTCGAACGGACTGAAATTCAAAAGTATGCAAAATCGAGAAAAATATTCTACAAAGACTTCCTGCTATTTTTTTGTAAATCTCGGTTTGTGAGACCAATTTTTACTGGAAATGAGAGATGTTTATGGAGGATATCAGACTAATCATGATTTAAATTAACTACTTAAATAAAGCATTCCAGCTGAAACAATCTCCATCAACATTTGAAAAGAGAAAGCAGGATAAATCTTTTGGTGGGGTATAATTTTTCCAGGGGAAAATGTTAGATTTCGCCTGTTTAACGATCCAACAGTATTTCCAATACATCTTCGTCTCATCTCAGTCCGAGACTCGAATTTTCATGGGAAATGAGGCGGTGAAATGGAAAGGGAAAAGATTTTCGCTTTATTTTTCCAGCCGCAAATACAACAGTCACAAAACACCAATTTGTAAAACCTCTATAGAGGATGCATGAGAAAAAAAAATCTCATCAAACGGTTTTTAATCCGAGAAAGTGAAATCAGCAATAAAATTAAATGGCCGATACCTTATATATGTCCCTATTATTACCGATTTAATTTGTTTTCTCCACTTAAAGCAAAAATATTGCCCATGTACCCATTAATCTAAATGTCTTTCACAGAACCCATTGTGATTTCAAGGGCGTGGGCAAAAGTCTGCCTGTGAGAGCCAGTTTTCTTAATTGCTCCAGAAAGCGACTTTTTCGAAGGGATAAAAACGAACAATACCGCTGGGAAAAAGATTACTTCCAGTATGTTGGAACATTTTTTCTCAATAATTGTATGTATAGCGTAAAAAAATTAGTTCGTGATGCTCAGAATTTAAAGTAGCTGGCGTTTGAATATAAAGTTTGAGAAAAAAGTAGCTTGTCTTACAACTTAGAATCACATACGGTGAAATGAGTAGGATTAAAAAGATAATATACTGCTGACATTAGAGCTAATTTTTTATCCCTAATTTACTGCAATTATGAAAAGAGGCCGAAATTAAACTTTCAGCATCCTGAGATATGAAAATAATTCGGTATGAAGTTTTCTCAGCACAATTAAAACAAATTCTATCAAAAATCAGTTAAGGATGAAATTCAACTACACTGCGTATTCATAGATCGAATGTGTCATAAATAATTTCAGAATTATGGAAGCTTATCGAAGCTGTCTCAGGACAGTGTCTTTTATTTATCGGTAAAAATATCAAGCAAAAATAGCACCAACTGGGAATTATAAATTTCTGTGACATCTTAAAATATAAAAATTGCAATTTTATTTAAATGACAAAATGAGCAAGAGCAAAGCTTCAGAACACGCAATGGAGATAAAGACATTACGTACGTGGAGAAAAAACTCAATTCGACGAACGCGGAGTGAGTGGCACTTTCCTTCGGCTGAGCATTCGTTTCACGGTCAATTTAGAAAGCGGTAACGCTCGTGATTGCTATGCGACCATATCAAACCCAAATAAAAATAACTCAGAAGAGACACTAGAGATAGAAGAAGTGATTGATGTTGTAAGAGAGACCAAAAAAACACCTTGTTTGTCCAAATTACCTCATTAGGCCTAGAGCTAATTCTAGCGGTCAGGAAGAAGTTCTCAGGTGCGATTTCCACGTTTAGTATGCGTGTTTCGGAATTAAAATTTTGCCTTTTAATAAGGCAATAAAGAGAACCGGAAGGTCTAATCTAGAGAGGAGCAATTTGGAATCCTAACGTATTTGAGTTTCGGAAAACTGCCATCCGAAGTGTAATGACTGGGCAAGTCCCTCCACCTTTGCAATTTCCGTTCTCCAGCCACGTTAATTTGCTAATCAAAGCTCCTCACATCCACAAAGAGAATTACATAGCGTTGAACGAGATGAATCTGCTGGCAAAACCAACACTCCGTAGCTATTCCTTCACTAAACGCCCGTACACCGAAAAATTGCTTCTCGTTTGTCAAGGTTGCAACTGGGATTTAATATCAGTAATAACAAATGACTATTGTCTTCCTCCCCTTCATTACCCCGTGGGAAACGTTAAGAAAATCTTTGTCTGTGTCTACTCTGTCGGAACGATTCCGAACCACTTATTACGGATGACATGCGAGGGCGTGTTCCGGACCCGCGATCGAACCAAAATAGTAGTGCGAACGGAGAGAGTGATAGTGACGAGGAGGATTGGGATCGCTAATAAAAAGGTAGACACAAATGGAAGATCGTGACGTCACCGGAATACAGGGCACCCCTTTTTAAAAACATTTCAAGCTTCGTGCCGTGTACTGGTGCATCTGATTGCAGATCTTCCGCGGTAAGTGGCCTCGCCATTCCTTCCTTTGTAACGCGCGGAGCAGAGGGCTAAAGGTGGGTCGTTGACATCGCCTTGGTTTTTACCCTTCCGACGACCACTCGTGGGCAGAGAAGCAGGAGAGCGGGAGAGGAAGTGGAGAAGAGGAGAGGATGGGGAGAGGACTAAAAAATACAGAAGGGGAGGGATTGTAAGAAAGGTAGCTTCATTTGCAACTGACCTCGCCCTTTCGGGAGCGGAAGATGGCCGACCGCAAACAATTGTGAGCGACCCCGCGCTGTTATTTAACCTTCCCATTCCTCTTCTCTTGCCGATAACGAAGTTAACTATCTCCTTTCGATTGATGGTCCCGGAGGTTCGTAATGCGCATGATGTAAGGTGGTCTGAAATCGAAAACGACGGGCAAATGTCCCTAAGCGGCGCTTTCTAGTTGCGGGGACTGAAACCTCGCCTAGTCACCCTCTATTCTCTGGTACCGCGTGACATTTGCCATTCTATCAAACGAATCAAAAAGTATATGACTTCGATGCTGATCAATTTTTACTGAAATTGCCCGTCTTACGTTTTCCTCGGAAGACTCCTAGATAGAGGATCCGCAAAAGAGGGACATAGTGGTACATGGAAAGTGCTATGGGGACCAAATCTATAGGTGGGGTTATTAACCATGATAGTGTAAAAAATACGCCTATAAAAATTTGCGAAAGTGATTAAAATATAGCAGTAAAGGATATGACGGGGAGAATACCTATTTGTGGCGCTCAAGCTTTCCTAATAACGTCAAGCAAGATTCTCCTAATAACGTCAGAAAGACCATATTTTAGAGACATCTCATCAACAGCATCTCCAAAAATTTCCTTTCAGATCGAAAGTTTTACTATATTAATACATAGGGTAGGTAGATACCATTCATAAGCAAGCCACACAAGTAAACACACGAGAAAAGTCATAATGCAACAGAAATGACAAAATGGGAAGCCCCCAAGTGTCATACGTAGCTTAATTTTTCTAATTATTCACAGACAACACTTATCGACTTTCTAAGAAAAGTTGTCGGAAACACTACGCCAGGTTACAATGATGCAAGGACTAGGTAACAAATTGCTAAGCAGTCTTCTAATATGGGTCTTTACCGCTCGATTTATCATACAATCAGCGATCGAAACAGATAATTTGCCCACTTTAAATTAAGAAATCGCACGCATTTTTCAGCAAAATCATAAACACGCGTTGCACGGCATCACACGCACAAATCCATTTAAGTGGGCGAAATTTTAAGTATACAGCCAAAAAGAACGTACGCGAGGTTTGCTTTCTCCGACTCTGCCTGACAAAGAGAAGTGCTAATTCGTAAATGTTCGATAGCGCTGATGGGAAGAGGGAGAGTTTTTTTCGTGCATCCAAGGAGAGTTTATTTTCGGAGATCCTCGCACTTTTCCGGATGTTTATATTCACGAAACGTGACGATGTTTTGTTGTTATCCGCGGATTCTCTTCCCGACTGTGATGAGATCGTGACTGATCGATTGGGGTTGTTTGCGGTTAGGCGTGTTTATTGCCTTACCACGAATGTGTGCGGAGAGGGAGTTGTTGCACGTATTAATCCGCTATTAGTAGTTGAAACACCTTCTGGGGGAGGAATTACGGATATCAAATAGTATGGGTGGCCAAATCTCAATATTATGCTATCACAAGCTACATGATATGTAGTTGGTGATCATAATAATCTAACCTTATGATCATAATAATGGTAATTATTATAATGCTGTCCTAAAAAAAACGTTGAAAATAAGCCTGTATCCTGCTGAAATGCGTATCTGTTTTTTGCTAGAATAGATACATTATCTTCAAGAAGATTAGGATCGGTGCAAAAATACTTTTTCGGAAGCTCGTTTATATCAATACAGTAAACGTTATTATCGAAATGCGCGTTATATCTAATACACTAACTAAGATATTGTTAAAGATCAAAGGGCAGCAAAATTTAAATTCACGTCGGGATAATGAAATGAAATTTTTTTTGAAAGTTGATTCGAGGTTGAGAATGAAAACTGAATAGATAAATCAATATTCTCACCGTCATTGTCAACATTCACATATTAAAATTAGAACAATATCCACGTTGTTCATTCCCGAATTTCTTTCCCACGTCCAAAATCTGTGGAAAACTACAACAGGCTTAAATTTTTTAAATGCCTTCGATAGCGAGAATCCACCGACCAATAACGCTAACGTGATCAATAACACTATTTCGATCCACATATTATGAAATTTCAAATGATTTTAGGATTGCTTTTTCGACTTTTTGTCATCATCCTCGTAAATTGGAAGTATTTCTGCAATGAGAAGTTTCATATGTTCGTCCCTATATTATTTTGATTTCCCAGCTCATATTGCAACAGGCTTCTTTGTCGCATATTTTTATGAATCAGGCGCATGCAAAGGGATCGTGTCGTAAGTGAAGGAAAGCAGAAAACATAAAGGTCTAATTATATAACCCCATAATCCTTCCTTTCTCCAAAAATGGTCGCCAGTGACGAAAGTTTCCTCTGTCACCGACACAGCCATTCCGGAGTGGGCGTGTTTCAAACCAGTCATTTGTTTTGTGGTCTTATTATCCCAGTCACTTCGAATTTACTTTATTTATGGGTTCCGGCCATTTAGAACGAGAAGGCAAAATGCACACCCGATAGAACTCGCTTAATATGGGCTGGCGGAATACTGTTGTCATAACAACATCGTAATGTCTTTAGGATCGGTATCCAATAAAACTAGAACAAGAGAACCGAATATAAAAGCGACTGCATTCTAAGTGACAAGTTGACTGATATCCTTGTGATAGCTCTGACGTTTCCTATAAGCGTAAAAGAGAAAGCTTCAAATTGAAAAATAATGGGGCAGCATGGCCCTAAGGTTCAATATTTCATATTACATCCAGTACGTTTAAAAGGTAAAATTTAATTATATAAAAGGGTGTTTATGCGGGATTATATAAATATGTGTTTAATATGAGAAATGACGCTATAAGTATTGAATTAAAAGCGGAAATGGATAGAAATGGAAGGTTCTAGAAGAGAGTTTAATACTAAAAGTTAAAAGTGAGTTGATCGTTGTAATTATCCTGATTAACTGCGGGAAATAACTGAACCGGCCGCGGTGGCGGCGAGGTTAGTATACTAGTGTTCCAACCTCTAGGTGTTACTATACAGTAACTGCTCGCGCATCTCCTATAAGTGTCCAATGAATGGATGTTTGTGAGGGTACCGGAAAATAAATAGATGAACATTATTCCTGTGCACGTAGAATTCGAACATTGGAGCAGAATGAATTTGGAATTGTGCTACGCCGAAGCTTTAGCTATTTTACATTCCTTATTTGTTTGGAGTGTTTCTACACAAAATGATTTTCTCATTTTCCACATCAGTTTATGATAGTCAAACTTTTCTTATTCACTACGCGGAATTTGAAATTTTATCTTAGTGGCCATAAGTGTATCGATTATAAAATGCGAGAATATCGGATAGGTTGTATGTCTCATCTTCCCTAATTCTTCTTATAGAGAGTTTGAGGAACAATGTCATCACTATGCCTGAATGTTGCCCATCCCTTCATTTGAACAGATTTTTATAAGGGTGTTTTAAGGCGGCGGAGTCATCAACTACTTATGAGTTACACAAGCAAGCATGAAAAAACTATCGTGTTTCTCTCACAATCTTTCGTGCTGGGGACATTCGAAAAACGTGATAATAAAAACTACGAATTCTAAGTCTAAAAAGTAAAACACGGTTTTGTCCATGTATTCATGTATTTCTGTACATAGAATATAAAAGTTCTATCGAGCATTCCAGCGCTTCATAATCCTTCTGAAACTAAGAATGACCTGAGTCCACTTTAGCTACTAAGTGTTTGTCGATTAATAAAACCATTACATCAGGTTCCCTGATCATCTACACCCGGAAAAACTTGATATTGTGGATGGAACTGACCTTTCAAAAATCGTGATAATTCTTCCACATCACCTGTAGAAGAACGACCAGTTCAGGATGATGTTACAGATTTGGATCGCGAGCGAAAAGAGATCGCTCCAAAGAAAAATGAAACGGGATGAAGAAGGAACGATGCTGACAGGAGGGAATGAGGCTAATTTTCGGCTCAGCCAACTCAGACGGAAGTGTGTCGTAACCGTACCAATAAAACAAGACTGCGGAACCTAATTGACCTGGAAGCAACTTAAACCAACGCGAAACAGATGTTCCCGGTGAAGAAATAAACAATCGTGCGCAAATGATGCGCCCTGATTGCCTTTACTGATCAATCAATAGAAGAGGAATCACCCGTCCGTTGATCACGAAGCGATATTACGAAGGAGGGACCCGTAACGAGATTGTGAACTCATTTCTTCCGATACTTCGAAAGGATTATAAAATCAATGAGAGAAGCAATTCTCTCGATAGAAGTCAAAATCATCTCGGTCTGCACATGAATCAGGTAAGGAACTTTGAAAACTTAAATGGAATGAAAACAAACTGAATTTTTCTCCAGGATTAATTATTGTTTCAAGACAAAGCTTCAAATGCCAAATATTACATCTATAATTGATAAAACCAAACATAGGAAGACAAAAAACTTCCAAACCTCTCAATAAAATTAATCAAATCTTTAATCGATGAGATAAAGAAATCTTAAAGAGATAAATTTCAACGGAAAATAAGATAACACAATATTACAAAATGTAAATAAGACAATTTAAACCATACCTTTAGCACGACATATTTCGAAATAAATTTCTATTGGATGAATGTTACGTATTTAACTTAATTCTATCGTGAAATGATGTATTTATTTTCCTATTTAATAATAAAAAGTCATGACAGCCCGGAAAATCAAAACACACGAAATAAATGATCATGAGTTCATTGTCATGACTGCTAAAATATTCATACACGAATGCAATCGTACTCATCTTAAGAAACTCCAATTTCCAAAGTGCACGAATCATTTACTCTCGTCACGTTTGTAATATAACTTCGCCCTGGAATCCCCTCAGATTCCCTGTTAATCGCAAGAACCCTCATTCGATGTGCCAAGAACAAGCCTTGGTCGGTGCTATCTGCTCACGAGATCGCTTCCTACCCCATGAAGCTTTTTCATATTTCCTGAATCTTCCGAGGCTACCTTTGGCCTCAAGTTTATCACTATCTGATTCCAGGACTGAAGAACATTTTGAACCCAACCTGGTTTTCCAAAGTAATTGGCTTCCTTTGGGTTCTTCCACTCTTCTATGTACGGCTGAAGAAACGTACGGGCCAATGTTTTATGACCGACCGAAGCATACTATCACTTCCACGATGTATGCATAACGTTTTACCTTTCTTAAATTTTTTTACTCAGGGCCTCCGGGTAGCTCGACTTCGGTGAAAGCGGTTCCGGGTTCGATTCCCGATGGGCGCTCACGTTCGAAATGACTAACTGGCGAAGCATTTTCAAAAGAATACAACTACCAACACTTTCTTACTCCTAAATAGAGTCAAAGTAAGAATCGATCAAGAACTTAACAATTTTATTTCCTCATTCAAATAAAGCTACTTTAGCAATGGTTGGCGAGGCTAAGGGTCTACGAGAACAAAAAAAATTCACCTTGGAATCGAAAAAAAATTAAAATAATCGAAAAATAAGAAAAGACAACTTTAATACCTTACATACCAGCGTAAGAGACGCGGCCAAGTTTTTGGAACTGTATTCTACAATTTCATAACAATAAATACTTTGAGAAATTTAAATCTTCATCTTCTTTAACCTAAACTTTTGGTGAACAAATGCGTCTCATACGCGGGTATATACGGTAACTGTTGAGAGAATTGTATAAAAAAAGTAATCGTACGGAACCTCAGGAAATGAAAATAATCTTTCAACGGACAGAAATGCATTACTTAACAATATGGTACATCAATACTGAATACGATCTCACAAGAAACCACGCTCTTAGATATGAACCACTGAATTCTTATTTAGAAGCGGAATTAATGAGGCAATCATTCACTTCGCCATGGGTCGGCTGACTCTGAATTACCCTGGACAAACTCATTATTATCAAGGGAAAACCGCTGATGGCTATAAATAATATCACCCATCACATACACCAAAAACCATCAAAGAAACAACACGAGTACAATGTACATTTCGATGTCGGGAACATCATCATCAACGGTACAAATGTGACTCACACATTTGACCAGTCACATTTGTACCGTTGATGATGATGTTCCCGACATCGAAATGTACATTGTACTCGTGTTGTTTCTTTGATGGTTTTTGGTGTATGTGATGGGTGATATTAAACTCATTATTGGTTCGAAGGGGCGATGCTTAAATTTTTCTCTTTATTTCTATGCTCATCTCATCTTAAAAATATGTTAAAGAAGCAGAATTTTAATGAAATGTCATATTTCTCACGATGAAAATCTTATCAAAAAAGAGCACTTTAACTTAAATTAAAGAAATAAAATATTTTCTCCAGCCAAAGCACGGAATTAATTATCAGTCATTGGCGATATGGTTCCCTTATCGCTCTACGGAACACATCCATCTTCCGTCATTGATCTTCATTAGACAAAACTAACTAAACAGCTCAAATTTTGTTAGATACTTTCAATATAAAGAGAAGATATCCAACGGTGTAAACGTCGTGACCAAGTTACATTTATTGCTCAATTCTGAACAGTGAGACCGGTGAGAAACAAAAGGGGCTTACAGCGGTCTTCCATACCTTTTAGGAGACGTAAAATAAATATACACAGAGACTGAGAGATTGGAAGTCAAAAGGGGAAGAGGAAGCGGCCCGAAAATGCATATAAAAAATTTAAATTGGGGATAATAAATCATATGATTAGAGCGGTATCTCCATATGCTTCCATCCAGCTTTAATTCGCAGTTCATTTCGAGTGAGTTTTAAGAGGAAGTATATTTTTAAACCATCATTTTAGCAGAATATTGAGAAAAATTCTTTCCTCGTGTTAGTTTTATGTACTAATTCCTTTTATTTTTTCGCGTCATTCTTTTGGAAGCCAACGAATTATCTACGGAGACCGATAAATCTCACGCTAAACTTATTGACTTGACCTCACAGGTAGTTAGGAGCAAATTGGCATCAGGAACAACTGGTAAACTGTTTGGCGTATTGAAATAATATAATCTCGATTTTATACAGCTACTGTGTCAGCAAAGAACGAATTACTTGCCTAAAATGCTCCTTTAAAGAAAAACCTGTTAGGAATCCAAGGACGAAATGTCTTCAAAACTGCACACATTCTTTATACTGTACATCAACATGTAAATAAGCACCTACGAGCACAGCTTTATACAACCGCAATTTTTCAGCAATTAAATATCAAGCAACAAAAACTTTCACAAGAGC
This sequence comes from Ladona fulva, assembly GCA_000376725.2. NCBI lineage: Eukaryota > Metazoa > Arthropoda > Insecta > Odonata > Libellulidae > Ladona > Ladona fulva. The sequence continues at coordinate 1,055,283 of KZ308159.1, forward strand.
GGCTTTATAACATCAAGGTCAATTTTCATTCATGTGGGGGACGCAGGTTGGTTTAAATTAATTCTCACTCTCGGAATATGAAATGCCCTACGGTGATAATTACACCTCGAATGGAAATCATGTGAACACACTGTGTTTAGGCACTCCCAAATAATCCTACGAAGTAGCAATGCCATTATTTTTCCTAGACAGCCTTCCGAAGTCAGATAGCCCACGAACGACTTACATAAAAGAACTCTCTCTTTCTCCATCTCGAGAGCAAAGCGGAAGCAAGGTCGATATTTCTCCTCTATCTTCTCTCCGTGGGAAGAAAGCCATCTCCCGACAGCCAAGGATGACCGTAGGCCTCACTTATGCTCCAAAATGAATTCCCCACGTTAGTAATTATGGTGAGATCTCGCGTGCGAAAGACGAGGCGGTCCAGGGAGATTTCGCAAACGGCCATAATCGAAAGGATGAGGGAAAGGTCCTTTGGGAAGCTGGGGAGAGGAATTTAGAATGGAGCCCTTTCGGGATCCAAACGAAACTCTTATCGCCGCAGGGCTACGAAGGAGGCGTAAGGTAGGAGTGGCAGACGAGGAAGAGGAGCATCTGAAAGGATCCGAAATACTTTTGGTTTTTGTAAGAAATGGCAGTTAGCCCATTTCGAAATTTCAGCGCGATGTGAAATCAAGCTAAGAAAATAACCAAATGAATAAACCATTGGTTGAGTTGAAATTATTAACACATTTACATTAATCTAAAACAAATAGGAAGAAAAGGATTAATTACGTAATTAAATATAAGTAAACCAATAACGTAATCGAAACATTTAGGAATATCCTACTTTTATCAAATTTAAATCAGACAAAAAGTTTAAGAAATGATTCTCAATGGATCATTTTCAATTTCATCGATCAGTGAGACCAATGTGTAAGGCTCCCGGATAACCAAGTGGTACGCCTTTGGTGAAAGCGGTTCCGGGTTCTGTTCCCAGTGGAAGCCCATAAGAGCAAAATGATCTTGGCTGTCGAAGCACTTTCAACAATACAACTACTACCAAAACGAGGAAGAAAATATGAGCATATTTTCCGGTGGAAAAAACTTCAAAAGTATAAGATATTCTGTCAAAATCGGAATGTTAATGAAATATTTACCGTTCAAATTTTTACACTTTACGTCATATTCGAACTTTTTACATTTAAGCACCCTGCGATATTTTTTTAAATTTTATAATATTCAAGTATTCCTATTTATTTATTTGTAAAACTATTCCCAAGGTAACAGTACCTGTGGATTTTAATTGGCTTTCGGCACAACTTGGTGGGGTGTCGTTGAAATTCGAGACTTTGTAGTTGTATAAATTATCTCTACAGATTATATACGAGCAATTTTTCAAATAAAAGTAATCGGAAAGACTTTACCGATTATTCATAAAAACGCCGATGCTAAATTTTTTTCCTAATCTTATTTGCATACGATTGCAATATCTTGGTCGATAAAATTTAATATCAAGGAGGGATGGAGACCCTCTTCATTAATAGCCATTCAGAAAAAAATCAGTCGCCACAAGTCGACCGTACTGACTCATAAGACGCTGTCTTCGGCAGAAAGGCGGAAAGGATCCAAAGGAAAAGCGAAAAAGCTTTGCGGGGCCATCATCCTCGAGAGCCCATCCCAGTTACTACCACTGTAGAAGGAGGAGAGAGACTTATAAGAAGGAGGGGTACAATCGGGGAACGAAGTGGGAGATCGGGGGTGGCGGCTTGTGAAGAAACCGGTTCCAGAATGGGATTAAAGAAGGGGGAGAAGATGTTCCAGGGGGAGAGGAGACATCGTCCGAGGTGGAGAAAGGCTGGGACGGATAATATAGTTTCTTGCTGGAAGGAGAGCGGAGATTAGTCGGAAATTAGATTATTAGATCCATGTTTTCCTCTACCTCTTCTTTATATAGAATCAATGAAAAGACCGACCTTGCTCTCCTCCCTTCCACTCCCTTGATATGCTAATTCGAAATTAGCTGTGGCGTACGTAGAGCGTTCATCTGGTCGTAGAGGAGATTTAAAAATAAACATCCAAACCCAAAAGCTGGAACGCCGAGAATGCAATTATTACAGCGTACATTCAAGGTAGCTACCGATCAGCAATCGCTTTCAACCTGACTCCCACGCCGTGCACGTGAGCAATAACCCAAAATGGCACACGTATACTACATTCGTTATAGCACAATTCTATTGAGTCACTTTAGATCCGCACAAACATACATTTTGGACAATTACAGAAGAATCGTTAATAGTTTAAACGGACGAATGCGCCCAACCATGCCCCCGAACCACGAAAAAGCATAAAAACCCGATAAGCCGGGGTTCGAGTAGTAGTAGTAGTTGTGTTAAAAGTGCTTCGACGGCTTAGGTCATTTCGCACGTGGGCCCCCACCGGGAAAAAACCCGGGACCGCTTTCATTGAATTAGAACGCGTTGCCCACTTGGCTGTCCGGGAGACCCCGGGGCACGAACTCGGGATGTTGGAAGGCTAACTGGTTAACCATTCCTCTACCAATCCACTTTAAATGTGAGAATAAGGAAAGAGAAGATTTAAATAAAAAAATGGTTACTTATGAAAATTTTACAGCGACCGGCTCGACGGACGAATTTTTCTAAGTAGTTTGCAACACGGCTTTACGATTTTTCCTTGCTCCATTCGGACCCCTAAGTATGGACTTAAGAATAAAGACCATTAAATAATATATATAAAAATATAAAGGAATAATAATATAAAGGAATAATAATAATATAAAAATACAAAGGAAAACTGGGTTTTGAGATACGTATGCACTTCAAACTGGAACAAATTAAATCGAGGTCCAACTGTAATGCTATCCTTGAAATTAATGTTTTACCATAAGAAATCTTAAGCACCGAGAGCGTATTTTTGTGACCGACTGCAACTTCGTGGCACATCGGTTGAGAAGTCGTGCTGTACAGGGCGCAGTGAAATTGTTTTAGGACGCGGATCGTTTCGTCGGAGAAAAAGTCAGGCGGTCTTTTAAAGAGCTGCGAAGGAATGCGTCTCATTATGCGTGCCCGAGGAAAAACATCCTCGGATTAAATTTCTCGTATTTCATCTCCTCTCAGTTTAACGCGATGCAAGAGCGCCAAAGAACGTGGACCCAAATCGCGTGGGCGAACGTCCTTTAGGACGCGATTGATGAAGGGTGGCCTTTTGTAACGGCTTCCCTCATTTTATTTGCGCTCGACGTCTTCGGTAACGAAAGGGAGATCCTCGATGCATCGCTTCTTCTCTAATAGATTTACCCCAGTATGTTTCAGTCCACGAATGCGACTCTTGTTTTCTTTCCTTTAAATACGTGGGAAGTATTTGCATATCTCGACACTTGAGTGTAAATCTTATACGGTATCTTTTTCAAAAAAAAAATGAGAGAGGCGAATTCTGGGACGAAACTTCTCTTCCTCCTCCTCAAAAGTGAAGGTAAATATCTCGACGATAACGACTGTTGTTGAGTATCCATTACAATGCGAAAATAAGTGAGATCAACAAAGATGCCTTTTATCTTTGCCTCTTCGCCTACGCCAGAATTTACTGATTGTGAGGAATCGTGGAAATACAGGATTCAAGTTTTCCTTATAGCGGATCAATAACATCGATTTTTCTGACTCTCGGCGGTTTTGATGAAAATACATATATATAAAGGCGTTTCCTTTGCATTTAAATCATAACCGGATGTTGTATTGAGGAAAAATCTTAAAGAACGAAAGTGGATCCTGCTCCAATTGATTTTGTCGGTCCCCTACTTGCTTAACTATCAAGATAAACACTCAAGCCGTCAAGGAATTTAGTTTAATAATGCACCGAGTTACAATGAGTATCGTAGAAAGACACCTTACTCTCCATATCCTATGGAATATGGTTATTTAACTACATCAGAAGAACGCGATCATTAGCAGGACAAATTGTGAGCAAGGGAAATTAAATATTCTGCAAATTCACATCCGGTATTCCATTCTTCAAAGACATTTACAGCTAATGCATTTATATGAGAAAGAACAGCGCGGTAGGATAAATAAGGAGGATTTATCATTCACTCCCGATGTCCTTTTCCGGAATACAGTGATTCAAGATAGTGGGATGATGAGGAGATATAATAGCCGAAGCGACGGTAAAAGTCCTGGGCACAATCTCATTAAATTGTTTTCATCTTACAATTAGTCCTACTCGGCATTCCCAAATGCGACATGAAAAATGAAATCTAACGCTTCACCTATTAGAAAACAAAAGGTTGTAAAATTCCACCTTCGAGGGATAGAAACAAGTGACGGAAAAGCAACTCGTCTCCGCGTTAATGTCTCCAGGCGCACCGCCGCTCTCTTTGCATTTCATGAGATTTAGAGGGGAACTAATTCCGCGCACGTTGCACATGTGCGACAGGTGAAGACAAGGGAATGAAAAAGAGATACAAGAATCATTTCTTATACGCCGAAGGAGATGGGCACTCAGCGAGATAGAATGAGAAATAATTCAGGGGAGGAATAGTTCGTGGCGTCAACAGTTTTTCTTCCGTCCCGAAGATCACATTGAAGGCCGTGGCTCGACGCGTTCCCTCAAATCCCATTAAAACCCAAGGAAAGAACTAAGCGAATCGTTAATAGTTAAGTGATACACTGGAACCATTTCGTCCCTTTCTGCTCTCGATCCTTCAAAGACTTCAGTCCCACTTGATGAGGCATTTCAGGTTGAAAAAGAAGCCACTTGCGATCGGAAATGGATTTCTTCGAAACGAGTCCAAGATGTATGAAGTGGGAAGGTCGTTATGGCATCCAGAGAAATGAATGGCGGAAAACATTTCCTACGCCGTCATGCTTCACCTTGCCAGACATGTGCCAAAGCGCTTCTCGGAACAAATGCCCGACTCCTTTTGCATCCCTTCCATAATGCAACTGCAACCCTGCCAGACTTCAAAGAATACATCTGCATTTTTAGCCCCGATTATTTTTACGGTATGGACCCTCGAAGAGTATTTCTCAATGCCTTCATTCAGTTTGCTCATGTCTCATCGCGGAACCTAAAAGGGTTAATTCCGTATTGGGACGAACGAAGAATGGAAGCGGTATATTATTACCGCGGCTATGATGAAAAAAGGCGGCCAAAGATTGCTGCCTTATGAAACATCAGGTGTTTTGAGAGGGAGGATTGATTATCACCTTCTGCTTCCACATATTGGTAACCTTGGAAATAGGGAGGGATATAGAGTTGCGTAGGTAGCTATGGGAGAGTTTTCCGCTATTTCTTATGGGGGCTTGTTCATGCTCATTCTGACAGACTCAATGATGTTCAATACGTCTCAATGATTTTCCGCTCGATTTCTCATTCGAAAGAATAGTAATTGCTTCCGATGATTAGAAGCCGATGGAATCCGCGATGAAAATGGTAACTGCGAGTACCAAACGATAAAGAGGTAATCGTACAACAAATTTTTCCCTCTAATTTTCAGCGGTAGACACGAAATCGCCTTTAGTAGTTATATAATCTTTGCAAAAAGTATATCTTGACTTGAGGAGTGAGATTTCTTAGGAGGAATGATTTTCCGAAAGAGCGGTGCGTCATTTTATCTCATAAAAGGTTTCCCAGGAATGGGATGGTCGAGGCTACGATTGCTTCACCGACGTTCCAAACATGTAAATTGAACATTTCTTTCCCTTGTACGCGAGAAAGCTGTTTCCGAATGTATCTTGATCGATAGGAAGAGAAAGGAGGAAATTCAAATGCGAAGGGGGCTGGTAATTTTCGAGGAAAATGTTGCACGGTATCCTGTCGGGATGAAAAATCGCGATTTGAATTTCATTCTTCCGAAAGCTTGTTTTTTTTCGAGAAAGCGTATTTAAAATAGAAATTTCCATTTTCCTTTAGGGCAACTGGAAGTATTTCTTTCTCGATGTTATCACGTTCGTACCCTTTAGGTAAGCTAATGTAATAACTGCTAACAAACTACCCTTTCCCCAATATGAAAGTTATAAAATAATAATTCCTGTTTCCTGTTAGAGTAATTTTGAAATCATGTAAGAGGACAAATTTATCTTTAAAATGCCCAGGATTGTGCACCAATTCATTGTAAATGGTACTGATCAAATTTCACTTCATGTTTTTACATAAGAATCATCTAAAAGAATAGATTATTACTGCGCCAACTATTTTGAGAGTAAGATATATACATAGGCGCAAATAATGCTTCTCGTGGTGAGTCGGAAAGTTTTGAGAGCATTCAATGTTAGAAACCCAACGAAAAGAATCTTTTCAACCAATTCGTTTATGCTCATTCGACCACATTGCATGCAGCTATGTATAATTAATCAAGGGGGAACCCGCTGCCGCGATTCTTCAAAGGGCACCCTTATTATTCATCTTCATCTCTTGATAAATTGCCCTCCATCACTCGCGATGCCTTTCATATAAAAACCAGACATTAATACCTCGCGGGAACTCTCAGGTTGCGTCTTCATAAGGACACGAAAAAGTCGAGGGAAGGTAACACGAAAGGATCAATGTTTTAAAAGGGCGTACGATCAGCAACATTTAATTTATGCCTCCCGAAAGGGAGGGATCAGAAGGGAGAACCAGTATCAATAGGGGTCCATTCTCCGTTGTTTTTCTTTTTGAGAGAACGTGGGACGACGGAGGGGTCAGTATAAGAGCGCAGGGGACGACTAGGTGGGGCTAAAGGCGGATTTGGAAAGAGAAAGACAGGCGATATATCGCTCTTGTGTTTTGGTCGATTGCAAGAATGGGAGAAGTTGGAAAGACAGGAGCCATGGAACTAACGCCCTTTGGAAGTCCTTGAAGAAGCAGCAAGCCAGGAGGAAGAGGAGTCAACTCTTACGTGGACGAAGCAGCGGGATAAAAAAACTGTTTTCGTATTTTCTCTTTTTTCCACCTCCCTTTTCTCTCACGGCTACTCAATTTGCCTCTGAAAATAGACTACGCTCAGAAAACCTGTGCTTCATCGCACAAAAAAACCTTCCTTTGTCTTGTCTCTTGGGTCCGAAAGACTCGCCGCCACTTTGAGTTCTTTCAACTCGTTTTTTTCCTCCCTTTCTTCGAAAGTCAGCCTTTGTTGAATTACTCCCCTCATGCTCCCTTCTTAAAAATCTCTGCCGATCTTATTCCTTCATAGCTTATCCGCTACGGGGCGTTGATTCTTTATGTCAGTTATTCAAGCGAAATGACAGCCTGTCAGACCATTCTCGTCCACTTGTGAGAGGTATTAAGAGGGACGAAAAACTTTGAGAGAATAGAGAAACATGTCAAGCGATTAATTGGTCTAGAGAATGAGGGAATAATATTTGATTTTATCTAGGATGTTTTCATCTCCTTGTTGACCTTGGGTTCGTAGAACGCTTTCTAAGCGACCGGGTCAATACTCCGACGAATATATTTAAGGGGAAACAAAGACTATTCATCACCGATGACATTGTCTTTAAGGTCTAAAATCCGCATTTTACTCATTTCCATATTTGCCCTTCATGGAAGACTTTAAAAGCAACCACTGAACTACCATGCCGCGTCAGTGGTTAGTTCAGTGGTTAGAATACCTGCCCGGAAAGTCGGAGACTTGGGTTCGAGTACCAGTAATATCGCTACTTTTCTCACTTGCTATTCCTTTGGGATCAGCCGAAGGACTTTATCCTGCAAAGTATTCAAACCTTGCCTTAATCATTACAATGGATATGAGAATATCAATCTTATATAACAGTAAGTCAGTAAGAAAAAAGCAAAACATATGGCTGCCTAAATCAATAACGAGTAATATTTTATGCTATATTTTTCCGTCATCTTCAGCTTTTAAAAGAAACAGAAACCAATAGAAGAAAGGGGGTGGCAATTACTTCATATAAGTGTTAAATTGTTGTTTTGCGCAAACTACACTATAATGGCTGATTAAAACAAATTCGCCAATCTAACTCTAAATGCTGCAGACGTGTTTGGACAGATGGCTGCTAATTCAGCAAAACAGATTCTACGGTAAGAAACCTTTGCGAGTTTCACAGCAAAAAACACATTTTGCCAGATTCTACATAGCTCAGGTCCAAAAATTAAGAAATTAGAAGTCCCATTTTCCTGCACGGATCCTATTTCAGAATGCAGAGTTTCCTGCTAAGCTCCAGAAGCCGTCATCCACAGCAAATTGCACGCCTTTCGCGTTTATTTAATTGGAATGGCCATTCTCATGCGCCTAATTAGACTGCCTAACGGAAATGCATGTCATTTTCTGTTTATATCCGAAGGAAGCACACAAAGCCGCCAGAAGGTGATGCTTTTTTAAATGTTTGAAGACAATTTTAAAAAGAATAAAGAAACAATTAGGTAGCTTTTAACCGTACAAAGGATTCTAAATAAGCTTATTCTTAATAATAAGTATTGATGGACAAAAGATTTTCAAGCTGAAGAAAGAGAAATGAAGATTGAGCAGTTTGAGTAGAAATTTCAAACAGAAAACAAGGGGCTTGAAATTGGATACTAAAGTTTTCACTTGTTATAAATAATTATTCATCTGACGAAATTATTCTTACGCATCGCTGAGAAACTTAAGAAAACATTAATGCAATTTACGTAAAAAATATTCGTTATCTGATTGTGGCGTGAAATGCCCGTTTTTATCGGATAGGGAGATCTCTCGGCGGGGATAAATGGTGCATTCAGTAAGATACTGTAAATTTTGGTATGAAACGCTTGATATTAAATTGGTCGCAAATACTTAAAAATGGAGAAACAGTTAAAATCACAGATAAATATTTCTGGAAAATTTGTTACTTTTCTCGAAGAAGGAAAAAAGTCTACATCTTACCTGATTTTCCAAACTACCACAACTCCAATGCTAACTATAGCATCTTTCACAGCAAAACTTAATTCTAAAGGTCTTATATTCGTAACATTTGAAATGAATTGGAGGAAATATTTCCAGTTTATAATTTAACTCTAGCTTCAATCTACAGAGTTGATTTTAATACACAAAGTGGGAATTCAACATTTGTCATTAAGTGGAATAAAAAGCTTTTAACAAAATTATTCGTAATTCGTGATTGCAATGAAAAATTTCGCGAAATTACAATGGATATTAGGAAATGAGTGTCATAAAAAGTCAGTAAAAATAGAGCAAAATATTTAATTCTTCCTTAATCATCAATAAATAAAATTTTACGTCATATACTTCTCACGAAGATATTTTCCGTCATTTACTGATCTACTGTAAGGTGACCATTACAACCTTCAGGGAGACTTTCTCTCCATTTCCTCATCTATAATCAATGATGTGAATCATGCGTTTTTCATCGCTTGCTTAGTTCAATATAGTAATTGAAACATTTTCGAGATATATTGAATATTACTTCTCATGAAAACCGAAGGGATATTATTTTTTCAGACTCCGTTAATTTAGTTGAACGTTCACAAGATATAAATCATTATGAATTCTCGGTCCAGAATTTCTGCCACTATGAGAAATTCATCAGTCTTTTTACAAAGAAATCCGCCAAATATGTCAAAATTGCTATCTCAATTATCGTGATAGTAACCATAGGACTGATTAACTTTAAACCACGTACTGACCAGTTTCGTTAAGCACTTATTTACCTTCGTTTGCAGCAACTTCCCGGAACCACCACTTAGCAAAAATACTCCTTGCGGAAGCGCACGAGTCTGAATCATGCTCAGCTTTCCTCTAATGAGAGAAATAATGGCCATGCTTCGAAAGATGGGCAACGCGGACACGTAATCATTCACTCGTTGCATCTTATTGGGAGATCGGGGTAACAACGAAGTGAGGTCCCGGTGCATTCCGCGATTGGTGAACTTCCTTGCTCTTTCAAGTGCGCAGGCGTGCAAGGGGAGGGACCTTAGGCGATGACCATCGGCCTCGTTAACCGTGGCCAAGAACCGCGAACGAGCACCGCCCCCGTTCCTTCCTGCTGAAAAAGAGGCGGAGGAAGGCTCCTGCCCCCGGACACCTTCCTGCTGCCCCTCGCCGACGTTACTCACGGTGCTTTACTTCTGGTTGGGCGTTAAATGTCAGCCGGGCGACCATAATGATTAAATACATTAAGTCTGCCGAACGCGAAAAGCGAGAGCTGGCAGAGCGTGGGAGTCGCGTGGGTGTCCAAAGGTTGGGAGCCACGGGACGAGTTGAGACGCTATTGTCTCGCTCGGAGAGGACAAATGAATGTCTGATTTAAATTTCCGATGCTGACTATAAAAGAGCATGCGAGTCAATTTTTAAATGAACACGTTATAGAATCTGGCCTCGACGATAAATCTCGGCTGATAATGGGGCAGGTATGATTTTTTAAACGCTCAATCCGATATCTATATGTTATGATATTTATAACTGATAACCCTGACATTTTACGATACCAAAGGCAGTAGTTTACGATTCAGCTTCACTGGGATAAGGGCTGGAAGAAAAGAGTTTCTTCGATATTTTGAATTACTAGATCCCCTTCTCATTGAGTGATGTAGGATTGGATTCTTAATTTGATTCATAAAACTTAAGGTTTCTGATGTTTAATTTCTTAGAACAGATTCTAGTATGGAATAGATTTATACTTTAAATGTGATAATAGAAATACATACCTTCAAAATTTTTTGAATCCTCTTAAGGCTTGGATGTAAGGAGAGACTGTGTAGTCTCAAGCTCTCCTTAATAAAGTCGTTGAAATAATTTCTGAGGGAGTTTAATGATACATTGGAATGATTTAGATCAAAATAACCAAATTATAACCGTAATACTTAGATTAATACCCTTGTATCTAAACTTTCAATCAAAGTTTTTCCGTTATAATGGAGTTATGCATTCTCTCGGACTCTAAGATAAAACTTAATACGTCTAAATATTTCCTCTAATTAGAAACAGAATTAAGAAGCTCTTCCGCCTAACTTACTCCATACAACTGTATGCTGCGGGTTGAGTAAAATGAACAAGTTTAGAATTATGGAATAAAGATTGCATAAGTTATCTACAGTAGAGATAAAAGGATGGAGACGAATATCATGCGATCAGAGAAAATTGGAAAATATCTTCTTAAAACAGAAAACAATGAAAAGAATGTAAGAATGTACTGAAATGATCATCACGATGTTGGAAAAGGAACCAACATTGATATCCATCAATAATCTGTCAAACCTTTAAGAAGCTTTTATGCAAGATCCGAATGAAGCCCTGTATATATGTCACCTCACAAAGAGAATATTTAAATATACAGAATAATTTTATATGGTGTCGAATCTTACACTTGTATTTGTAAACAGAAATATGTAATAAAACATGTGTTACAGAGATACAGGCGTGCCAATATAAGATCTCAAAACAAACTCAATTCCCCTTTGATTTTACTAATTTACCGCATGAAACGAACAGGCGAAGCGTTTTATAGATAAACGGCGACCCTGAGAACTCAAAATCCTCTTAGACGACAGTATATTTCAAAGACGAGCATACATGCGTTACGCTGATAGCTGTATTAAATCATTGCTTTTTGCCCCTTCGCCGCAAGTGGCTGGCGCAAGTTTCTCTAAAATAATTAAGAATAAACATTCAAACAGTCGGGGATGTTTTTTCTGCCGCGACGAAATGAGCCATTTTAATTTTCCACCCAGACGTCGAGAAAAATCAAACATCAAGAGGTGCCATTAGAGGCGAGGTTAATTCCCATTAAATGTAGCCTCCGCCACGAAAAGGGCGCTATTTTATTTTAACCGACCGAGTGAATCACGTACAAGGGGCCATGAATCAAAGGGCAAAAGGAGCAAATGAAGGAACGGTAGAGGTACGGCCTACCGCTGTGGGCGAACTGGTCGAGAGAAAAGTCGCTCCCTGTGCAGACGGATCGGGTTCAATTCCCGTTTGGGCGCTTGCTTACCTTTCTCCACCGTATATCATCGTTCGTATCTCATTATATTCGGTGCGGCGTCATGTTTACACTGCGGTTGTTATGGAGGAAGCGTTAAGACGGGAGAAGAGTGGAAAAGATATGGAGAAAACTACGGGATGATAATGAATGTGAACGGATGACGGATGGAATATAGAGAAGAGATTCGGAAAGGGGAAAGCGAATTTTATGCAGTTAAGTGCACCAGGTCCACGAATAAGGCACTTCATTATAACATGTAGTAATTTATATTCGTTAAATCGCTCTATAAATCACACAGAGGTAAAAGATCAATTGCAATATCTTATGAAAGGAAGCATAATAATCTGGCTAAAGAAAAGAAGCATAATCAAAAGTGATTTCAACGTATACAATTGCAATATAAAATTACATTTATGTATTCTTTGCGAAGCGAAGAAGGGAATGCAGAAGCGGCAAGTCCACTTCGTATATTATTATTGACTAACAAGTTTAAAAGGATATTTAATGTTTCCCCTTCTTTATGACCTCGACTACTCTGCAAATAAACCCCATTATATAACCCTGCCAATAATACATCTTTCTACCATATTCACGATGTCGTTTTCCCTATGCTAACGAAACGATCGATTAAAAATGAATAACAATAAACCTGCAACGGCGCATTCATGCCTAATTCTTGAACGAATGATAAATTATAGTTACTTGAAAATAGTCTGACTTCACTTTAATTCAAAGCCAAATCTTCCTTTTTCCGAGTAAAAAATGAATATTCATCAAAAAATACAGAATTAAAGTATTCTAGCGGAAGTTCCTTGGAAACATAAATAGTTAGCCATGATGATAACATCAATCTTCAAGATGAGATAATCTTCACAGTATTAACATAAATAAAACGTCGTCGTCTTCGTGAGGGGGATCGAGATCGTTGAGTCTCGTCTACTATCTAGCACCAACCTTACGGTAAAAGGGTAAACCGTCTTTTAATTACACTAATCACTTCAGAGGACTGAATATTGTATTGCTATTCTTCTTTCACGATTTCTTACGTAAAGAGGAAATCATCTGTCGTAACGCCTTATACTATACTTCCTTCCCGTTACCGCAACCACAAAATGCTGTTTCACTTTAACATAAAACTTTCTAGGAACCCAGCGTAAGACTTGCGGGAACGACTTGGACATGGCCATGAAATCCTTCAACATTACGCCAATCATTAATAAAAGTGCTAATCTACTCTCTCCAGTATCGTCCTTGTCCATACACTTCCCACTCTGCATGCCAACAAACAACTTTTGATATCCGAGATGGCAGGATATCATTAATTCGCAGCCGAGCATCACTCTACACTTCTGCCGCAAGTACCGAAGCCATGCATCAAAGAACAACCCCATCAAGATATTACCCAGAGTTCATTGCTACAGAATCTTTTCACGATCTATTACAATTTGATTAGATCCTTCTATCACCATTTAGATCACAGCTCAATTCTATCATTTGGTATTCCGATGATACTCATCGAATGCATTTAATTCAATGAAAAGGAGATTTTCAGTCCTCCCGCCGGGAAGATAGATCTGATCTTCCGCCTACACGGTTTACAAGGAGAAAAAAGGCCATCCCACTTCCTCCATTTTATTCAGGAGCTGACCGCCTCCAGGTGTATTAAGTCGGAACACCATCTCGTGGCGCGTTTAATTTGCATTACAAGCCATTCGCTCCGAGGAGGCTCCTTATCGCGATACGAATGCAGTTATTATGAATATCGAGAGGAGTGAAACAAGGGGAGGATCTCCGAAAGCGAATCGCTAAAGCCGAAACTAAATCGGAAATTAGCATATAAATCGTCGAGGAAATGGATGCAAGTAGCCTCTTCCAAATCGGGAAGCTTTGAGGCTCGAGCAGAGATATCAGTGCTTCTGATTTCCGCTTGTGTCAGAATGAAGAATGTGAGAATGTATTCAATATTCTGAACGCCCACGTAGTGGAAGCGATTCTTCCATGTGTGGCAAAGAGGGCACCATTTGAATTACTAGCCTGATCATATTCACGCCTGGCCGATGATGAACATTGACGTAGAGGATTGCTTACCGTGGATACAACCTCGGTTTTTTAGCTCTTTGTCTTAGCAGCCAAAACAGTCGTCGCTTCTCCGTTTTCTGCGAGAGGCAGTGGCTATTTGGCTGTCCGTCCACGGTTTATCTGTCATAATAAAGAAATAGTGCGTAGGCCTAAGCGTCGTAGCGGCTGTGCTTCCAGCCTCGCAGACGGCTGGGGTTCAATCCGACCGACGTGTTTCGGACATTTGAGGCTATTCGTCAACTCCGCATATAAAAATGGTTACCGGAGGTAAAACGCTGGGTATAACAGGAGGTTTCATACAATTAGTCTCAATTATTTGCAGCCTCGTCCTGATGACTCGCAAGCGGTTAACGCGCTATAAAAGGCAGCACGCTCTCGAAAGATAATTAAGATGATGTTCGTCCACCTTTGTTTTATAGGACGATAAAGTACAAGAAAAATTATGGCAATTGTTAAAATTTCTCTTATAAACGGGATCCCTGTCATAATCCACATTTATAAACAAAATAAACCTTAATTATCGCAAAGAAATTTCCAAAATTATACTGAAAACCCACTAAACAAATAAGCGTCACGCAATTTCAATGAATACAATGACAGGTTGTAAAAGAACAGAAACCGACGAAAATATCTCAGCACACCAACACGCAAGGTAATAAGTTACGTAACGTACTTAAGCACAGTAGTAGAGAGACTGCGAAGGAAATAAACATCGATCTCTAAGGAAAGTAAGAGTATGTACTTGTCTATTGGTTGATGGAGATTAACCTTTGCATTTGTACTTGTACTTAACCTAAGCATATACATACTTTTCATATACATGCCTTTCTACTTCTAATCGGCTCCACTCATTTCAACTTTAGACACCTTTGATATAACAGATGAGGATTCCGTTCAATAGGATGATACCGTACAAAATAGCGAGCTGACACGCGAGATTCCAAATCGCAAGATTAATCCATCTCTGGATTTCGATAGCAGCTCCTCTTAGCGCCCCCTACGAACACCCCGTCCTTCGCCGCAAACACAACATGGAAGATCTCCCTCAGGTGCGCTCAGACACGCTCCCCCTAATTTTCAGCCCCATCCTGCATATTCATGCTCAATTACCAAGTCCGCGAGAGACACAAGAAGGCGGAGGAGCCATCGGGGAGGAAAATGGGGGGATTAGACCGACCCAATACAAACAAAGGAATGGGCGGTTCTTTTGTAACCAGGCGAATTTTTTTTGTGTGCGGACGCGAAAGGACCAGATACTCGAGATGGTTAAGGCGGCGGATTGTTGCGATGTACTTGGAGTAAGAGAGAGGGAGCAGAACGGCGGCGCTTGAGATCTCGCCGTTGAAGCCATAAAGGGAGGCGCGTGACGAGCAGCCGTCGCACTCATATAAGGCGACCAGGAGTGGCGAGGGTGAGTGCGAAGAGAGGTGGCGAACAAGGGGTTGGAGAAAGATGATGGGGAAAGCTCACACAGGTGATTCAACCTTGTAATTATTATTGGCTGTGTACGTACGCCCTCCGATGGTTTAGCCAAACAGTCGCGATCCCCCTCGACAAACTTCACTCGAATCCTCATTATCACTGGAAAGGAGACCACTTTGGCCCACAGTTACCATAGGATCAATGGTAGAAGCCGTCACTATGTGGAATTCCATCAGGTAGGAATAAAAAAAACACCGAAAAATTCCACAATGTATTTCCTCAATACGACCGAATTCAACTAATACATAGATACCTGATGATGACTATGTATTAGTTGAAACCGGTCTATTGAGGATATATATTGTGGAATTTTTAGTGTTTTTTTATTCCTACCACAGTTACCAACTACGCAGGGTGTTAAAATATTTGCTACGTTCCTGATACCATGTACATACATTTCAACTCCTCATGGATTAACTTTCAAATTGGAAGTTTCGTAAGAGTAAGAACAACGATAGGAAGAGGGAGAAAAGAAAAATGAATCGTGCAGACTTCGTTCCGCTCGGTGACAAACTTTAGAGGATCTCCTCATAGGGAAATAGAATAAATAAGAATATTAAGGTAGCAATTCAAGATTTTGTGATCTTCCTTTGCTAATTAAAAATCTTTTTTTACCTAGATTTGAAAATGATCTACATCAAAAATTTTATACGTGACTTTCGATCAGTCAAGGATTGTGGTGCTCCTAAGAACGGAGGCTTCGCTTTCTAAATGCGCATAGGGATTTTTCCAGAAATCGGTAATCTGGAGCATACTGTTTGTCTCCAAACGAAAGTTCCGCATGCCAACATACGGCTTCCGGACTGTTTTTAAACCTCTAGTGAAAATTCAACTATGGAAAAAAGATTACGAGTATCTGCTTTCCGAGAGAACTGCAGACTCTTCAGACCCTAACACTGCAACTAACAAAACGTCCGTTGAAAATGCAAATCTTTCACTTCCCGATATTTTCCGGGAATAATAAAATACAATTTACTATCTATATATAACTTTACTATAGATTCGATGGTTTCGGCCTTAACTTGGTGGTATTTCATTATCAAAGAAAACAAACAAGTCTCTTGTGGTAAAGTATAAATTAAAGTGTGTAGTTTCTTCATTTATAACTTCACTATTTATTTCATTGGTCTTGCTATCATATCCTGACTTATGAACTTCTTATTCTCTTATTCTCTTATTTAATGAAATATTTTCCTTATTTGTCTTTNATTAAAGTGTGTAGTTTCTTCATTTATAACTTCACTATTTATTTCATTGGTCTTGCTATCATATCCTGACTTATGAACTTCTTATTCTCTTATTCTCTTATTTAATGAAATATTTTCCTTATTTGTCTTTTGGTACATGATAGAGGAAAATCTACCTTTCATATACTACTGTCTCAGTCTTGCACATGGCTGTGATGATATGAAAGCAATAGAGGTATGAAAGATGCCGAATGATGGTATCAATAAATGTTTCTCCTTATGCAATGCTACGGAAAGTGTTACCCGTAGAGTCATTGTGCTTCACTTACGTGGACTTGTTCAGCTTGTAGCATATTTCCTCAGTGAGGTAAGCATGGGCAAACTAACTAACTCCACATTTTGTGATTCATCTCTGTCTGCTAGCTCTTCTTAGCTAATGGCGGAGGGGATGAGGTCCCAACCGGCCTTCGAGCTGAATACTTTGCAGACATTTATTTCATGCAATAACCATTAGGTCAAATATTCAAATACGACGTTCATGAGTGGCAATATATTCCAAGAAAAGTACATACCTTGTACCCAATATATGCAAAAAAAAATTCTTAATGTGATTGATTTTGTACAGAGCTTTAATATTTTTAGGATGTATTGCAAGTTTTGAGAGAAAAACAAAGAGGAAGGGAAAAATGCAGCATTAGTTTTGAATATCAATTTTTATAAGTCAAACCACTATCTATTGATGGAGGAGTAGCTGATAAGCGCCATTAAAAATAATAAACAGGGTATGGTGGTGTCTTCCACGTTTAAATAAGAAACCATTTTACATTCGTGACTATATGAGAAAATTACTTACCTACTTCACGACAATCAAACATAAATTGTTATCTACAAGTATGTTAATGAATTTCTATGATCCGCATCAAATCGTAATAATATTTCCTAAAATCTCTAAATTTAGCCCAAAACAATGGAAATACGACATTCTTAAAGACCGCNCATATACTACTGTCTCAGTCTTGCACATGGCTGTGATGATATAAAAGCAATAGAGGTATGAAAGATGCCGAATGATGGTATCAATAAATGTTTCTCCTTATGCAATGATACGGAAAGTGTTACCCGTAGAGTCATTGTGCTTCACTTACGTGGACTTGTAGCATATTTCTTCATTGAGGTAAGCATGGGCAAACTCACTCACTCCACATTTTGTGAAGTAAGCTTCATCTCCGTCTGCTAGCTCTTCTTAGCTAATGGCGGAGGGGATGAGGTCCCAACCGGCCTTCGAGCTGAATACTTTACAGACATTTATTTCATGCAATAACCATTAGATCAACTATTCTAATACGACGTTCATGAGTGGCAATATATTCCAAGAGAAGTACCTTGTACTCAATATATGCAAAACATTTTTTTTTTAATGTGGTTGATTTTGTACAGAAATTTAAGATTTTTAGGATCTATTGCAAGTTCTGAGAGAAAAACGAAGAGGAAGGGAAAAATGCAGCATTAGTTTTGAATATCAATTTTTATAAGTCAAACCACTATCTATTGATGGAGGAGTAGCTGATAAGCGCCATTAAAAATAATAAACAGGGTATGGTGGTGTCTTCCACGTTTAAATAAGAAACCATTTTACATTCGTGACTATATGAGAAAATTACTTACCTACTTCACGACAATCAAACATAAATTGTTATCTACAAGTATGTTAATGAATTTCTATGATCCGCATCAAATCGTAATAATATTTCCTAAAATCTCTAAATTTAGCCCAAAACAATGGAAATACGACATTCTTAAAGACCGCCAAGTTCTTATTAAATGATCAAACAGAAAATCTTCGATTCCAATGAAAATTGAAGAGGTAAAGGTGAATAGTGTGAAGCCTTCCTTTTGTTAGGATTGAAGTTTGCCTCGAATTTTCACCTTGCGTTTAACAATCGCTAATGCAGGAGGAAAAATATTCGCTCCCTTAGAAGGTTGTGGAAAATTGTGAGCTGAGCAAAGAAGAGTGAACAAGCTGGGTTTCCCACAATAGATTGTAAGCCGATGTGCAAATAAGTGAAGAATGGAGGCACACGAGATTATTCCAGCCGGAGCAGATTACTTATTCAATCAACGCCTCCGACACAAACGCATTTTCCTCTCTTCTAACTGTTCCAACGAGACTTAGATCATCGGCATACGTGGGAGCCGTAAGTGACATACACAACTGACAGACACACTACTATTTCCAATGATTTTTTCCTGCATTTAACCTTATCATATTAATGGTCCACCCGTCAACTAACACCAACAAAATTGCCCTCAGCCGATCTCTCATCAGCGACGACTAAAGAGAAGCGATGAGTTTCTCCATCTGACATTTTCCGGACGGATTAATTTGTATCTCCAATAATTTAATTAACATTTCATGTCCGAGAAAAACCTGCTCCAAAGCGCACTCAGATGGATAGATAACGTTTATTTGCATTGGCAAACAGTTATATCTTTCCCATCCGCCTCCGCGGCACATCGGCAGCACTGGAGGAAATTACCGAACGAGAGATTCTTTTTTTCCGTACCCTTTTCCTGGAAATGTTAACTGCGCACCCATGTCGTAAAAAGGCTGTTTCAGCACATTCCAGCCGTGTTTCTGGCGTAAAACGCAAGCAGAGTGAACATCGCTCGTGTAATTCCGAGGAAACTGCCACCTATTTAGCATCCATCGTTCCCATCCCCTTTAAAAATCGTGTAAACTCCTTGAATGTTCTTCTGCCAATCTCAAAACAAGCTATGGAAGAATCGTTCGATTTATGCAGATTCCCACTCTATTTTCCGTGCATGTTCCCCGATATATCCCACTCTCTCTAACGTCCTTCGCTGGCCTGCAATTCCCTTTCTTTTAGCCTTTGGTGGGACTCCCACACCGGTGTATTGCGACCTTCGCCCATTGGAGCATACGGCCTTATAAGGAATACCGTGAGCTGGCGATAATGACAGCTCGCTTGAGAAAAAACAAGGGGTCCGAAAAAGGGGCGAGGACCAAATGGGATCGAGAGTAATTTGGATGCAAGCGAACGACCTCTCCCATCCGATGGCGAGTCCTTTAACTCTCCTGCGGCGAGGGAACTTTCTCCCTCCCATCCCACATCCTCCTCCCTTGCAATTCACCCTCCATTACCTGTCTCTTTTGCATGTGCTATTTTGAGAATGCGAGATTGTTTTGTTCGTTCGCCGTGTTTGTCCGCACTCTTAAGCATCTATCTTGATTCGAGAAACTTCTTCGCGAGGCACGCCTGAGAATAATCCCCTTCGTAGCTACTTTTTCCTGGTCACATATATCAGAAGTACCAGAATTTACCTTACATGTACGAGAAGTACCAGAGGAACCAGAGCCGGAGAGCACATTACCCTCGCGCATGGGGATCGCAGTCATTACTATATTTCAAGAATTTTATATATATTTGAAAAACCATTGCGATACCTACAACTTGAAACAAACGATAGCTAGCTACGTGAATCTAGTAATTGAATAGTTAGAGTACTCGTAATAAATCAATGATCTTTCAAGATTTCTGCTGGATATAGGATAGCACAACATTTCACTGAACTCGACTAAAAGTAAATTGGCGTCCAGATACGACCCGCAGACTGCTTGGGCACCTTTTATATAGATTTCTAACCATGGTCACACATGTCTAAGGATATAACGCAAAAGATAAGAAAATTTCTTGTTTAGTCTTCTCCTCAGATATTACTGGTCTAGCAAAATTTTAATTCAACAAATTTTCTGAAAATACCCTTAGGCTATTCATGGATTCCATTATTATCACCAATATCTGATCCCACAAATATATATATAAGAAATAAAAACGATCTACTAAAATATCTATTATATTCATAGAGATTAATAGCATACTCTCGATGTTTGATAAACTTCAGTCAATGACAAAATGTAAAACCGAAGGGGAACTTCAAAATTATCAGTAACCTAATGTTGTATCGATAAAGTAGATTTTTTACGTTAAATCCAAGGTTTCGGCTATTTCGCTATCAAAAAGTAAGAGGAACTTGGTTCGCTGCAAATCAGATCTGCTGATTTTGGGAAAAATTAATTAATTCCTAGAAAGTCTTAAAAAGGCATTGCGCTACCATTGACGAAGATTCTGAAGGAACTGACATACATTAGAAAGTCGCGCTAGTTCAGAAAGAGTCACGCGTATATCTTTACAGAAAAACAGGTAAAACATAAAAAATCTTATAAAATATGGTAATTACACAAACAATTGGCTCAAATCAATCTGAGTCATGGTAGAAAATCTGAAATTGAAAAAGTTACCGATTGATTTCAATATATTCCAAAAGGATTAACATGATTAATGGATTAACATGATTAAAGGATTGCCATGATGACAAGATGCTGTTGAATGTCACATTAAAAACTTCGCTAAGCAATGTAACAAATACTGCATCTAAATGTGATTATCCTTTTTAATAGTTCAAAATTAAATATTTAAAATTTCATCCGCTCGAAATTCTTCACTAAATTTTAAAAATTAAAAGTTGCGATTAAAATACTCGTGAAACAGATCTACTGAGTAGCTTGTTTTCCACATCAGCATAGTACTTTCAATTCCATTCGTCTCACGTCACCTTTCCATTTTCCTTGCAATTTCTCCGCTATCCCTTTGTTTTATTCTTCACAGGATTTTCTCTGTTACAGTCCAGCACTATTTCCGAATGCTAGTCCTACACTGCGTTTAATTATTCCTGTTACCCTCCGCTTTCTCTACACCCTATTGGCTCTTCGCACACTACCTATCTACACACTAATCTCCATTTCAATGCTCCGCATCCGTCTAAGATTGACTCAATCCTTTTTTCGTAATTCTCCGCAGAATCTTTATCGAGTTGAGAGAGCGTTGACTGGAACTTCGCTTTGCATCAGAAGCCAATGTGCTCGAACCAGCGAAGGAAAACGGGCCTTCGGGAAAATCTTTTTTGAAACAATACGGGGGTTACGTATGAAAAGGTTTGTCCAAAAAAATTGCAAAATAAAGTCCAACTGAATTGGTATTGAAAATATTTTGGGAATTTCAGTTTCAGAATCAGTGCCACTATGGCTTAACGGAACAGTAATGCCTTCTAAATATAATTTCTGTAAAAGAAAGGCTTGTCATACCGATAGATATAAGCTTTTCTAGTAGTAATTCTTTTGTTAATCCAGCTATAAAGAAAATTCTGGTAAAAAGAAAATTCTATATATTTCTGCATTAAAAGAAATTTAGAGCTTCCGAATAGCCAGTTGCCAACAGCGTGATCGCATTTGGTGAAAGCGGTTAGGGGTTGATTTCATTGGGGCCAAAATGACCTTAAAGTGCACATGAAACAAACATATTAAATAAATTCGGTGATTCCCAATCAAAACCTTCCCGCTCCACTAAATCTTTCCATAATGTAAGAATGTTCCAGAATGTCTAAGAAAAAATTATTTTTTTGATAAAAAAATTAAAATTTTCCCTACTTGGCATTATTCCTATGTTACTTACATACATTCTTGAGCACTCCTACTATGGAACTAACCCTCCTACTATATGGAACAAATTCAATTAATGTTATTCCTAGTTTACTCTATTAAAAAATAATATTATAACTTAAATATATTTGTTACGTTTAAACATTTTAGTTATGTAAAGTCATGCCGTGTAAGTTATGTACAGAAACCATTCGTGATGAAATATATCAACATCAATTTATCATTTATTCACTTTTCCCTTTCCATATACTGTGAGCTGCTTTACAATTTATGTGAGAATATAAAATGAAGTAGGCGAACAATAATGCAGATGTTTACAAAATTGGATCAGTGAAGAAATTCTGATATCACAAGTTGCAATCATAACTCGTGCTTCCTCACCTTTTACATTTTGAATCCACTATCGAGGATAGAATAAACGTAAATTTCAACCGGGAGATATTTCCTCCCCTTCAGTTGGCCTTCTACTTGTCAATATGAAATTTATTTCGACCAAATCGTGGGTAGGCTGCGAAAATTATTGGACCCACCGCGATTTTCCAACGGGCTGCCGTTCTAGGAGTAGTGTTGAAAGAGAGAAAGGCAGGGTGAAAAAGAGAAGAGCAAGAGGAGGATCAGAAAAAGGAGGGGTTATAGGGAATCCGGTACCAGAGTCTGCCTACTCTTGCTAAATATTCGAAGCGGTCAGACGACTTATAAAACGTCCTTTTGGGAGGGAGTAAAGGGCTAACCAAATGCACCACTTCCTTGCCGTTTCACAAATATTCGTTCGGACACTCTGCAGAGATATATTATGTACTGGAAAACGCGTAATATAAGGACATGAAAGAGTTTCATATTCGAGTACATTTACAACACGCAATCGAGGAAATAGAATGGGTAATCAAATCCAGAAAAGGATTAGACGTCCACAAAACTATGCATCGTACTTTTATCACATAAAAATTAATTCCTCCGATCCAACATTGCTGATAGTTTAGCACCGTTGAATATTAACTATTGTAAATGCGTCAAGATTTTTCTTCATAATCTAAGGCATTCATTAGCGAGTTTCCCTCCGGTTTTATTGTCCACCTTTTCTCTCCTTGCAGGCCAAACAACACCCATATAACTATATTTAGACTCAATTGTGAAATCATCCAATACTTAGGTAATCCCCCCTGCCACACGACGAAAGGCGGCTTGCAGGGTATTTATGTAAATGTATTCATTAAATAGGAAAACTTTGCACTCGAATCATCTCTAACACTGTAAAACAGGCATTAAGCTACTAAGAAAACTCCCACACATTTAGATTTTATTCGGAGGTTAATAATTAGAAACCAACGCATCGATAAGATCTTTAGGAAGGAGGGAGATACCGTTTTAACCCCTAAATTGAATTGATATCGAGACAGAACAACTTAGTAATTTTCTTCTACCGTAAGAGTAAAAGGATATCACATATTTATCAAGCCATTGGAGCTTAGGGGTATAATTAGGGATGAATAGACTGGTAAGATTTCCGTTTATCTATGTAGACCGCGGAGGAATCGATGGAAAGCGCGATGTATTATTTTCACGGATGAATAGTTGCGACCTCCCAAGCAGATTTATTGAGATGGGCGGCGAGGGAGCGGGGCGAGCTTTGCATTCCATTGCGACCGATAGCGGACCTGCGATGGGAAGGGTCGCCCCGCTTCTTATGTCTCTGCTCTTTGGCTCATAAAAACCCACTCTCCGTGATTGATGAGGCTGCGGAGACGTGCTTCGGCTGCATATGCGCCCGCATGATTTATAGGAGCCAATGCGTGAAATGGTGCGTAAGAACGGTGTCCTTTTGGAGGAGATATATGTCTAGGGCGAGTGATAGATTAAGGTGCTCACGAAACAGGTGTTAAACTTTTTCTCTGCTCGCGGTTGATTGTAGAGATCGATATTTCTCGGGCGAATGCCAGCGCAACTGCCTTTCACGAGGGTGCTGTTTTCGAACAATTGGAATAATGGCTTACATTAATAGCTTTCTTAGGTTTCTCTATGAACGTTAAGTTTTCAACTTGAAAAATGAAACAGAATGGAAGTCGGTCTTTGGACGTTTATTAATGTAACGTAGTATACGTCATTGGAATCAGGTGGCATATAACTTTCAAGAGGTGCAATGGAATCACAGGAAAACATATTTAACGTTTTATGTATTGGGCAGAGAATTAGAATTATGGTTGAAATGTATGTAATTGAAAACGTTTTTACTGTGCCCTCTAGAGCTCCTAATAGAGCTCATTTGACGTTACTAAACAAAAACGGAATAATGGACGATAATCACCATGGATTCGATCATGATTAGAATTGAATCGATTCCTGCAGTAACAGTTTTGGAATTGAGAAATGGATTCCTAACGTCCATCTGAAATTTATTTATAAATTAGTTCAATTACAGACAGAGGGTGCTTAGCGTCAGGGCAGGGTGCAAGTAGCACCTATATTCTATACTATTCTACTACATCTTCTAACTTGAAGATAAGGTACCATAGCTCTTTGTAAGTGCTTTAGCACCTGCTATTCAAGTTAGCATTCGGTTGAGATGATTACTTTGGGGAAAAGTGACCCACTCTATTCGGCAGCCCGATGAGATGCAGTCTTTACTCTTTATGCCGCAACTCTTATCATAAATATAACTGCTTCATCTAACAGGCTGTTTACGTTGAATTTCGTTAAAATTGCAATATACGATAATCAAACATTAAGTTATTTACTAAAAGAGAAAATAAACAATTGTACCCGGTGAAACTTCCTTCACGTTTGAACCCAACACTCAACTTACAGCAATTGGTATCGATTAATTCCTCGATTGCAATTCCTGAAGTCTCCTAACACAGAACTTCCCAAGTATAAGGGGAAGGTTTAATTGGAAAATTAGCTCCAGCGAGACGGGGATGGCCGGACTAGCGAACAGTGGTTTGGGAGGAGAGAACGACCCTGACGCATGGATAATCTACCGTGTAAATCCGCTCGCTGTTCGAGACAAAAGAACGTAATGCTCAGTAATGGAGCATCGTGCGTGAGAGAACGAGCGAGTGCGGAGGCGCCCGAGCGTCTCGGATTCACAAGGATGATCCCGAGACCATCGCCACTTCCCCTCCCACACCACCACCACTCATGACATCACTCCGCTCCAGATATACTCACCATCCCATTGAACGTCCGAAGATCAAGTTCCGAAAGAGCTAAGAACATGAAAAATGACGATGCAAGAGCAAGTAGTTGTGTGTGAAACTCTCCAACGGATATCGCGAAAGATATTTAATCTCGGAAAACTTATAAACTTTAGATTTTCTTAATTATCATTCTGAAAGTATATAAAATATAATAGATTGCTTGGTCTTGCTCAAAGATTACGATTTATGAACGAACTCCGCTAGCGACCAAATAACGTGGGCGAGGAAAGAGCAGTAACACAAACAGTTGAGACTATCTTATAAGCCCTCCAGCAGGTAAGTTCCCAATGATTCGTATGTAAAATGTTAGTCGGCTAAAACAAATGTAAGCATTTCCCAGTCATTGGAGTCACAGTTGGAAGAGGCGTTTGAAACTTAACAAAAGATTCAATAAGAAATTTAAAAAGGCATAGTTTTAACAGATAAATATCGTGATTGATGCGATATAATTGTAACATATATACAAGCTAGTACCGAAAATCAATACAAGAAGTAAACTGTTAAAGAATGATAACAACAGTTGATGCACAAGAAAAATCTATGGAATGTAACGAAATGTGGCAAAAAGCGATCTTATATTGTAATTTTTTAAGAACCCATAGTTTACATTTTTTTATCATGGCCGTATGAACCAGGGAAATTTTGTTTTCGTCCGCACCTTTGCATGGCGAGTAATCCACCAAATTATGCATTCAACGAAATATTTCATTCCTTATATTCGCCACATTATAAACACCTCCTAATGGAAATTGATGATATTTTTCTGTATAGATTAGATTTTCATTTTAGATTATTAGACAGATTTTATGTGAAATTGTGCTAATCGTAAAAGGTCTCTATCTGTACCATAATAGAGTATTGTATCTTTGAGATCTCAATTTTATGAGTGTGTTGTCTAAGGATAGCTTGAATATATGAATAGTGTGTTGTTGTAGGTAGAAGATGTCTTTTAATAATCAATAACGTTATAGGTCTAATTAGCATTCTAACTAGAGTTGTACATAGTATTGTAATCAATAACGATGTCACCGGACTACTGCTACAATTGTAATTAATTAATGTGGTGCAAATGACCTTGGCGGTCGATGCACCATTAAAATAATTTTACTATGATTATTAAGAACAATAATAGGCTGCTTAAACGAAGATGAAGACACTCGGATATTGGGCAGTTCTGTGTTTTCCTTATTTTAAACTAGAATGTTTTTCACACATTCATTGAAAATAACAGTTTACGTATACCCATTTGACTTGCCAAACTCAGTTGTGCCTTTATGTCCCCTTAATGACTTCCTTTCCGTGAAAGAAACCAGTTAAAAAATTTATCCCAAGTCAGACTTCGGTCTCTAATCTATTGGTACAATACCACGCTAACACTTTTGTCCCCTTCCCATTCTCCCTGCCAGCACTTTTACACAGCAGTATCTCAACCAGTGTGCAAATGTTCAATAGTCCTTCACGTTTGAAATATATCATCGTTTATGCGCTTAAATGTGAAGGAATTTCAAGCTATTTACCATAAAATGAATCAACGACAAAAGCCTTCACTAATGCATTTCCTTCCTCAGAAATCCGGAATCGAACCTAAGAAATAGGAGGCATAGTGTGCCGCGAAGTTTTGACTGATGAATGTCCGCTGAAGGAGTTTGAGAAGCTCACAATTTCACACATTGCTTTAAATTGGCCCATGCATATAACGTTGCCCTTTTCTTTCCAGTGCCATTCGAAACCTAGTTAAAGATGCACGCACTACTCACCTTTTGAAACTTAGATCCCAGTGTAACACTTGACAGCGGGAGACCACGCGCAAACTCCGTCTCGGAGGAAATTTCGCACTGACCCGAGCGGAGGCTTCGAGCCGTCAAAAAGTTCACCGGAGACGCCTGCCTTC
Organism: Ladona fulva; assembly: GCA_000376725.2. Classification (NCBI taxonomy): domain Eukaryota; kingdom Metazoa; phylum Arthropoda; class Insecta; order Odonata; family Libellulidae; genus Ladona; species Ladona fulva. The sequence goes on from KZ308159.1 coordinate 1,082,528, forward strand.
TGCACTTGACTAAGTCGGATGGGGTCTACACGGATGAACCATATCGATGGGTGCGTATCAATCACAAAGAACTCGGTTTACCCAACGGCACGCACCGGCCCGAGCAGGTGCTTCTCCCGCGCGTTGAAGTCTCCGGGCTAGCGCTCAGCCGCCCTCACCTGCCTCGCGCTCCTCCTGCACTTGCCTTCACCACCGACCGCACGGCCGACCAACTCACACAGACTGCGGCGAGACGAGGTTGCCAGCAGACCTGTATCGAGAGAGGAGGGAAGAGTTGGCGGGGAGTGGCTGGTGAGGAATCGGTGGGGGCAGTAGAGAGGCGGAGAGCCGGGGGAGGATGAGGAGGCAGGATCCCGAAGAGGAGGATGTCAAGAGTTTTTCGAGGCCACGATCTTCGCGCTTTCGTCCAGAGGGGAGAGATGGTGGAAGACTGCGCGACATCCGATACCTCAATCATAAAATCGTGGTGAGCGTATTACCCGAAGGTGTTTTTTCCAGAACGAGATCGCCAATGAAGGCGAGAAGAGAGGGAGGAAAAAAATTGCCTGCGTGCGTCCGATATGCGCCGAGCAGGTTTCCCCCGATCCTCAAGCAGTTGTGCTTTCCAAATAGGGTTTCCGCTGGAATATGGATATAGGCGATTGATTTTCCTGAAATGCGCGATTATGCAATCCCTCTCGATGGAGAACAACGGAATAGCTTGTATGAATTGGCATTACGATAAATTGTGTGCAAATTCACGAGTTAACGGGAAAGATGGTTTTCTTTCAACAGTGATGAGGGGAAAGGCCAATCTAGACGCGATACTACTTAAATGTCACATTTTAGAATTTATAGAGACATAAAGTAATAAGTCAATTCTTTCTTTGAAAGAAAACAGCAAAGACCTCAGATTCGTAGTGAATTTTTAAGAGATTAAATAGCTCGAATAGACATTCGCAGCACAAAACAGACTATTCCATATAAGAATATTTTATATGCATCCATAGTTTGGTTAAAAATTATAAAAATGTGTCCAAATTCCTCGTTATTTTTTTGTAAGAAAAAAATTAACATTTTTCATAACCAAGAATCACACTCAGCATTCGGTTCTACTGTCAAAGTATTTCGCTCCAACGAAGGATACAAGAGATTAAAAATATGCATTCCATGAGTCGTTAAGCACCTAATAAACCTTCAAGTACCTCATTTTCTTCAGTTACGTTGTATTTTCCACTTACTAGCTAAGTTGAAGGTACAAAATGATACATGGTACCGCTAATTCAATTATCAACGCTAAATCTACAACATTAATTCCATTACCTTTCAACACCTACGAGATATGGAATTGATAGATTTCGATAAATTAATCAGAGGATTGAACCACTTCAATTGTTGAACGAATCAAACATTCTTGTTGAATTTCTTCAAGATTCTAACACCTTCCCATCGACTCAACATTCCATAACTAATCCCCAGAGCAGACAAACCTTATCCAACCCTTAGACCGCTGTATACATCACAGTGGTGAAACATTAGAGAAGGGTATGCCGTAAATTAAGGTTAATAACAATTATGTAATGATTACTAACAGCATTACGATAATATAATCTAAAATGCACTTTAAAACCGTTTTTAAATAAATTAATATAAGAAACGGTGAATCTGCGGCAAAATTTTCCATTTCATAGTCGGTATTTCAAGAAAATATATCAATACTTCAAAAAAAAACCGAATTTGTTCCAGTAAATTTAAAATCAACTCTCTGGTTCAATTGACATGACACTTGATAGTTTTGCAAATGGAATGAGTATAGTTGGAATTAGACATGCGAATTAAAAACTACTGCATTCAACTGACTTTATTCGGCCTTCAAACGTAGTGGCTACAGCGGTTCTGCAACATACGAGTAAGCTGTAATATCCTGAAAAATATCGGGAACTTGAAAATGTGCCATTTTTATTATGTCTTTTACGAGGAGGGTGGATAAATACGAGCAGCTATTCTTCTGTGCATAGAATACTGAAAGTAATATTTCACGCGAAAATGTTAATGATACTCTTCGCATCTTCACTACCTCCTAAAAGAACAGAATTATTTGTGCTACTATTGATTAAACATACAGTATTCAGATTTAAAATTTATGCTCATCTTTTATTACATAAAAAATAATTTATATTCATAATTCATCGTACTCCGAAGCAAATAGATTATCGTTCAAACATATCGAATTTAATAAAAATATAATTTTTCAGTAAAGGTCATTTCAAATACTTGTTAAATTCTTTATTCTCCCAAAATTCCAATGAAGAACAGCTTCGATTGTTTAGGAATATCCCAGAGAAAAGGGACTATGTAGTCCTCTCGAGGGAAAAAAGCTGTAACGTGGACCTCCGCCAGAAAAAGATGGTCATACCTTCTCTAAAAATATTTCTGCATATCAACTGCGCCGAAACATGAAGGCTTTCGCTAAAAATGCACCAACGTTGGACGCAACAATCTTTCCCTTACACAAATTCTATTCTGAGCTTTGGTAAATAAAATTCTCGTCTTGATCCTATTTGAGGAGATTAAGCTTCCCAATGGCACGATCCAGGCCCTTTCATTCTCTAAGAGAGTTCTTCGGCCACCTGCCGGATTCACCTGGTTCGGACCACTCTAAACAACTCTTAGCTCTTAGGGGATTGAATCACATAGTTAATTACCAGAGCTCATCCCTTATCTTCCGATGAGCTCAAATGAAGCATATGCACCATGTGTCCTTGACTTCCACTTCCTTTTCTTCCCTTATTCCACCCCTGTTGCTTCCCTGCTGCGTATTGGACGTTTTGGGGTTTCTTCGAGTATTAGGTGTGCGGGAAGTAGGAAAGGAAACTTAACTAGACAAACGACGCATGAAGAGGAAGAGGGTTACGTGATATTTTGTCGTCCAACTCAACAGTATCCGCGACGCATGACATAGTCAAACATTAGTAAGCGATCAATTTTCAAGGAATACTGGTAATTTCTTCGTGGCCCCATAAAGTGAATTCTCCTTAATATCTTCAACTCATAAACAGACATAAGAATTAGATAAGTGAATTTACCTTCTTTACCATATGATCACATGTCTTGTTGAGGACGGATTTCAAATCTCACGATATAATGAAATCGAATGAGCGCCATATTTGTTATGAAATTCTTCGAATTAATTAATTAACTATAGTTACGAACCAATACGTACTCCCAAAAAACAAGAAGATTTTGTCTTCAATTCCTCAGCATAAAAAAATAGAAAGAAAAGATCGAATTACCATCCCCTTCTACTAATATTACAACCACAGCAAAACGAATGATAAGCAATTACGTTACGAACTGTTACCCAATGTGACTTGCTTAGTAGCGCACGCTTGTTCTTTGCTCGAGTTAGTTTCTCAATTCTCAATCCAAGCGAAAATAAACCATCGCAAAGGTCAATGCAGACAAAGGGAAATTATTGAGTTGGTTATAATCGTGAAATTGATCGTTATTCCAAGTCCTTCGATGTGAAATTTCAGATATATAAATAAGTTAGAAGAAATTAAATTTTAGATGCTGAGAACAGTTATAATATCGATTCCTACTCCTTCCATATTTCTCAGTAAAGGCGACTGTTAAACTTGAATAAAACTGCAATTAAAGATAAGGTATCTGAGAAAAATAAAATAATATTAAAACTGAAAATGTGAAATGACTTAAACATTACTCGAGCTGATAATCGTGTAACGGGCAAGTGTTTATTTTTTTATAACTTTCTACTAACAATTTATTGGTGTGAATACAGAATCGAATGAAAATTGGAAGATTAAAAAATTTTTCCCTTAGAAAAAACAAATTATTGGGTTTAATTCAACTGTCAGTAATACAAGAAGGAAATGTCATATTAAATTCCCTGTAACTCATTTACTACTACATTTTCATGCCTAAAACGAGAAAACTGAAAATAAATACGTACGGGTACGGATACGTATACGGATTTAAACGTTCACGCACATATATTTCTAATCATTTGGTAATTTTCTTAATAATTGCTTGTATTTCAAGAAGAAAGTAGACGCTCAGAGTTCTTTGTTTCAATAATTTTCGTGGGAATGAAACGCCATTAGAAAACGAAAGGGGGAACAATCTTCACGCTCTAATACCTTCTCAATCAATCTAAAACCGACGAGATACTCATTCCCAACGCAGGTGCATTTCATGAGTCGTTAAGCACCTAATAAACCTTCAAGTACCTCATTTTCTTCAGTTACGTTGTATTTTCCACTTACTAGCTGAGTTGAACCAAATAACGTGGGCGAGGAAAGAGCAGTAACACAAACAGTTGAGACTATCTTATAAGCCCTCCAGCAGGTAAGTTCCCAATGATTCGTATGTAAAATGTTAGTCGGCTAAAACAAATGTAAGCATTTCCCAGTCATTGGAGTCACAGTTGGAAGAGGCGTTTGAAACTTAACAAAAGATTCAATAAGAAATTTAAAAAGGCATAGTTTTAACAGATAAATATCGTGATTGATGCGATATAATTGTAACATATATACAAGCTAGTACCGAAAATCAATACAAGAAGTAAACTGTTAAAGAATAATAACAACAGTTGATGCACAAGAAAAATCTATGGAATGTAACGAAATGTGGCAAAAAGCGATCTTATATTGTAATTTTTTAAGAACCCATAGTTTACATTTTTTATCATGGCCGTATGAACCAGGGAAATTTTGTTTTCGTCCGCACCTTTGCATGGCGAGTAATCCACCAAATTATGCATTCAACGAAATATTTCATTCTTTATATTCGCCACATTATAAACACCTCCTAATGGAAATTGATGATATTTTTCTGTATAGATTAGATTTTCATTTTAGATTATTAGACAGATTTTATGTGAAATTGTGCTAATCGTAAAAGGTCTCTATCTGTACCATAATAGAGTATTGTATCTTTGAGATCTCAATTTTATGAGTGTGTTGTCTAAGGATAGCTTGAATATATGAATAGTGTGTTGTTGTAGGTAGAAGATGTCTTTTAATAATCNCAGATTATAATGTGAAATCTTATGCGGAAGTGATCTTAAATTCGGGAAGTACATTGTACATTGGTGATGCATAATCTTCGAAATTTCTCAAGGGGAAGCTATTTTATTTACTTTAAAAGGCTTTTCCTTTCAGAATCAAAAGAACTCGGATTTGATTCTGTGATCGTTAATAATCTAAGCAAAGGCGCAACCCGAAATCACAACAGCATTGGATGAAAAAATTTTGGTACAAAACTTTACATTTACCGAAAAAACGCAACGGCAACCGTGGTACCGTGTAGTACATGTACCGTGGTTGTACACGTACTACATCTTCTGGAAGTCGAGAAATCCTAGCATTAAATGCACACATAAAATATCACAAAAATCATGATTGTCATCAGCAAATTTATAATTAAAGTAATGCACACAAAAGCCAAACTCATAAGCATCACTTTATGTTGATTCCAGGCTATCATCTTTTAGTTACTTCAATAATATGCATCTAATATAATCCTTTGAAAACATGCATCGATAATATTTGTATCGGATACTTTCTAGATTATTATATAGGTTATTTCCAGTATTATCCACCTTTCTCTCTCTCCAAAATTTCTCCGCTCTTATAATTATTAACTCTTTAATATAACGCTTACATTTCGAGAGGAACTCTACGGTGAGACGCTATAACGTCCGGTAAAGTTTACCTTCCGTCCGACCGTCCAATGAAGTCGTAATAAATTCTACACGATTATGAAACCCCGCAATACGGAAATACTCCTACGATAGAAAAAGCAGCGGTAGTCACAAACTGTTACTGATAAAACAAAAGAGCGGAGTGAAAGTTTCGAATGATAAAAATCAAAACTTTTCTTTTAAGATCACGAAACGATATTGAAATACATGCAAATGCTTCCATCAAACAAAAGCTGAGAAGCATCAATGACTTCTGTTACTGTTTAACACAAAGGACGCCATTGAATTTTATTATAACTTTTCGAAGCTGTATGGAACTCATTAGACATTCGGATCTGAAAGTTTTCGTGCCCCAAACCTTTCCTCTACTGGTACGCACTCGATCGAAATAAAGGTTCGTATTTTGGCTATGGACCCGCACATAATAACACATTCCGAACTTTCCCCGAGAAAAAAACGTTTAAAGATATTTATAACGGAAATTTCAGAGAAATTTAATGCGTGAGGTATACACCGTTCCCAAAGTTCTTTGAGCCGATACCGACAAGTCACCATGAGAGAAAAGTGTTCCCTCTTCTACATCTCTCAGTCATGAATTGGGGTCGGTGTGTATTTACATTTTCGTTGCAGAAGAAAAGAGACAAACGGGACGCAGACATCCGACAGAGGAACGCAAACGAAAGATGAATTCTTGCAAAAGAAAGTTCGTGAAAGAAGGTGCGATTAGCCATGAATACAATGATTCTGAATATGCTCTCCGGAAGTCTATCTCTTCGTAATGGACGGTTCGATTCAATATTCTCGTAAACTACTTATATTCCATGAATGCTAGTACTTTGAGTCTAATGTATTCAGCCTGATGGCCAGTCCGGAATACAACCCATCCGCCATTAGTTATCAAAATCCAGGATAAGGAATGAGGCGTACTAGGTATGACGATACTTTTTTCTCTCTTAGCCGAGATGCTTCATGGAGTAAGTCCATGTAAGTGCAACACGATGATAATAGAATACAAAATTAATTAATAATGTTGCTTTTATCGCATATAAAAGGATTAAATTAATGGAAAACAAAATCATAAATTAATAAAAATAACATATTTCATTACATCAACAAGTAATCAAAATGAATGCAACTGATCAGTATCACTCATACATCAGTAGCTTTCTTATAATCAGTGATATTAAAAATAATGAGGCAAAAGTAAGCGGAACTCTCATTTTTATCTTTACGTACCAAAAGATTAAAAAACCTGTTCCATTCATAAAGGTATGGTAGCAGGAGCTAACCGACCGGAATGCGATACTTCCAATATTTAATTCATCCAAATTACAAGAAAATGGGTAAGATGACTTGGCACGATAAGTAGTGCACCTAGGAAAATTCCCAAGGAGAAACGGACATGAAAAAAGTCTGACGGAACCGGGACTCGAACCCGGGTCTCCCAATTGCCGGTCGGTTGCTCTATCCATTGAGCTATTCCTATCTATATAGAGCTATCTATTGAGCTATTAAGGGGGGGTTCTCCTTACACCACTTTGTATGGTCGGTGCCTCTGAGAGGCCATGGCTGTGAACGATGCCGCTGAGTCGGACGAACTCACGCGCCCAATACCTACAAAGTCTCCCAAACGGCATGAAGAAATGTTCTGGTGGAATAGCTGGATGGATAGAGCAACCGACCGGCAATTGGGAGACCCGGGTTCGAGTCCCGTCAGACTTTTTTCATGTCCGTTTCTCCTTGGGAATCATCCAAATTATTTCAAAGACAAATAGAATCTACGTTTAAGTCTTTTTCTTCTAAAAGGTGAGATTTCAATGTTGAATTCGAGAGAAGCTAGAAAATTCCTGTTTCAATCTCTGGTTGAAATACCTAAAAGACGTATAAGTGCATTATAGTTACCAATACAGCGACTTTGTCGCCACATATAGCGACCTTTTCCAGTTTTAGCGAGGACTCTTACTCTATGGAACATTTTCTTTAGGTCGACGATCACCTATCTACACTTTTAACTTATTTTTAATTTAAGTATCATTAATATCAGTTGATAAAAGATATAGCATTCATACTATAAATATAGTTTATGCAATTTCTGAACTGATACTTCATTTGCAGAAGCGAATTTAAGGTATTCTTTTAATGCTGTCAGCGATATTTTTCAGAGTTTAGCGACTTTTTTAGCTATTTTTCACAGTGCATCTAATTACATTTTGCAGCTACGAAGTGCATATGTATCACAGTTGCGAAGCTTTTCAGCTCATGTTTAAAGAACTAATTTTCTCTGTCAGAGAATGGATGCTGTCATTAACGGTATAGAGGAAAATAATTCATCAATAATATTTAATGTTCAATGTTGATCGAAGCGTACTACACACTAACAAGATGAACTTAAAGATATTATTTTTATACATGAGTGAAAGGAAAGAGTACTAAACCATATAATCGATAAATTTCGGTAATGAATAATAAAGCAAACGCAATGAATCACAGGAATATTCCAGAAAATATTAATTTATTTTTAAAACGAGCAAAATTTTTCCATTCTCAAAAATGGTATTCACAGAGCGAGCAACGATTACAGTTGAATCATTACAGGAAGATCAGATTTTCGCGCATGAATATTTTGTTAATTTTATTTACATGCTTTACCTATTTTAAGTTTATTATTATATCCTAAATCTTAAATTAAAATTTATAATCATAAGTATTTATGGCAAATTATGATTTGAAAAATAAATGATTAATCAGAAAAAAGGGAATAATAACGTTGAGAGCAAAGATAAAGGATTCCTATAATTCCTTCCTATAAACGAAAAGTATTTTGACTCCCCTCTGAGGCCCATGTGGGTGAAATTATATCAGCTGTCGAAGTACTTTTAACAATACCGCATCTACTACTACGAAAAGTAGTTTTGGAATGACGAAAAACGATTTTATCGAAACTTTTTGAAAACATTTCATAGAATAGCATCTATTTACCCACCGTTAATAACTTTTATACGAAAATATAACTGTATAAATGAATTTAGAATTAAAAACAACTACCACGTTCCAACCTTTCACCAACTTTTCAGCACCAAAACGAGGGAAATAATTCGTAACAATTGAAAATACATGATTCGATTGTTTTATCGTTAAAGTACGAAAAATAAAATTATAGATGAAATGAAACCAAAGGTTAATTTTTATTAATAATTCAGAAGAAAAATTCGAAACTGGAGTACTTGAAAATGGTTTCAACACTTGAAATAATTAGGTGATACGTCACTGTTAAAATTATGAGGCAAAAACAGGGAAAAGATTTATTGTTGTCGACAGGTATGAAAACTAATTGATTCGTTGGCATATTTCAACAGTCGATTTGCAGCTTAATGAACTTTAACGGAAGTTAAATACGTTTTAGTAAACCGATGACCGATTCTACTGAAAATTACAAAAAATATCATAAAAAACTTTTCATTGAGCTCACTGGGATTGGCAGTCACAAATTATCGCTTGCTCTGTAAGGAATATATTTATTGCAACCGTTGATCAAATGTTTGACAGGTTCCAATACTTGACCTTGCGAGACCCCCGCGAATAAACATAAAGTATACACAATTTCGTAGGTATATTTCCGTTTCATCAAGGCCATCGAGTCGCCCTTAAGAATTGACATTTTTATTTTATGACTCAACTTCTAAAGCAAGCCTTCAAACGCTTTAAAGATTTCAGAGAGCTGCTGCTCTGATTTAAACACTGGAAGCTAAAGCGGAAGGTTGTAATAAGTTTCAATAAATACTTTCAGTGACGGTGAGCATGTTTTGAGGCTCAGAAAGCTGATTCAATAATCTCGAGGTCTATATATTCCGAAAGGTAATTTTGATGTCAAAATGAAATGGACTCGACTTAAAGGACTCTGAGAATACTTTAGAATAATATAATCATCGCCGCAGTTCTTTACTAGCATAAGAGACGAATGGTTAGATAAACCGACAGCGTCAGCTATTTTGAACACATTTTCAAGATTACACTAACTGAAACTATATTTCCCTCAACCGCAACTGCTTATAAATTATTCTAAATACTTTTACAACTTCGTTGCTATTCGTACCAATATTTCATCACCATGAATTTTATTATGAAGAAGAATCCCTTTATGGGGAGAAAGGAAGGCTACTTGAGGAACCAGGCCATTAACCAAAATAAAACTATAAATAAGCAAATCAAGTTTTAAAGATATCCACGGCGACTATTTGTTTTCATCGAAATAATTAAATGTACTATAAGAAAAAACCTTCCTTGGTTTCCTTAAATTATAAATCACATTTCATTCTTACGATCTTCAGAAACATTATGTTACTGCTGACTCGTTGCTATGAGAGGGCATTTATTTCGTTTTACATAAATTCTTGTTTTTTTCCTTCTTCATTCAAAGAAAAATAGCGTTAAAAAGTTAATTTTATCCAAATTGTGGTCAACCAAAGTGTCTACTGTATAGTGTGGATAGTGTAAACTGAAAAAATAAAATCTGGAGAGGATGTACACTTTTAAGCAATCTTTCATTCCATTGATATAAATAATGATTACATTTATGTTGGAGAGATGTTATACTACTTAGATCTTCCATTGGCATACTTTTAGAGCTGCTTCTTCATTACTATTGGAGCTACGATTAGATTTCTACTTATATTAATGAGGTAATACTAGTACTTGAAACTTTATAGATTAGATGGATAATCCTTACACCAAAAAGATGGACGATTTATCATCAACATATTATTATCGTTAATTTTATAATATCCAATTTTTCCTTACTTTGCTTGCAGTCAAAACATCGGTGTTCTTTTATTGGTAACACATTGAGGAATGTTTAGCGAGATTTACTGAAGAGCCTATAATTCCTCTTATTAGCATAGAGGTCTTTTAGAGGTCTGCATGGACTCGGGCCTGGTTCTAGTGACTCGTCCCTACCCGGTCGGGTAATAGATCTTCGGGATTGGGGTTGATTCAAATCATATCATCCCAACATTAAATACATGAAATTGGGCTTAATTGGGACTTCCACATGTTAAAAACAAAACATTATTTATTTCAATTGAATGAGCTCTTCATTGATAGAATACCGGAAGGGTGCGGACCACTAATACTATTACTCTTTTAATGAGGTTCCTTTTGATAAGTCTACTGCAGATATAATTTCGATTTTCTTCACGTAAGCAGTAGTGTTTCGATATTTTTGCGTGTATAAGTTACGTCCCAAAGCCATAATGAAAATATTTTGGAAGAATACCATTATTAAGTACACATCAGGGACAGATCAAGAAACTTGCTGAGAGTGGATATTATATATTGCCGTTTTTACTCACCCTTAAGTGCGTATAGTTAATTGTGACATTATTTTCTTAAACTTAAACTTAAAATGCCCCGATGTGATGTAAAATTTATGGAGACAATATTTAGATTTCGCTCTTCGTGATACCATACGCAAATTGCTTCCTCTTCCAATTCATCAATGGAGTGATTCCTTCTCTAGATTAGGAACAATAGTATAGTATGTTGAACAATAGAATATTATGTTAAATTAAGATAGAATACTTAAATGAGGAAACTTTGAATGTTGTACTTGTTTTTATTTTTATGTTGTTTTACCTTATATTTATTCTGTTTTTTAGATCCTCCATCCAGACATTTATTCTTTTCCAAGTGTCAGCAGATGTTTTTTAGAAAAAATTGCTCCTATATTTTTCCATTTCATTTTCTAGATAATTTTTTACTGTTGTAATATATCTTGGAAGACGACTGCGATTCCTTCCCTCCGATTCGACTTCCTGTAGCAATGAAGTTTTTACGTATCTTAACGATGCTGAATCACGACTTATTTCTTACCAGCATCCGGTGTTATATACTTTGCTACGCGCACGTGATTCACTTCTGTTTTTCTTCCGTTTTTAGCCTCTATTTAAACTTCCGTGCTAATCACTGCACGTGCGATCTTTTCTTCTTCATACAACTTTCTAAGGTGCTTCATTTCAGGTGATAATTCAGTTGAAGCTATACTGTTGTATAAAAAATTATCTTCAAATTTGTATTTTCCATAAATACGTGCTTTCTAATGATGGCTTCAGTGCATGGGTTTTGGGATCACTGCGCGATTAAGCATACGCAGAAGGTAGATTGATTGTTTCACTCAATGATGCTAACGAGCGCACAGGATTCTGTTTGTATGGCTATTGATACATTTTCAAGTCATGTGCGACCATAATAGTTACCATCGTGGCTTAAAAATAGCTTGTTTGCTGATAACGTTTTCATCTTTATTTTTATTCTTCTTTTTGAGATGAATTTTTCATGCCTCCATTTTTCCTTTTACCAGCTGCGGGTTAATTTATTTCTTTTTCCACTTCACGTTCCGATGATTTTTTTAGAACGAAAACAAGCCCATGATACCACTACATTACTGTAGGTGAATTACAGGTAAATTATCTACGTTATTTTTGTTTTTTCTCTGGCAGGATTAACTTCGGCACACTAAAGTTATCTATAGATTTTTGTGATCCAAGGTTCTATAAATTATAGAAAAATAGTGACAGATATATGCCGGGGTTTTCTAAAAAGTTTCAAGCTAAGTAGGAATGGTGAAAGAGTGATTACTTATTACTCTATTAATTAGCAAAACTGTCATTGATATTATTACTATCGTCATCGTATATACGACCAATTTACGGAAAGAGAAAGTTGAACCCATTTAGAGATTTTACGGCAACCAATTCATATCATTCACTCACGGATCGTAATTAATTCTGAAAATTACTGCTATTAACAATAACTTATATTTTCTGCAAAATGGTTTCTGGTAACTCGATCCGTAGCATAATTAACCCCTCGTCTATTTTCTGAAGAGCAAGTTTGGCCTTCTTCAAATCGTCCGTAACAATTAAGAGGAACAATTCGGGGAATATGTAAATTGTAATACCAACCAAGCAGCTTCTTCAAAGCTGCTCACATAGCACGTGTACGCCTATTTCGATATTTTGCCCACCCCCTTCTCCTATACGATCATTCGTTTCGCAGAATCAAATCGTCAACACTTCTCCCTGAGGCCAACGTCCTCTGCCGAGGCTGCTTCTATTCCGTACGCGGAAATAACGAGCAACAAACGTCAGATGCACAGCAGATAAGTCAACCGAGTCACGAAATCTGCAACGTCCCCGCAAAGTATTCCTCTTCTATATCAGCGGACCTCTCTCTTGAAATAAGTCACGCCTGCCTCATCATCTCACGACGTGTATCCCTTTGTCGTCCCCTCCCTCTGTCTCTGTATCGCCAACACGCCCGTTAATCTCGCCAATTATTAACGCCGTAGATGCGGAGGCGCCAAGCGCGGGATGAGCCTCCCGTTCGCCCACTTCCTCCACCCACTCGGCGTCCCTTCCGGAGCTTCTCGGCCCGTTATATCTCCATCGCTCTCAAGGGGGCGAGAAGATTGATAAGATAGCGGCCCGAGGAATGTCCACACTCCGATTAGTCCAAGGACACGGGCGGGCGGATAAAGAGGTTGCACTTCCAAACGCAATGGGTATACAAGGTGTCGCAGATTGCGCATCTCACGTTAGTTAAGGTCCGCAGGGCGGCGCTTCTCAGTCTACTAAATAAACTTACGGTTTTGTCTAATCTTGAAATCGTATTTAAGGCCGATGAAAACAATGAGAATTGCAATAATGAGTCTAGGTCTATTTCCCTCGAGATTTTTAGACTAATTGCTACCTTCAAATGATTCTAAGATTCGGGAAAAGATGACAGTGTTTAATAAGGATTCTGTTGGTCAGTTTCATGGATTTCTGTCCTTATACTTAAAGTTGGAGACAGGCAATTAATGAAGATTATAATAATCCACAAATGAATTCTTTGAACTCTAAACGGATAAGTGTGGACATAGATTATGCGAGGAAATACATTAATTTACCCTTTTGGTTTATTTGCTCCCTTAAAAATGACTGGAAATATTGTTTTATATAAAATAATACCTATTGACTCTTATTCTTCATAGAATATCAACATTCAGATTCATCTGTAAATTATTTTTCTTGCATTAGTAAAACCAACGAATAGAGTTTTACTGGCTTTCTTCACCCGTACTTTCTCCTGAATGTGAATATAAATTGACCAGTGCAATATTTACATTACTAGTTATCTTTAAAAATCTTGCATTCACTTCATACTTTTCGACTTTCTCTCCGCAAATTTTACATTTATTCGATGATTCAATTAAAATTTTTCTTTATTGACAGCACTCTCTTTTCTTCCAATCTTTGTTCCCATTATAATAACCTTTTACAGAAAGCATCTCCGTCCCACTGACATTATTGACGTGGTCCGTGACCGGTCAAAGGAAGTTCAGCTCACCAGCAAAGGCTGCTAAATTAAGCCCCTAAAATGAAGCTCTAAAATAATGCCAAACTCACTTGACGAATGAGAATCGAGAATCTCGGAGTAAGATTCTAAGAGAATATTAAAAAATGTTTGAAGTGCCAGAAAACAGAATACCTACCAAAGATGTGACGATAAAAACCAGAACCAATAGAAATCAAAATGTCACTTCGTAAATACATTACAAAGATAAATGTAAATAATTCCTAAGCTTTTCCTGTTTCTTTTTCGACAACGTAACGTCAAATCCACATACCTTATTTTCCTTTTTTCTACACAATGTCCAAGGAAAATTCTTTGTAAGCAAAGTAATTCACTTGTTAACACATATTAAACCTGAAACCATTGCCGATTTTTCATTTCATTTGAGATTTTTGACAATAAACTAAATAGCAAATTTCTTTACAAGATATATTTGACTCTTTTGGCATCAGTTTTTACAGCACATAGGGGAAAAATAAAAACTTGCTTTTCTAGGCACAACTGTTCTTTTACTATTTAATTAATTTCCGAAATGATCATTTTAACATTCACGCAAGATAAACTCACGCCTCTTGATATTTTAAAAGACATCAAAATTTTTTAGAAGGATAAAGGTTAACGTGACTTGGAACGTAAAGGTGTGCACCGAGGAAAAGTTTTCAATAAAAAACGGACATGAAGAAATTCTTTGGTATCTCCCAATTGCCAGTTGGTTGCTCTGTCCATAGAGCTTTCCAGCTAGAACATTTAGACACGCCGTTTAGAGCCTCTCTAAATGTACTAGCTAAATAGCTTAATGGATAGAACAGTTAATCGGCGATTGGTAGATCCAGGTTTCAGTCCCGGCTCCGTCAGATATTTTACACCTCCGTTTCTTCCAGCGAAGACTTCTCAGCAAGTAGTAATTTAATATATTTATAATATAATAGTTATCAATGATTTTTGCACCATAATACTCAGACCTACTCTTCTAACCTACGCTACTAAGTAAGACATAGATATATGACGGATTATTTTTTAGATTTAGTTAGTTTAAACTGGATCTAAATATCCTCCACAAATTGAACACCAATACTAACATTTAAACATGAAAGTTTTTTCAATTTATACTCCATGTTATCTTTAATCGTTCATTAATCTTCCTGAAAAATGTATTAGAGTGGATATGGCAAAGCCTTAAAATTTGAAGAAGTTACGAAAAGTTTAATCAATTCAAAGTGTATCACTACTTAATTAATAATAAACTAAGAGTAACATAATGAGAGTTGATAAATTTAAGGAGATGAGGAAACCTAGCCAATTATACTATCTAAACTTCTTCTTTGTTCTTTAAATGATAATTTTCTAGAGAGTTTGTCGGTCTTTTTGAACGCGACGCGATTAACGCGATTTTCGGTGAGCGAAGAATATATAGTTATGTCCCTTAAATTTCTTGTTTAACGATTGCCACAGTAATTATTTTTAATAACTACTAAATCAAGTAATTAGGATTCAACTGACTTATAAGGAAAGTTTGACCCAAAAATATAGCTAAATCGTTCATACTTGGCTGAACCAATAATGAATAATGCCATTCCCATACCTTCCTCTAACGCACGATAAATTGCGACATCATAATAGTGCGATTTCTCCTGCGCACTTGAGCGAGTTTCAGTACGCGTCCAAAGTGCGGGCTTAAGCGACACCTTGCTCATTCACAGCAAAGATAATAATAAATACGACTTATGCAATTTACCATTTAACTTTCCCTCTTTAGCGCCGTTAGTATCCATCTATTAGTAAAACCCGGTCAATGCGAGGCGGAACGACTCGCGATTTGCAAATAAATTGCTCGGAATCGCGTATGACATGCACTCGGACTGATGAAGGAAAGGCGATTGATGTAGTTTTTCATTAAGCTTGGAAGTTTTCCATCCAGCGTATCATTTCTTTCGTAAAGAGAACATGAGAGAAGCCATTCAGTGCAAGACACTTTCAATTTTCTTTTAATAGTAGAGGGAATACGAAAACCGCGCGTATGCAGAGCAGCAGCCGGAACGAAACCAGATTTTTTCTGCCGAAACGGAAATTTCTTTGGTTCCGCCCAGATCTAAATCATTCCGTATTAGGCGAAAGCTAATTTAAATGTTCGAGTGGAATGAAAATGAAAATCTGGAAAACTTGGAGATGCGCCTCTGAAATGAATGACTAAAAAATGCAAAGCGACAGGAAGTGACGACGTTTCTCAAGATATCCACTTTGCTCTGACGTCAATAAAAATTGGAGCTATAAAGATACTCCAAAACAGGATGTAAGATAGTGGAGGGAATCCTAGATATTTCCGGTTACACATATCTATGAAAAAGGAAATGCGAATTGTAACGAATCTAGAACATTCGGTGCATTCCCTCATTTTTCTAAAATAATTTGCGGAGGAGCAAAGGGTGGAATACGTGAAGCTGAAGATTATGTACTGGAAAAAGCTAACTTTAAAAATTCGGATGTAGAATTCGGTAAAATAGCAGTCAAATATTTGGCATTCTAACAGCTCTGGAATAAATCTCTGAAAGTAGCCCCAAGGAAAAACGGACATGAAACAAGTCCGACAGGATGGGATTTTTCTTAGGCGTTCAAAGTTACCAAAGATGGAATTTTTCTTCTCGTTCAAAGTTACCGTCTTCCCTGAAAGTACTTTAGTATATTTGACCGAAGCATAAAAAAATCACGAGCAGATAGAATAATTTCAGAAAAGGAGTCAGAATTGATTTCTTTTAAATCTAATCGACCTAAAGCTAATATGTGATGAAACACTATGTTGAAACGTGAGCCTAGTCATGACTGAAATACAATCTGATTTCATATTCGGGAATTTGAAGTTATCAGAATACCATTGATATTTACTATTTAGTAGCATTAAAATCATAAAGAGGATTTAGTAACAAATGGTAACTTTAAATAAAGAAAAGGTTGATCCAAGGATTGGAAACTGATAATTTTAACAAAGGCGGACCAGAGTAGATTTTATTGGTCATGTTAAACTATTACAGTTCACGGGCCACGGTGAAGGAGTGATTATCATACTAATCACTCCTCCAAATTTTCACACAAATTCACAAAATATTGTGAATTTGAGGGAAAAAAGTTTTTAACTAATATCTCTGTGATATCTAGCATATGTAACTCAGATTGGTCTGGTAAAGGAATGGTTGTGTGAGTTCGTCCGTTGTTACCGTTTCCGACTATTACTGTCATTGTACACTAAACGGATGTTTGTAGGGGCATTGGGAAACAAATAAGTACCAAACTTAAAAAAAAAGAAATATCTTATTTCGCGGTATCAGCAAGCATTATGCACGATCTAAATGCACGAATTCTAAGCCATGCATAGGTGGAGATGAAAGTAAAAAAAATCTCATCACCTTTCAGAATTCCAAGTTTTCGGTTTATGGTTCACGCAGAGTTGTCGAATGATGCCTGCAAATTCAACGCACTGACTGGAACCGGAGTAAAAGCTATTCTGAGAGTAATTTGGAGATGAAATTGAAATTTTCAGAGCGTTTTAAATATAAATCATTCGACGAATCTGGCCCATTCGTGTCATTGGAATTGATTTTTAGGTCAAAGAAGAGAGAATCTTAGCCATATTACTGTGACTTAAAAAATTTTCGTTTTCATAGCGGAAAATACAACACACAAATCTCTGGAAAAGAATTCACTTTTGAATATAATCTATAGAAGAAGCCTTAACTAAGTGGAACTCCATCACTGGGAAAATAAAATTCACTTTTGAACAAAATTTCTGAATGCTTTTGTGCAACGTTTAATATTAACAAATTTATACACTGAAAGAAGGTACTTACTGAAAATTTTATAGGTTTGAAAAAGCAAGAGAGAAAATGTTTCAAATTTTCAATAACTTGTAAATTTTGCCACCAATTTACTAGCATAAAGAGAAATTTTTGTCGGCGCAGTGGAGAGCTAAGGTAAATATATAGCATTTACTATTTCGTGATATAAATCTTTTCGAACAGAGTGGTGCGATATGTTTCATGAAGCTAGTATTTTTGAGTACTGGTGAAGCAATTAAGCTGCCATGTAAGCATTCCAGCTATAATATTCAATGAATTACCTGGCAGACTGAGTTCATGATTTAGCTCAGTTCTGAAAATTCAAATATGATCGTCTTTAATTAAAGGAATTATTGTGACAAATATCACACCAAGTAATTCGAAAGAGAAATGTTTAGACTTAACTTCTTTCTGCCATCTTCAGTCTTCCCATTGGGATTGAAACTGCAATTATTTTATTGTTCATCGAGATAAATTTTTCGTTAATGAATAAAACTACTCTTGAAATGCATACACTTTTTTACAGCGTATCATTAAAGTTGGTTACTGAATTCAAGCGTCGATCACTAAGTGTTTTACCTCGATTTATTAAAATTGATAGTGAATAACTTTCTTTATTTACTTATGCTAAGTAAATAAAGAAAGTTACTCAACTCAACTATCTCGTTTTCTATAAATTATGACTGGTTGGTGATTGCATTGCGAGGTTATTTAATTGAAATTTAAAAGTAAATAAAAAATTAACCAAGGATACCGACGAATTTGAATAAATTTATGGTGTAATAAATCCCTAAGAAACAAATTCATATATTACATTCCTTGAATAGACAAGAATTAAATTTTTTCCTACGTTTATTCTTTGTTTCCTAGAACTTTGTAATAGCAAGGATGATTCCGAAATAACCTTAACGGATGTTTAATGGGTTTATGGAATCACATAAGGTTTCTGTAATCCTTATCAAGTTTCTTTGAAACAAATAAATTTAAAGGGATTGCCGGTTGGGTTATCTATTTTCTCGAAGTTACAAAGGATTCACATGGAAAATTCTTCGAATTTCCACTTCTCTTCTCTTATGATTTCGCAACACGGTCAACATGGAAAGCAAATCTTTCGTGTAGGAGTATTCCCACCTGAGTCATTTAAAAAGAAAACAAGCAGTTCACTTCCTCTTTCATACATTACCATCACGGAGCGCTTTATCCACGTGTCAGCCCCCTAAAAAACAGAACCCCCGTTCTCTCGGCAATATAAACATATTGATTCCGCAGCGACAAAATGAGCGCGAATAACTACTAAATATCGCGAGGAATAAAAGTGATTGATCTCTATTACCGACGGCCTGACTCTGGGGAGGGTTGCTCGAGGTACTCCATTATCGGGCAGCGATTCAACAAATGAGGATCGCCTTGAATCCCACGCCCTCCGCCGCACCCCGCCGCGCTGCGGCCCACGCACCGGATTCTGAATGGAGGCGTGAGATGGAGCCACTTTCGAGCGTGCGGATACGTGTGCTTGCATGTGGTTTGATGGAAGAGGCAAGGCTGTAAAGGAGGATTAAAGAAAAAAGTTCGTCCTCGGATGAATTTCACCCTTCACACATGTGGTCAACGGTGCCTCCTACCTGCCTCTCCCAATACCCTCGGGCGGGCAGTAGCCACGGAGGAGATGGCCGATGTATTTTTTTCGCGTAAAATTAAAATGGCAAACGGAAATGGTTTCTTCTCCCTGGTCCGAAATGGGAGCGGGCATCATTGTCGACCATTACTCTGCCTGCGACTCAAGGGTGCTATTATCGACATCGATGCGTGAAGTCCTCTTCGGCGGAAACTCTCTGCTATGATTGATGCTCACGAGGCGAGAAGGGGAGTCATAAACCATTATTCTGAATCGCCGTGGATGAATCTCCTCCGGGATCGTTTCACGAGCTGCTTCCTCGAGATAAACCAAAAGGAAAGACGTGTACGCAGGATGTTTTGCCACGTGTTAACAGTGGTCTGCACGATGAAATCATCTGAGAGGACATCCTATGAGTGCTTTCGTCATGATAAAGAAAATCGAATTTCATTATCAGCCAAATTTACACTATTTAGAATTTTAACGAAAGTGTTGTTCGCCATCACGATTCATTTTCCTTTTGAAGAGGAGTTAATCAATAGTAAATGTGGCAAAACTATGAAAATAGTACATACATAGTGTCACAATGCCCTAGTGCACTGGTGCGGAGCGTGCGGGCTCTTTTTACGTTCAATGCGGCCTTTCAGTCACATCCTGAAACAAATGTTAGTATTTAAATAATTTTTACCCAATATTTTCAATGACACCAAGTGACTGTAAAGCGGAAAATATCATCTTTAAACTTACCAAGCAAATTAATTCGTTTCCTCACATACAGTTTCGATGTATAATTTAAATATAAGCAATGTCCTCCTACTCAAGTGAGTCCTGATCGCTCAACATGTGGCCTCTCTTATGTGACCAAATGGTAAATGTGGCCTTCCAATGGAAATAAGTACCCCACTCCTGCGATAGAAACGGAGTTCTTTTAATTATTACGTTGTAATATAATAGATAAGGATGATAATCAACCTCTATTATTGGTGGCGATGTGTAAAATAGTCCCCCAAGTTTCATAGCGGTGAATCAGGGAGCGTTCCCGCAGCAAATAATATGGGAACTCTCCATAGATTACAAGTGGGAGCCCTTTTGGGTGCCTATATGCATAGCAGGAGTTTCGGGGCATATCAGTACGACCCTGATTCCCCCATTGATTCTGTTTAATTATGTAAATTCAACATTCTATGCCCGAGATAATATGAAGAATTATATAGTACGATAGTGTAACAGTGGGCCAAAATTCAGCGGTAGATGTCTATGATATTTCAGATACCGCCACATAAAATCCATTTTTTGTACATTTACCATATATACTTAAACACAAGCATGATACATTCGTATATTTGTAATGGTTTAGAATGAATAAGTAGTTCCTTCCACAAATAATCCATTTCTATCGTATTTTTCATACATGAAATAAAGAAAAAGAAAAAGACTTGGCGATTTCCAATATATAAGATAATCTTGTGGAATATAACTTTTGAATCAAGTTTCGTCTCTTTGGTGAAACCAAAAGTAGACTTCGGTAGACCAACGGACGGTTACGAGCATAGCTCGCGTTAGCACTGTTTTCTTCTCCTAGTCTCCAAACATTTCTCCAGTCTGACAGATATTTTAACGACCCACGAGTGATTTAAGATATATTGTCGGAGACATAGGATTAGGACATATAAAACTTATCTAAGCATTTTATTGCAGAACCTAGCTTCAGATGATATGAGATTTCAAATGGGATACATCATGATTCCAATGACAAGATAACTCTGAAACAAAGAAACGGCAACGCTCCGTCGGCTGCTAATGATGGAATTTCTCGGGGGTAATAAATCGTTTTACGAAGACTAAATATCTTTTCTTTTATGAAAGAAGTCATGAAAAATGGCTAAAGATTAACTGATTACGCCAAATTAATCGAAAACCGTCTTGGGAGGTAACGGATTATAAATCAAGACAGCTCTCAGGAGAATCATGTGGTTATCTCTTTGTCTAAAATCTATCTAATGATGGGACAAAAAAGGGTTCCTTTACGTCCTACGAAGAGATAACTTTTTCATGATACAATTCGAATTTTACTCCAGAAATTATTAGCCCATGAAAAGGAAACCAATGTACTCTCCGAAAATAATTTACGATTTTGTGGCCCTGTCTAGGCGAACAACAAACAACAAAGTAAAGCAAAAGTAACAAAGCAATTCAAGACATTTCCATATGAGATTTTTTTCTTCTTAGTTAACGCAAATAAATATACTGATATGGAAATTAGATAAGGCCAACTGGCTTGTTTTTGAGAAAGTATTTTATTCTTATAATTCGAATAATTAACCGTAAATCAATCTATCAATTATTATAATCCATTCTTTGAAAAAAATATCACTTTGATATAGAGTCGTAGAAGAAGCATAAACTTAGGAAACAACAAAGGGAATTAACTCTAGTCAACGAAAATGCTTCTTAATCTTTCCAGACAAAATTTAGGGTAAGTAAACCAATGAAAATACATGTTAGGGTTCATTGAAAGTGGCCAGAATCATGTAAAATAAAAGATAAAATCTCAAGATCTTGACTCAGACCCTGTGCTAAAATAAAAATAAAAATAATAAAAATAACATGAAAATAAATTTAGCAAAGCATGGAACGAATTACTAAAACAGTTTTGAATAAAGATGTGCTAAGACGGAAATGATGAAGTCGTGGCAAGGAGTTTAGAGAAACCTTGATGATGCCCGTGGTAATTATAGAATTAATATCTTATCGAATCATCAGACCTCAAACTATGTTTAAAAACTATGTTGTTATTCAAATCCTATGTCCAAGCAGGCTTACCAACCTACCACACAAAAAAACTGTTTATGGTTTGATGATGAAACGGCTTTGTCCAGAAGAACGCTTCTCATTCACATGAGAACCTCAGATGCAGTAATATTTTTGCTGAAGGTTGTTCTCGGACAAATGAGAGGAGGAAACCCGCCGTGGGCTCAATGAGCCGCTACGCCTACGCGATCTCCGATTGATGGAACGCAATTTCGCGAGACTCAAAAAGTGGTTCCCTGCCCTTGTAACTTCCCTTGCAACACATCTCATTCCATTCTCTCCCATCTTCGCCTTCCTCTCTTCAGACCTTGAATCCCTAAGAATTTCTTGATGTTGTGCTGAGAATTTTCATTCGCAGCAAATTCCAGGTCGTTAGAGAAACGTTTCGCATAGGCCCTACTTTTTCCCTCTTCTAGAACTCACAACTTTACGTAAAGGCTTCAGGACGGTCCAAATGACCGGAAACAAGATTCAGATATAAATAAACAGTAGAGGAATGTGGAAGACAATGTATTCATCCATCTGTAGCATATAAAGACATTAAAAAGGGCCGTTGGACAAAACACGCGTTCATGAAAAGTCTTGGAATGAGCTACAAACATTTTAATGAAATTCTCAAACATGGGTATACTGAGACCATGAGAGCGGAAGCCATTGCAGAGTCATAATTTACGCTTTAATTAACTTTGAAAGAAATTGTAATCTTCATTATCGTGGAATTGAAACTGAATACATCATATCACAAATAAAATCTTATTCCATTGGAATGCAAAGGAAATGCTCTATTTCGAATATGATACTCATGACTGAAAACTTCAATAGCTTTCTGTTAATTACCTCTGTTTAAGGAAAATACTATAAAAGTTGTTCTTAGTAGTTAGTCTCACTTGGTCGCTTTATCTCTGATGTTAAAGTATGATGAAGTTAAAGTTATTTTCATACGATAGAGGCTCCTCAGTTCATAATAAAAGATGCACATCTTGTTCATATAAATGTGATTATATTTCATAATATCTATTTCAGTGATGGTATTGATTAATAAAACAATTACTTTAATTCGAAACACTTTTATATTAAGCTTCAAACGAAGGATAAAGATATTTAATGTCTAAATGTAATATAAAATTACTAACACCCAACAATACTTGTACCATGCTATCAATGAACAAATGAACGAAAAGGGTTGTTACGGATAATTTAGAAAGTATAAATTCAGCTAGTTAATATGAAGTGGGAAAGGAAACGTTCAATAACTCTTACCGAGAAAATTGAAAGAAGAAGTCATATTAAAGAAACCTCTAAGATTTGCGGGAGGATACGCTTATTTCTTGGCTAGAACTGAAGTTAGCATGAAGAGATCGAACGAAAGCATTCCACGAATATAAAATATTCAGAATGATCCCACGTGCTATTGGAAGGGAAATCGAAAAATCCTAGGAATGCACGTCATGTTCTTTTTTGAAAGGTTTCCAACAAGATCAATGTGATCAGCTGAATAAATAAAGAATCCGCATAAGAATGAGAACCAAGATTAAGTGACTATGTTTTTTCGTCTCATTTAAAACCTGAAAAACCCTGAAACGACTCTTGACATAAATTCGTTTCATACTACATACTATATTTTTAGAGGGAAAAATTATGTTTCAAAGAAATACGCAGTTAAACCGGTTTGTTGGATTTCGAATTCTGATTGTTTTGCATTAATAATGACATAACATTTTGTATCCTGTAAACCGAAATAAAAGTAAATATCGCAGTTTACCAAACTTAAGAAATGTAAGAACTCGAATAGTAGTACCTGGATAGACAAGTAGGTGACACGTTCGCCTTTGTTATAAGATAGACCCTTTATTGGTGATGTTAATCCTATGTGGACCTCTCTTCCACCTAACCTCGTATGTCATTATAATATGTACAAAATATAATCATAAACTGAAAAAAAGAGTGCAGGTGGGAAAAAATCTTTGTAGCAGAAGGTTGACAAAGGAAAAACCACGTTGCAGGAAAACACCAATAAAGAAGTGGGATGAAAAAAAAACTCAAAAACCTCGTAAATACATATCAAATATAACAAATTAAAATAGCAGGTAATCTAAAATGAGAAGAAAAAATGAAAATCGTAATACAAACGTATAAAACACAAAGAAATAAGTTTAAAAGTTGCGTAGAGTTACAAAATGAAATTACAAATCTAAAGATAAGAATAAATTGCTAGATTAATTGAAAGAACATCATCAATTCCAAAAATTAAATTACCTTATAACTAATGGCTATTATTTGTCAGAGACACTTGTTGAATAGGCAATATTCATGACGGATCGTCATAATCGTCGTCATTGAACTTTACCACATTTTTCTTTTTTGGTGAGAGCAATCCAGCGAGGCTTCGATTCCCGGTGGATGCCCACATGTGCAAAATGAACTCAGCTCTCGAAGTAACTTCACTAAAAAGTACTACTCGAAAAGTAGTATGGACAAAGGGTAATGAGGGTTCTAAAGTTCATGAGGAAATCAATACGCAGTACTCACAAATTCTTACAACAATCCAGATATTCCCTATACGACTACACTATGAACATTACATAAGATGTCTCAAAATTAAGTACTGATATATTAAAGAGCTTTCCAATTACTAGCACCCTTTATTGACCAGTTGTTTTCAATCATAGTACATTAGTATAAATCTTGTTGACAACGTAAAAAAATGTTCTCGGAAAACGACCTTAACCTTGACAAATGCAGGTGTTCCGCTACCGTGAATCGTGAAATGAGATTGGAATTAAATTTCACCGTAGAGTTGTTCTACTTGACTTTCCCGGAATATAGAAACTCTTGCGCTCTGTTTTCGTATTTTCCTATCGACTCTTTATTTTTGTAGATTTCAATACCACTCATTCGATATTCCAAGTGAAAGGCGCGAATTAGAGCACAGCCCGCACTCTTGAAGGATTTTCTTTCGAAAATTTTACGCGCCATTTCTGTGTTTCGCACCTCGACTGAAACTTGGAATTAGATGAAATTCATCGATCATGACAAAAGGAAAATAGAGAAAGTTAATTAGTGTACCATATAATAATACAAAAAGTACAAAAGTAGTCAAATTAGTGGTACTACGGACTCTGGTTGGATATATGGTAGTTACTCGGAAACAGGGAAGGGGGAACATACTGCCGCATTTATAGCTCATTTGCATTACACGTAACCACAAAAAAAATGCACTAGCTGTAATGTTAGCGTTCGTCATCTAAAATCAACCAACCAGCAAGCGCCATAATACCTCCTCCGGAGGTGAAGTGGCATCCAGAACAGAAGAAAGACAAAACATAGCATGGCGAACCTGGCCGACGGCGACTCGCGAGATTGGAAATATGTGGAGGAAAGGGGCAAAATTTGAGGGGTATTATACGTCATGCAGTGAATGGCTCCCCTCAATAAGCGCTTGAACCCTTATATTCTGATTTGGACTAGACCCACCGACGCAATAAGTTACTAAGTGTTGGCCAAGTAAACGCGAATGAGCAATAAAACATCAAACCGTAGTTGATTTTTATACTGAGTTGTCAGACAGCGATGTTGACGAAGGAAAGAGACTCAATGGCTAACTATTGGAGGATCTTTAAGGTTAAAAATGTATGTACCTCAGAAACAAAAGGAAGCTATTATAATTCGTGAAATAAAAAGTATAGTGACTTTTGAATGTAATGCGGAACAAATAGACGTAAGCGTGACACAGGATTCCGTATCAAACCAGAAGCACTGACGATGAAGGTAGAAATTACGTTTCATGGATTCCTAGATGTATAACGGAGATTATGCAGCTTAAAATGCACAGGGACTACTTTATAAACCGCTATTCGCAAGTATTGACGACAGATTTGATATTGATGTTGATATCTTCGAGTTTCCTCGCTGCAATGAGATAATTCATCACCTTCTCTTTACAAATGCCAAATAGAATCCTCGAAAAAACTTCGATATTTCTGAGAAAATCCACGTCGAATAATGCATTTATTTTCAATATTTATGTGCTTGTATAAATTTCTCTTTCAAAGTTATCTTCAACATACATTTCACCTTAAAGTTACCATTATTTAGTGAACATCTTAAATTTTGGTTCAGTTAGTCAAATGGTGGATATCTACAAATAGCAATCCAATTTATTTCTCCAAGAATACATACCTTGAAAAATAACGCCAATAAATAAACTCACGAATAGATAATATGGCTAATGGTACATTAAACTGTTTTTAACCTTTATATAAACATGAAGAATAATATCTTTACAGATGAAAAGTGTCATAACCAAAACCTGCATCAGAAAACTTCGAGATAAGGTAAATGTATCATAAGAAGCACATATTGATACGTAGTAATTAGAAGGCTGCATGACAAATTTGTAATTGCTGCTCATCGTTTCTTTTACTGGAGAATTCTTTCATATTAAAATAACATCATCTACCCTCGTCTTTGGTTACCATAATCCCTAATACCGGTGGGGTATGAACCTCTTTCCATCTAACTACATATTTTCAGAAATTCATGAAGATAGTGTTCGTCATATCCTATGTTGAGCAATTTTCAGATCATTTGATTAATTGATATTTTGACTTATATTTCAATCTTTACACTAAAGTCTAAATAAATTTATTCTTGATCTTGAAGCTGTAGTTATTTACCTCACTTAGTTCGTTATGAAATTACCATTCTTTCGATTTAATCAAACGCCGATTTTTGATTCCGAACCCTAGCTGAATTCATCTATGTTGCGAAGTTAATGATCATTTAGCCAAAGATTAAATTAATTTTATCTGACCATATATTTTAAAATATGATTGCACCTACATATTTAACTGAATTTAACCATATATTGGGCGACTTTTAGAATTTTATCATTTTATTATTTTATATATCATAGAATATATTTTTTTAGAATGTTATCAAAGTTCGCAAGATTGAATGCAAAAATAGTTACATCAAAAATTAAATTATAAAAATATTAAGCTGGATAAGGACTGCATCACAGACGCACGGGCAAACCAGTACATCTTGGAAACCAAGATATAAAGAACTTCCAAGAGTTTTGTTAATCAACTCAATTACAAACCCGTTAGACCCCTGTAATCGAACGATATTGTAAAATCGATGTTGTTAGGCGTGACTTCGTGGAAAGCCATAATGCAATGAAAGCAAAGACTTAGTAATTTTCCACACTAAAATTTATTCCAGAAGATGCAAGTAATCTTACGAAACCGGTCGCAGCAGAATAAATTTGAGTGTGGAAAATTACTAAGTCTTTGCTTACATTGAACGATATTGTCATTAATACATTAGTGGTCTCTCAGACCCAGCCAATAACAGAACCAGAGCCGTGCCTAGTCTATCTGCCGCCCGGGTGCAAACATAATTTGCCGCCCCTAAGATTTAAATACTAAAACCATACATTTCTTGATTTGCAGGTAAAGATTTTATATAAGGTTGTGAAAAACCAGTGTTTTATGACTTCATTCCCCAGCTTACATTGGTCACAAAACATCAGTAACAACAAATCACGCATATTCCGTATCCTCACGTAGTAAATATTCAGCATATTGGATAGTAAATTGTTAATAGTTCACATTACTTTCGAGTAACATTATCGTCGCAATACGCATAATTATGATTTCATAAATTTATACGAAATCTGCTGTTCGCAACTAAATATGAAAGTTTCTAATAAAAATCGTATTACAACATAAATAACTTCGATTAAATCCAGTGAAAAAATTCTTCATTCTCGTCTCGAGTTATCCGTAATTCTTTCCTCTATGTGTTCGCCAATATTTAATTTCACATCATAATCTTTCCTAGATAAGTCGCGTGCGTCAAACAGAAAGCAACAAATAATGCTGTAGTAATAATAACAATGTTTGGCTACGCTTCTGTTACCGCCCTTTAGATGCCACCGCCCGGGTGCGTTGCACCCATAGCACGGCGCCGTAGTGAACGTGGGGTTCCCCTTAATGCGTAAAACCTCAATCTAGGAATGGCATCATGTTGCGATTCTGGTGCAGATTTTCAGGCGATTATAATTTTTGGAACGGACATATTTACGTCGCGAAAGAGGTCAGTCGCTCGCTCTGTGCCGGAGATACAGCGGAGATGATGGCGATGAGAGTGGTGTCATCGTTGGCCTGGTTGGGAAACCTCTCCGGCGAGGCGCGGGCCCTCAATTTCATCGGTAATTATCCACAGATACCCGGAGAAGCTTCACGAAGAGTTGGGCGGACCGCGAGTCTCTTTTGTTTCTTTTCCTTCCCGACGCATCCCATCATCTTGAAGAAATCACGTACTCCGTCCAAGATTCGGGGGTAAACTACTTTTGGGGAAACTAATTTCGCAACCATTTCATTTTTCTCGAAGAGCCAATCGGAAGGCGTCTTCGAGAACGGCCTTAATTAAGGTTGCCTTAAAGCGTGCAGGCTGATCAAATTTAGGAACATTTTTCATCGATCTAACATTAATTTGAAGCTTCGGATCGATTGTTTACTTCTTCAACTCTCTATCGAGAAGAAAATTGGCGTTATTTAGAGCTATCAAGTCGAATCTACCATTTTTGATGAAGGATAGAAAATTTTGACGCAAATAAAAACATTCTATGCTCATATACAGGGGAAATTACTCGTGCGGACATAGTTACCCAGAAAATACACGATGAATCACCGTATTAAGAAATCTTCGCAATCGACTGATACAAGCACTTATCTTTTTGAGAAAAATCGTGACGTTGTGAAAAGATAACGTGAACGTGTGTGACTCAGAGGATAGAGGGAAATTTATCATAAAAAAGTTTTGGGAGTATTTCAATAGAAAGTCAATCAGAACGTATTAGAAGTATTGAAATGTAAGAATTCACTTAATTGAAATATTTTGGAATAGGTTGCAAAAGAGCTGATTATCCTCCGTGAGCTCAAAGACTTAGCACATAGCGGTTTCTTTCGGACCTTAAGAACGATTAAACTCAGAATTTTAAATACCACGGACCGCTCATGATTATTATATGGTACAAACGTACATAAAATAATTATGCTGTCATTGTTAAGATACGATTGTCGCCACTAGTCTACCCTGTGTTGGTATACGAAGAGGATTTAGAATACAATGAAAGGGTGTAATAAAGAATTCAATATTGTTAGGCGTGACTTCGTGGAAAGCCATGATGCAAATGAAAGTGAACACTTAGTACTTTTCCACACAAATTTATTCAATTGCGACCGGTTTCGTAAAGTAACTTACATCTTCTGGCAATAAGGAATACGTAAACATCGCTTAAATACAGAAATTTGAGGGGAGGTGAGGGTGGGAAGGAAGGAGGGAGGGGGAGGATCAGGTGAAGAGTTTGCTTGGTAAGGTGAGGAGGGGTGAAGGGTTTAGGAACAATTGCTCGTTCGCCAGCATGTCTTTTTCGGGGAAATTCCTTATTTCCACTTCTTCCAGGAGGTCCAAGCGACGGGAATTGTTCTCCTGATGGAGGCATCTTGGGCTGAAGTCGCTGGTGTGTCCGTTATCGAGGAGGTGAAGGGCGAAGTTCGATAATGGTTGGCCTCTCTTCAGGCGGTAGTCTCTGTGGTGTTCTGCCGCCCTGACGCCNTTTTAGGCGAGAGATATTCTTAGAAAAATGATACCCTTTCCTTACAGTTGGTTCACTTCACTAATGGCAGGGAGATCATCTATATTTCCAATGTTTTCCATCATTAAGCTCAACTAGTTATTAGTTAACTTCAACGAAGAAAATATTTTGAATACCTTTTAATGTAAAATAATATGTATACTCTTAAGTTCTTCAAAAAGTAAAATAACGTTGCTCCAAAAATAAAACTCCAATCACAAATATCCAACAGTTAAGAATTTGAAACGAAAATTTTCTGGGAAAAGTTGTTTAACAAGATGGGCATGCATGTTTAATTATTGTTTTCATTCTCGAATGTCTCATTGACGGCAGAGAAAGGGTAAAAGTACGCAGCCCACGCTTAACGTAGAAGGAAGAAATGCTGGAAGACTTCATAAGTTAATTTACGGAATTTCTCTATTTATAAGTATCAAAGATGAATTGGTAGTTAACCAATGATCAAATTTACGCTTTAGTTTGAATTACTACGATGAGAAAATTTTTTCCCTTGTTACCATTCAAAACTTTAGAATCCATTGATTTGGGTGTTGTGTTGCTATAATGGAAGTAGTGGTAATCTGACATAAAAGAGGATAAAACGAAGAGATAAAATCAAAAGCGGAAGATCAAAGCAATCTGTCTGTTGGCCTTCAGTTCAGCCCACTCGAGACAACGACTAAGTTTGGCCAAACTATCAATCGATCGACACTATCCCATAGCTATAATCTTGGACTAATCGGCCCTTCATTTACTCCGAATGGGCCTAATCCGTTCTGAAGGCCAAATGAAGCAGAGACGAAATGTGCGAGGAATTAAGGTCGACTGTAATTGATTGCCGATTCCTTGAAAGAGATTGGAAATTTACGATTTTTCCGAAAATTAGTTTTCTCAATGGGGACCCAACTTGGTGTGTTGGTGTCTGCCGATTAGAAGGTGAATTATAAACATTTCCGGTTCGTGGAGTTGAAGGACCAGGTTAATTATTTCCTACAGCCAAAATCAGTATGAGTATAGGGAAGTGTGTAAAGAGTAGGCTTTTTAAATTTCTTCCATTTTAGGAATTAAGTAATCCAGTAATACCCTGGACGGGTAATAGCATTTACTGAGAGTTCTTAAAATTTCCCGATACTATTTTCCAGTAATAATTCCTGATCTTCGGTGATTTGCGTATATATTATTAAATTATTAGATAACGACGTACGAGTAAATCAACCGAATGAAGGGACTCAATGGATTGATACGAAAGTCTCAGCGAATGGAAAGGCAAATATCATAGATATGAGGAGAGTATAAATTATTTACAATTCGGTACAAAGGCCACTAATGTAGTACTAACACATCAAAATACTCGGGGAAATGAAAATAAATTGTTAGAAAAATACCTCCATTTTTTAAGAAATTGAATCGGCGGCCTTAATTCGAAATCGTGTGAGATTAGTCAATTAGTAGTACAAGTATTACTGTTAAAAGTTCTTCCACAGCTTACATCATTTCGCACGTACGCCCCCACCGGGAATCGAACGCATTGCCCTCGTGGGTATCCGGGAGGGCCGAATTAGTAGTAGTAGTATTGTTAAAAGTGCTTAGACAGCTAAGGTCATTTCGCACGTAGGCCCCCACCGGGAATCGAACCCGGGAGAGGCCCGAATTCTAATTGAAATAAGGCAGTAGTGCATAATTATTTACTCATAGTTCATAATGACAAGTATGAGTTCTTTTAGTATTAGATACATAGAAATTTACTCAAACTACTCTGCCATTATGATCAAGACGGTAAAGAAAATATCTGCGCAGCCTACTACAAATACATATTCCGCATCATATGAAACATAAATAAGAATATCAAATCTATATATCGGTGCCGCTGAAACTTGTTGGATTCGAATTCCTGATTAATTAAGAGATTTTTTGTATTTAATTCCATCATCAGATCTAATAAACATTACGAGAGAATCGTTTTTGTCGCTGTTTCACAGAAATCATGTACCTTGTTTTAATACAATTTTTACCGTCAAAGAAAATATTTCACCATAATCGTCATCTCTACCTTTCGATGAGGCCCCAGTCATAGTCCTTCATTCCTCCTCCGCATTTGAAGTGAGCTTTCGTGAAATCCATCGGCGATTCTCCCTTTAATCTCATACATATGTATCACCAATGTATGTGCCGCTTTCCTCTTTCCTGTAGAAATGTTAGAGATCAGTTAAAACAGTGAAAGGGATTTCACCATAATCTTAGTTAACTCTAGTGTTAACGTTACTCTATGCTTTTACATACTAGTTAATGATTCATGCCACAGATACAGAGGAAAATAAAGACTTAAGAATACATAATTTTTGACGTCCAAGCGAAAGGCTTTAAAATGGTTAGTATTGGCTACTTACGTAATATCTTAGTTAGAACATAATGAAAACTGGAACAAAAGATAGTCCATTTATAAACGTGTAATGAAACTTAGATTTTCCTTTTATTAATTTCTAGATTTAATCCGCTTATAAGACGACAACGTTAACACTTGCTATTTAGGGCAACTAAATTATAGAAACTTCTAGGGTACTTTGAAAGCCAAGTATTAGCATTAAGAACAAATTATTTCATCACATTGCATAGTCGATCAAAATCTAACAATTTAAATCAAATGATGAAAGGAATAAGACAAAACTTATACTCGTTACCACACGATATTTAATAAAACGACCTTTGTTCTATCAAATGCTTATTCCTAATTATTTAAAATATTTTTGTATTTTAAACATCGTAATAAAGCCTTCAATATGTGCCGTCGCGTTCCTCTCTCATTAAAGTTTATAAATATGAGGGATTAAGATAATTTAACAGCTAAGGATTATGGTTCATTCTGATCGTGAATTAGAATTCTTTCATCCACAACTTTTCCTCTATAATTTAGTGAAGTTTTTCTTTATTTGCACAAGATTGGTTTCGTTACCTTGTAATGTTTGCTAATTGACAGAGAAGGTAAGCAGCTGAAGGGAATGGAATATTTTAGTCGGTATAATAGATGACAATAGAAAAATAAAATTAAGTAGAGATAAAAAAATCCACTGTTTAGGCCTAAACTTTGTAGTTTAATATGTAAAAAATCATCTCTAATACATGTTAC